>CM043322.1:61683872-62283872 GCA_023736055.1 Quercus glauca
TTGAGACCGCTCTGTGATCCATGGGTCACAACAACTTCGCCTTTCCCCTTTCCTTTACCGCTCGATCCCGTAACTCCGACTGAGGAAAAAATGGAGATTGGGTCTGACATTGTGGATTCTGATGAGTTTAATCTTCCACCTCCGAATAGCATGACGGAGCTCCGACTTCGTCGCAAAGAGGTACTTCCCGTCCCTATCATTTTTAGAATGGAATGTGGCCACTCTGTTGATTGGGACCGTTGGGTTGATAGTGAGTTGCAAGATAGTGAGTTTGTGAATTTATTGAAGCAGTCTCGAATTTATGGTAGTGTATTGGTGTCCCGTGGTCTGAATATGAAAAAAGACGTTGCTGGGTTGCGACGTCTGGTCCGTAGGTGGAATTCGGCAACCCATACATTCTTTTTTGCTTGGGGTGAGGCCACTATAACTTTAGAGGATGTAGAGAAGATTTTATTGTTGCCGTTGGTAGGTTGTAAGCGGCCATGGTCGATTATGTCAGTTGAGGGGAGTGAGGGTATCATTGAACAATTATACATTGGTTATGGTGGCCGTGATGCTCCACCATGTAATAAGCATTCTCGATTTGCTGCATGGGTTCGGTATTTTGAAAACTTTGAGGGAACCCTTGTTCGCCGTGCTGCTTTTGTGGTTTATTGGCTGAGTCGTTATGTGTTAACTGAGTCCCCATTTGATCATGTAAAAGCATATTTGTTTCCTCTTGTTGTATTGCTGGCTCGTGGCGAATCTCTTGCTGTGGGTGTTATGTGCTTAAGTAACTTGTATAATCATTTGGATGCTCTTCACATTTCCGAAATGGAGGGATCACCGTATTATGCCATGGTGACTCATTTGAACTTGGCATTACTGCAAGTTTAGGCGTGGGAACGTGCTCTTCCTCTCGTAACACATGCTCGTTCCATCACAGCTGTTCGCAAGCGTTATCCACCAAGTCCTAAGAACAACCAGCTTGATTTTTTACAAAAATTCTACAAATCTCCTCCCATACTTCTTAAGTGGATAGGAGTTAAGTCTCCCTCACTACCTTGGGTCGAGTTGATGGATAGGGAGGCCGACTTTGTCTGGCGTCCATATGTTAGCATCGCTGATGGTTTTTCATTTGCGTTGTTGGATGAAGATGTTGAATTTGATGTGAATGCATATAGTTCTTTGTTAGCTCGTACTTCGCTTTGGTTATTTCCTTGTGGTCCCTCAGGTTCTTGGGCACGATATAACCCACACAGAGTTAGGCGTCAGTTTGGGTATGATCAAGGTGTGCCGAGTGAGAACCCAGTGGTGCTTGACCATGAGCATTCTGTGACTCCATTCATTTTGCAAACTGGACATTCTTGTTTGAATAAGGCGCCTTTGCTGGTAGTGCTTCCTAAAAATTTGAGAGTTGGGGTTCTTACCCGGAGGGCTTGTCGATATTGGAATGAGATAGCCGTTAGGTTCAATGATTACGCAGCGGCTGGTAGGGATGAATGCACTTTTCCTCCCCCTCCTTCGGCACCAATTAATAGGTCGTGTCACATGAAATTTAGTCGTGGACTGGTCGCATATTTTGCAAAGGAGAAAATAGGTTTTGTGGCTTGGCATGATGAGGTAGCGGCTTGGGTGGCGTACGTAGGTGAAGTTCCTGAGCCTTGGAAAAAATATGAACCCATGGCTAAAGCTCGCGCCTTTGCTCCTTTGGCACGTGGTGAGTCCTTGAATGCCAAGCCCCCAGCCAAGAGGGAAAGACCAGAAACTTCTGTCGATGCCTTTGCCCTTCCTCCTCCCTTACCTAAAAAAGTCCGCTCCTCAATAGTTGCGGGCTCGAGGGTTTTACCCCGCACAGTATTGGCACTTCGCGCCATGAAGGACGATGCTCTCACACCTTTAAATTGTGCTGTCAGAACACGTCCTTCGCCTGGACTTGAGATTTCTGACAACCAGGTACGTCTATTTCCTTCTCTTTTCTTCATTGTCTCATTTATTCGTGCACATATGTATATATATATATATATATATATATATATATATATATTTATCTATCACTCCACCAGACTAATATTGCTCCCTTTTTTTTTTTTTAGGTTCCTTCCTCTCCTGTGGTCTCTAAAGGAAAAGTGGACATCCCGGAATCATTTGAAGATGACCTGTCAGACGATTGCGAGAATGTTGCAATACCTATTGCTGCTGCCTCTCCCTTCATCGTTACAGGACAAAGGTCATTAGTGGGCGCTGGCGATGAGATGACAAGTGAAAGCTACGACGAGACAAGTGAAAGTTCTGCTGGAACCATAGTGAGCCTTACAACAAAACTTCCTTTCCGTCCTTTCTCTTCTTCTTTTTTTTTTTTTTTTTTAATAATAACAACTTCATGCCTCTTACTATGTGACTTTTGGTGCGTAGGGGACTTTGGATGCAAGCAAGGGAGTCGACACCGTCGGGGAGGCGACTAACATGAAGCTTGTGATCGTGAAAACCTCAGTGAGTATTTTAATACACACACACACACACACACACACACACACACACACACACACACACACACACACATACATATATATATATATACATATGTATATATATGTATGTATATGTATATGCATATACGTCTTTCACTTTTCTTCTTAGTTCATACACACATTTCAACTGGCCTTGTCGCTTACCTACAGGTTCAGGTTACCCTTGGTATGGGCGTTGAGACACCCGTCGGCACCACCATCGTATCAGATTCTCAGGTTGAACCCATGTCCACATGTCTTGATTCCCTAACTCTTATTTCTAATAAGGAGCACATTGAAGCTTTCTTGGGCAGATTCGAACAAGACAGAAATAATGAGCACGAGGCTTCTCATTTCTACAACTTTATAGGCCCAAGCATACGTATCCATCGATTCTCAGTCCCTTCAGAAAGTGTTTCATTGTTGGAACATCTGCGAACCAAGCACAATGATTTCATTGGGCAGTTAACAGTCAGTTCAGTTGTCGAGAATCCTTTACTAAGGATCCTGGCGGCGGTGCTTATGGATATGCAAGAAACTCAGGTGAATGCCTTAACTGAAGAACAGTTATTTGAGTGGAGAGATGCTGTGAGAGACCTCCATAAGACTGGTTTGGATGTTTCCTTTGTTCTTTGCCATCTTTGAGATGTTGCTACATCGTGGTTTCGGAGAGACGCAAAGATTCGATTGGCATCTATTGTGCACCGGATTTCTGAATTGGAAACAGAGCTCGCGATATTGAAATCAGAGATGGCTCAGTTGCAAAGAAATCCTCCAAATGCTACCATTTTGGATAACACCGCCATTCACGCGTTGCTTTGAATTCCTGCTGTCTCCTCCTTTTTTTTTGTATGATAGATGTATCTTGTAGGGATGGTGCTTAGACCCCCCCCCCCCTTTTTTGTATTTGGATGTGTTGCTTGGATTATCCTGTCATGGTTAATGCGACTCCCATTTTGTATCTAAACATATTGTATCTAAACATATTATGTTCAAAATATATTATCAAATGTGTTTTCGCGTTTAGCTTTAAAAAAGGTTGTTTATGCTTTGTAGGTGTGTATGCATCTATTTTCTAATATTCAAATTAAAGTAGTTTTGTACCTTCCTTTAAGATCATGTATGTTTGCAGGCTATGTATTGCTACTTAGAAGCAAGTCGCAATTAGTTAGGCAGTTAGCTTACCATTATTCCATTCTCCGCGGAAGTGTCGATGAGCATGGTGCTTGACTTTTGTGGTCGTTAAAGGGTGATTTGGGCCTTCTTGTACCTCATTCTCTGCACAGACCCGCAGATTATGTATATATATATATATATATATTTTTTTTCTCGCCATTTAGTGGTTGCCTCTTCTGTATAGTATGCAAGGCCACCATGCTGGCATTTTTGGACTGTAGCCATGTGCATTGCAGATCATGCCAGCTTGCCATTGTCTAGGGGGATGGTTTTGTTTTCCTATGTAGTCAAATAGTATAACTACCATCCTTACCTATGGTGGGCTATGGCACTAGTTGTATCTTGGCACTCAGTATCTCCATTGCAATAGCAATCAGCCATTGCTTAATATGTGTTAATTTATAGCATTCGACGCTAGCTTTTGATTCATAAGCCCACTCGCTGTTTTACCAGGTTTCAAGTAAGAACATGTGTCACCGCCCTTCCCTCTCTCTTTTTTTTTTTTTTGTTGGTCCCCTTACTATTTTGTAAGGTGTACCTTTGAGGGGATGTCAGGCTTCCTCTTGCGAATGAGGATTTAGCTGTGTCATTACTTCATTGACTTCCTTACTGTTTTGTAAGGCTTGTCGTCGAAGTGGTGCCCACCTGGCTTCCCTTACCTTATTGAGAGCATAGTAGTCTCGCATGTAGGGGTTTTGCCTTGATGGTATTTTCATGAGTTCACTTATGAATTCGTAAGGTTTGTTGCTTGAACAAAGTGATTTATGTTCTTTTAAGGCATGATCGCTCACATGTGCGTATATATATATATATATATATACATACCAGAAAAGGGAAAAAACGAAACGAGAATGTGATGATGCCATTTTTTTAAAAAAAAGAACAGTGGGCATTCTCATTAATTCGTTACACTCATACATCATGTTTCCCACAAGAAAAATGCAGGGTAAAATGCTAGAATGCAAATCACATGGCGGATGACGCCCAACCTCAAAAGTGAGTTGGTGTTTTTCGCCTTAGAGGAAATAAGATAATAAGAAAGAAAAAACACAAGCGATGCATGATACCTATGTTTCCAAATCAAACCAGCACTTCTTGACTTCACTAAGTGTGATAAAGCTTGAGCCACTTGCCATTGATGGGATCCATTGTGGCAGACTCGTTCATGCTACAAAGGCGATAATACCCGCTTCCATGATCCTCCTTCACAACATATGGGCCTTCCCAATTTGGTGCAAATTTGGAAGGGGCTGCTACTTTTCTTCTCACATAATCTGCTACCCTAAGAACGAGTTGGCCTTCCACGAAGATTCGTTCACACACATTCTGCTGGTACATGCTGCTCATTCGCTGTCGATATCGCCGTACCTTCTCGCGTGCGATGTCGCGCATTTCATCCATTGTTTCCAAGTCCACCATTCGTGCCTCGGCACACATATTTGCATCTATTTCAAGCTCTTTCCCTTGCAATGTGCGAGCTGTTGGCACCATCAACTCCACCGGTGAGATGGTTTCGGTGTCGTATACCAAAGAAAATGGCGAAAAGCCAGTGGCCGTTTTAGTAGAGCTTCTATAGGCCCAAAGTGTGTCGAGAAGATGCGTATTCCAACCTCCAGCATAATCAAACACCATCTTACTAAGAATTCCCAATAAGACCCTATTGGTTGCCTCCGCTTGTCCATTCCCTTGAGGGTAGTAAGGGGTCGACCTTCGATGCTTGATTTTGTAATACTCGGTGATTGCTCGAACATCTTTGTTTATGAATGGAGTACCATTGTCGCTCACAATCTTGTATGGAATCCCAAAACGGCAGAGGATGTGTTCTTCGATGAAATTGGCCACAGCTGGCCATGTCGCTCTCTTGAGCGGAATAGCTTCCACCCACTTCGTAAAATATTCAGTGGCGACAAGGATCCAAATGTAGCCATTTGATGGTGGATGGATGGGGCCGATAAGATCAAGCCCCCAGGTGTGGAAAGGCCATGGTGTGCTCATGTCTTGCAAGCTCATGGGATGGGTATGGATGAGGTTCACATGCGCTTGACAAGTGTGGCAACATTTAACAAACTCAGTGGTGTCCCTCTTCATCGAAGGCCAATAATAACCCGCAGATAAGAGTCGTTTGTGAAGTTTCTTTCCTCCTTGATGCTCTCCACACTCTCCACCGTGTACTTCTCTCATTACGGCCTGCGATTCTGCGAGGCCCAAACATCTCAGTGGATCACCATTGTATCCTTTATGAAACAAAATTCCTCCTTCAGCAAAATAGCGCCTGGCTAGCTTCTTGAGGTAATAAGCCTCCTTCTTGTCAGTAGGTAGGACTCCTTCCAAGATGAATTCCAGAAATGGTGTTCTCCAATCAATCGTCTGGAAGATAGCATATGATTCTGCCTTATCGAACACATGTTGGCATGTTGGGCAATGGCTTTGCACTTTGCTTGCTTGGGTCTTCATATCAGGCCAAAAATAACCTAAGCGTTGGAGGCGTCGATAGAGGGGGATTTCGTTCTCGGCACAGCAGGTCCTCTCATGGACTTTGCTTAACCTCTTTGCTGCTTCTTCTAAATTTACACACCTTGCTAACACTCCTCCAGGTAGCCTCCGATAAAGCTCGCCAGCAACAAGTGTATAGTCTCGGAGCTGTTTGGCATCAATTTCCATTCCCTGTTCCAATAAGGCATCTCTCAAAGGTGCTCGCCAATCTTCAGCTCCTGTGGTCCCATTTTTAAACTCCTTTTGCAAGAGTAGTGTGATGGGGATGCTTCTTTTGAGGATGGTAACTTTGGTGCTTTTCCCTTCGAACATAATTTTGGACCCAAGCGTGGCTAAGGCATCGGCATAGCGGTTGTCCGATCTTTGCGTGTGTTCTATGGTAAGCTCGTCAAAATGATCTTCCAACCTCTGAGCCATTGCTCGATAGGGGGCCAGTGAGGGCTCTTTTAGAGAGAAATCACCCCTTGCTTGACTTACCACAAGATTCGAGTCTCCCCGTACCTTAAGCATCTTGATTCTCATTTCTCGTGCTATTGCTAGGCCAGTAAGATATGCTTCATATTCCGCCGCATTATTAGAACAGAGAAAGTCTAACTTGAAAGACATGGATATGACTTCGTTTTCCCCATTAGCTAGGACAATACCGGCTCCCCCGCCGGTGGAAATGGAAGATCCATCAAATGTCATCTCCCACAGACATTTATTCTCCTCTAGGCATGCTACCTCTGCGACTTCTCTAGGCACTTCATCTGTGATTTGTGAGATGCCTTCTCCGGGGAATTGGGCTAGAAGTTCCGCTATTGCCTGACCCTTAACTGCCCTTGGCATGACAGACACTATATCATATTCGGAGAGTTGGAGCAACCATTGTGCCAGCCTACCCGAGAGAACGGGCCTTTGCAGGAGCATCCTTATCGGATTGGACTTCGTCATTAAGTGCACTATGTGGGCTAAGAGATAATGTCACAGTTTTGGCGCCGCATATATCAAGGATAGACAAGCGCGTTCAGCTCTTGGGTAACGCGTTTCTGCGTCTCTAAGGGCTCTACTCACGTAGTATATGGGCTGCTCAGTACCATCTTCACCTTCTTGCGCGATTAGAGCCCCAATAGCCTTGTCATTTGAGGCAAGATACAGACGCAGTGGTACGCTTGGCGTTGGTGACCTAACAGTAGGTAGGCCGGTCATCATCTCTTGCAATTTACGAAAAGCTAACTGATGTTCATTACTCCATTGAAACTTCACGCCTTTCTTCAATAATGAGGTGAATGGGGCGATCACTACCGCTAAACCTGGTATGAATCTCCGAATGTAAGAGAGCTTTCCTATGAAGGACTTTAACTCTTTGACTGATGTTGGTGGTTTCATTGTGACTATGGCTTTCACTTTCAAAGGGTCCACATCGATTCCCTTTTTATGAACAAGGAATCCTAGAAATTTTCCAGCTGTCACCCCAAATGCGCACTTCAAAGGATTCATGCGCAGTTTGTAACGATGACACCTCTCAAAGACTTTCCTGAGGGTTCTCGTATGACTCTCTCTAGTTTTAGACTTTACGACTATATCGTCGACGTAGTCCTCAAGTTCCCAATGCATCATATCGTGGAAGATAGCAATTATAGCTCTTTGATATGTGGCACCCGCATTCTTAAGCCCAAATGGCATCACGGTGTAGTAGAAATTTTCGATAGGAGTACGGAATGCTGTCTTCGCTGCGTCTCTCAGTGCCATTTTGATTTGATTGTATCCACTAAAACCATCCATGAAGGAGAACATCTCATGACCCGTGGCCGAGTCAATAAGCAGGTCCATATTAGGGAGAGGAAACTCGTCCTTTGGACAGACCTTGTTCAGGTCTCGAAAGTCGACACAACATCTTATCTTTCCGTTCTTTTTCTTCACGGGAACTATGTTTGAGAGCCACTGTGGGTGTTCAATAGGCTTGATAAACCCCGCTGCTAACAACTTCTTAACCTCTTGAACAATTTGAGCTTCGACATCGGGATGGAAAGTCCTCCTTGGCTGCACCACTGGTTTAGCCCCCGATTCAATACTAAGAGCATGAGCCACTATTCCGAGATCTAGACCCAGCATTTCTTCGTATTGCCATGCGAACACATCACGATATTCTTTAAGCAAAGACACTAATTCCTTTTTCTCTGGTGGCGTGAGCAAAGGATTGATGGAGATAGGCAACTCTATATTATGATCATCACTCAAATTGATTGTTTCAAGTTCCTCATTGTTTGGCGACAGCTTAGGCGGGGTCAACACTTCTTGCGATACCGCTTCTTTTTTAGTCCAATCAAGTGCTTCTTCTAACAAGCAGCAAGAGGTAAGACAACTCCCCTCTATCAGTCCGGGGCCCTTTTGCTTGGTGCATACAGGCCCCGCGCGCCTTCACAAGCGATAAACGATGCGCCCATCAGGCAGTTGAAACTTCTCACATCTTGGAGCATCATGGGTCATCTCTTTTCGCTCTTTGCGTTTCCTTTTCCTTTCAAGGAGATCTTGCAAGTCCACTTCAGACCCTCCTTTAACATCCTCCCAACTAGGCAAAGGGGTGCCCACGGGCTTCGCAATTGCGTCCCCTCTATTCGTGGTCAATTGATCATAAAAGGCCGCTTCTAGATAGTGAGCCTCTGATTGGTCGAAAGGAGTAGGATTGGCTGGGATGCGAATCGGTTTTCCCTTTAAGCGTCCCTTTATGCATTGATGGTAAGTAAACGATATGAGCTTGTGCTTGTGCAGCCATGGCCTCCCTAATAACACATGATAGGACACAAAAGAATCGAGAACATGGAACCTGGTGAGCCCCACAAGTGGTCCAACCTTTAGTACTAACTGAATATGTCCAATGGTATGTTCGCATCCTCCCCCGAATCCAGTAATCTCTATTGGCAATCCCTGTATTTTTTTTTTGGGAAATGCCTGCTGCGATAAGAGTACTTAATGGAAGAATATTGAGGGATGAGCCGGTGTCCACAAAGGCTCTCCTCACATGAACTTCATTTATCATTGCTGGGACATATAATGGCCTCTTGTGATCGGGGTATTGGACTTCCATGTCTTCATCAGTAAAGGTGACCGCGTTGGTGTGAGAGACCGCGCCCCCGGCCCCCTTTTTTATAGGTGTGTTGGGCCAAACCCACGTGAATGGGTGGAGTCGTGTTATTGTCTCTCAAAATGGAGGTTCGACTGATTATATTTACCCCTTTAGATTAAGGGTCTAACAATGGAGTCGCCACTTATTTAATTATTGGAAAAATAAGAAAACCATAATTAAAAAAAAATTCCTCATTTTATTAATTTGAAATTTACATTGATCATAGGAAAATTACATTGCTTTGGTCCTAGATACAATCTAAGATAAAGTACATGGCTTTGTTTCCTAGTTACAATCTAAAAATCAAAAATTACATGGATAAGCACTTGATCTATTAACCCTTGATTTAAGTTCGGAGGCTATGTTACAAAGAGGGAAGGTGTTAGGCACCCACCTTGCCCGGTGAAACCGGTCTTCTAGACTATGGTGGCCAACATTCATATCATATCATCCAATATGTCAATCAATTTGCATGTTGAGTTTGATGTGTGTGCATGTGATAAATCCTAATTCAATTTATTGAACATTACATTTAGATTGAAAAAATAAATTCTAGTGAATGTGTGTGGATGGTGATAACCTAGATTCAAGGATTTAAAAGAATTATTAAACAAACATGTTTTTCACATTTTTGATGTGGATTTAAGATTAAAACTAATGATATGCATGAACATGTGATGAACAACTAAGAACATGCGAAGAACACATAAGAACAATTAAGAACATTCGAACATATTCAAGAGAATTTAAATAATTGCTATCATGCTTTAATCCTAAATTCTCATCATGGCAACACAAAAACTAGTTAGGGAAAGAGATTCTACCTTCATGCAAGATCCATACGGTGGAAGAGGAGACTCTTGGTAGAGGTCCTAAGGAATGAGGAAAGAAGAACTAGGAGAGGGAGAGTGAGTCTCACTCAATACCTTGAGTCTCAAGAAGACCAAGGTATGACAAGACTACTCTACTTCACAAGAACTCAAGAGAGGAGAAGAGAGGGGGGTTTTGGTGTCTTGGAATGAAGTAGAGAGGGGTTTATATAGTAGTGGTGGAGGAAATATGAATGGAAGGCCATTTAATGAGGGTTGACAAAGATCATGAACCTAGACCTCATTTTAGCCTTAGGGAAAATCTGGTGCATTAAATGGAAAGATTGGTAGGAGTGAGGAACAAGCCAAAATTCGGTTTTCCCGTAGCTGCTGTAACAGCTTGTAAAGCTAACTTCAAAAAATCATATCTGACTCAATTCTGATTGGAATTGCCTCGTTCTTGTGCTCAAATTGAAGCCCCGGATGTCTAGTTTCTGGGAAAATTAACCTCATTCACAGATTCAAAATGTTATAAGAGATATTGATGAAATGGTGAGCAGAGGTCATTTGTTAGAAAATGGTTTCAGCACAATTAACATTAATAGGTCCCAAATTAGCTCCCAATTAACATTAAATGGCTCCAATCACTCCTATTTCAGACTTAATTGGTTCCAAATTTACTCTAATTAAAAGATAATTACACAAATTACTCATTGAATAATTAATGTTTAACTATCTAATTAATTAGGTGTATGCAACCTCACCATAAAATGTAATCCTAACCAATCAAATTATGACACATCATTGATCTCAAATTGATTAGAATTATAACCAATTGGAATCAATTGTTCATAATCACATATAGTCGGACTCAATTTTTGATAGTGCATCTCGGCCATTAAAACTTGATTTGATGATAACTTTCAATCTGATGGTCCGATTAGGACTTATGACCAGTCGATTTGATCGTTACAACATCAAGATCATTTTGATGAGATGAGATTAAAAATCTAATGACCAGAATCAAAATGCATAAGTCAAAATTACCTTTTTACCCTCCCGGTGAGGTTAAATGCGGGTTGCAAAATGGGGTGTCAACAGAATGCCCCTCATTGACAGAGCTTGAAAAGCGAATGTCAATGTATGAAAGAGACACCTAACTTTGCAATCAGTATTTAACCGTGGTGAATGTATGATGCATGTAGATGAAAATGCAAAAAGTCATGTTATGGATCAAAATGTGGACCGATTCTCGAGGGAGATTGCCTACGTACCTCTTGGTGGGAGGATCAGGTCCAAACGTAGTTCATGCATGAAATTTTTTTTTTTTTTTTTGAATAAGTATAAGACATGCTTACCTGAGGTCAAAAAAATGGAAGACCAAGGATCTTGGCTCATGTTTTCAGAGACCTAGGATTTTTGGGTCTTGGCTCGTGTTTTCAGAGGACCAAGGGTTTTTTGGGCTTTGGCTCATGTTTTCAGAGGACCAAGGGTTCTGGATCCTGGCTCATGTTTTCAGAGACCTAGGATTCTTGGATCTTGGCTCATGTTTTCAGAGGACCAAGGGTTTTTGGGCTTTGGCTCATGTTTTCAGAGGACCAAAGGTTCTGGATCCTGGCTCATGTTTTCAGAGACCTAGGATTCTTGGATCTTGGCTCATGTTTTCCAGAGGACCAAGGGTTTTTGGGCTTTGGCTTATGTTTTCAGAGGACCAAAAGTTATGGATCCTGGCTCATGTTTTCAGAGGCCTAGGATTCTTGGATCTTGGCTCATGTTTTCCAGAGGACCAAGGGTTTTTTGGGCTTTGGCTCATGTTTTCAGAGGACCAAAGGTTTTGGATCCTGGCTCATGTTTTCAGAGACCTAGGATTCTTGGATCTTGGCTCATGTTTTCCAGAGGACCAAGGGTTTTTTGGGCTTTGGCTCATGTTTTTAGAGGACCAAAGGTTTTGGATTCTGGCTCATGTTTTCAGAGACCTAGGATTCTTGGATCTTGGCTCATGTTTTCCAGAGGACCAAGGGTTTTTTGGGCTTTGGCTCATGTTTTCAGAGACCTAGGATTCTTGGATCTTGGCTTATGTTTTCAGAGGACCAAGGGTTTTTGGGCTTTGGCTCATGTTTTCAGACGACCAAAGGTTCTGGATCCTGGCTCATGTTTTCCAGAGGACCAAGGATTTTTTGGGCTTTGGCTCATGTTTTCAGAGGACCAAAGGTTTTGGATCCTGGCTCATGTTTTCAGAGACCTAGGATTCTTGGATCTTGGCTCATGTTTTCCAGAGGACCAAGGGTTTTTTGGGCTTTGGCTCATGTTTTCAGAGGACCAAAGGTTTTGGATCCTGGCTCATGTTTTCAGAGACCTAGGATTCTTGGATCTTGGCTCATGTTTTCCAGAGGACCAAGGGTTTTTTGGGCTTTGGCTCATGTTTTCAGAGGACCAAAGGTTTTGGATCATGGCTCATGTTTTCAGAGACCTAGGATTCTTGGATCTTGGCTCATGTTTTCCAGAGGACCAAGGGTTTTTGGGCTTTGGCTCATGTTTTCAGAGGACCAAAGGTTTTGGATCCTGGCTCATGTTTTCAGAGACCTAGGATTCTTGGATCTTGGCTCATGTTCTGCAGAGGACCAAGGGTTTTTTGGGCTTTGGCTCATGTTTTCAGAGGACCAAAGGTTTTGGATCCTGGCTCATGTTTTCAGAGACCTAGGATTCTTGGATCTTGGCTCATGTTTTCCAGAGGACCAAGGGTTTTTTGGGCTTTGGCTCATGTTTTCAGAGGACCAAAGGTTTTGGATCATGGCTCATGTTTTCAGAGACCTAGGATTCTTGGATCTTGGCTCATGTTTTCCAGAGGACCAAGGGTTTTTGGGCTTTGGCTCATGTTTTCAGAGGACCAAAGGTTTTGGATCCTGGCTCATGTTTTCAGAGACCTAGGATTCTGGGATCTTGGCTCATGTTTTCCAGAGGACCAAGGGTTTGTTGGGCTTTGGCTCATGTTTTCAGAGGACCAAAGGTTTTGGATCCTGGCTCATGTTTTCAGAGACCTAGGATTCTTGGATCTTGGCTCATGTTTTCCAGAGGACCAAGGGTTTTTGGGCTTTGGCTCATGTTTTCAAAGGACCAAAGGTTTTGGATCCTGGCTCATGTTTTCAGAGACCTAGGATTCTTGGATCTTGGCTCATGTTTTCTAGAGGACCAAGGGTTTTTTGGGCTTTGGCTCATGTTTTCAGAGGACCAAAGGTTTTGGATCCTGGCTCGTGTTTTCAGAGACCTAGGATTCTGGGATCTTGGCTCATGTTTTCCAAAGGACCAAGGGTTTGTTGGGCTTTGGCTCATGTTTTCAGAGGACCAAAGGTTTTGGATCCTGGCTCATGTTTTCAGAGACCTAGGATTCTTGGATCTTGGCTCATGTTTTCCAGAGGACCAAGGGTTTTTTGGGCTTTGGCTCATGTTTTCAGAGGACCAAAGGTTTTGGATCCTGGCTCATGTTTTCAGAGACCTAGGATTCTGGGATCTTGGCTCATGTTTTCCAGAGGACCAAGGGTTTGTTGGGCTTTGGCTCATGTTTTCCAGAGGACCAAAGGTTTTGGATCCTGGCTCATGTTTTCAAAGACCTAGGACTCATGGATTTTGGCTCATGTTTTCCAGAGGACCAAGGGTTTTTGGGGCTTTGGCTCATGTTTTCAGAGGACCAAAGGTTTTGGATCCTGGCTCATGTTTTCAGAGACCTAGGATTCTTGGATCTTGGCTCATGTTTTCCAGAGGACCAAGGGTTTTTTGGGCTTTGGCTCATGTTTTCAGAGGACCAAAGGTTTTGGATCCTGGCTCATGTTTTCAGAGACCTAGGATTCTTGGATCTTGGCTCATGTTTTCCAGAGGACCAAGGGTTTTTTGGGCTTTGGCTCATGTTTTCAGAGGACCAAAGGTTTTGGATCATGGCTCATGTTTTCAGAGACCTAGGATTCTTGGATCTTGGCTCATGTTTTCCAGAGGACCAAGGGTTTTTGGGCTTTGGCTCATGTTTTCAGAGGACCAAAGGTTTTGGATCCTGGCTCATGTTTTCAGAGACCTAGGATTCTTGGATCTTGGCTCATGTTTTCCAGAGGACCAAGGGTTTTTTGGGCTTTGGCTCATGTTTTCAGAGGACCAAAGGTTTTGGATCCTGGCTCATGTTTTCAGAGACCTAGGATTCTTGGATCTTGGCTCATGTTTTCCAGAGGACCAAGGGTTTTTTGGGCTTTGGCTCATGTTTTCAGAGGACCAAAGGTTTTGGATCATGGCTCATGTTTTCAGAGACCTAGGATTCTTGGATCTTGGCTCATGTTTTCCAGAGGACCAAGGGTTTTTGGGCTTTGGCTCATGTTTTCAGAGGACCAAAGGTTTTGGATCCTGGCTCATGTTTTCAGAGACCTAGGATTCTGGGATCTTGGCTCATGTTTTCCAGAGGACCAAGGGTTTGTTGGGCTTTGGCTCATGTTTTCAGAGGACCAAAGGTTTTGGATCCTGGCTCATGTTTTCAGAGACCTAGGATTCTTGGATCTTGGCTCATGTTTTCCAGAGGACCAAGGGTTTTTGGGCTTTGGCTCATGTTTTCAAAGGACCAAAGGTTTTGGATCCTGGCTCATGTTTTCAGAGACCTAGGATTCTTGGATCTTGGCTCATGTTTTCTAGAGGACCAAGGGTTTTTTGGGCTTTGGCTCATGTTTTCAGAGGACCAAAGGTTTTGGATCCTGGCTCGTGTTTTCAGAGACCTAGGATTCTGGGATCTTGGCTCATGTTTTCCAAAGGACCAAGGGTTTGTTGGGCTTTGGCTCATGTTTTCAGAGGACCAAAGGTTTTGGATCCTGGCTCATGTTTTCAGAGACCTAGGATTCTTGGATCTTGGCTCATGTTTTCCAGAGGACCAAGGGTTTTTTGGGCTTTGGCTCATGTTTTCAGAGGACCAAAGGTTTTGGATCCTGGCTCATGTTTTCAGAGACCTAGGATTCTGGGATCTTGGCTCATGTTTTCCAGAGGACCAAGGGTTTGTTGGGCTTTGGCTCATGTTTTCCAGAGGACCAAAGGTTTTGGATCCTGGCTCATGTTTTCAGAGACCTAGGACTCATGGATTTTGGCTCATGTTTTCCAGAGGACCAAGGGTTTTTGGGGCTTTGGCTCATGTTTTCAGAGGACCAAAGGTTTTGGATCCTGGCTCATGTTTTCAGAGACCTAGGATTCTTGGATCTTGGCTCATGTTTTCCAGAGGACCAAGGGTTTTTTTGGGCTTTGGCTCATGTTTTCAGAGGACCAAAGGTTCTGGATCCTGGCTCATGTTTTTAGAGACCTAGGATTCTTGGATCTTGGCTCATGTTTTCCAGAGGACCAAGGGTTTTTTGGGCTTTGGCTCATGTTTTCAGAGGACCAAAGGTTCTGGATCCTGGCTCATGTTTTCAGAGACCTAGGATTTTTGGATCTTTTGACTCATGCCGATGTGTATGGGCCTTTTACCCTAGTACCTGCAAAATAAATATTTTCAATTAGTAACAGAGTTATTCATTGAAAAGAATTCGGCATACCTGGCGAATGCCCCTAGTTTAGGACATATTCCATGCTTCGATGAATGCTGAGGGTAGATAGCTGACTTGATGTTGTACCACTAGAGAATATGGAAGAGGATCATAGCTTTTTGTTATGGAAGAAGAATTTGATGAAGAATTTTTTTTTTTTTTTTTTTTTTGAAAAAATTTGGAAATCCTGAATTTTTTGAAGGAATTGAAAATTTTGATTGATGATTTTTTTTTTATATGGTAACCTAAGAAGTATGAGCCCAATGCCCCTAGTCCCAAGGCCTTTTTTGAAAATTTCCTTTTTTTTTTTTTTTTTTTTTTTTTGAAATATGAAGATTTGTTCATTATCAAAAAATGGGGAAGATGAAGATAAAGATGGAATAAAAGTGATGAAGATTTATTCATGATGACTATATATATATATATATATATATATATATATATTTTTTTTTTTTTAAAAAAGCTATTCTTTGAATGAGAATAACTTTGGATGGAAGTTGATGCGGATTGTTGGATAAGTCCCTACTTAATTCCTGCAAAAAGATAATTTCAATTAGCAATGGATTTATTCATTGAAATGAATTGGAAGTACTTACCCAATGCCCCTAGTTTGGGGCATATTCCATGCTTAGATTGAAGCTGAATTCATTTGATGTTGTGACCATTGGGGAATATGAAAGAAGATCATGGTCCGTCATCCTTGGTTCCTGCAAAAAGGCTTTCTTTCTCTAGCTTGTTAGAAACCAATTATCTTGAAAACATTTTTTGCTAATGGCCTTAGTGTGGACACGCTTGCAAACAAATGGATTAATGCCTTAAATGAAAACATGCTTTCATGCAATAAGAACAAATCTGCACACAATATAAATAGGCCAATGCCCCAAGTTTGAGCATGCTTGATGCAAACAAATGGGCTTAACCTAACATGCACCCAAACAATTTTGTCACATTATTTTGATTGATTTTTTTTTCAAGGTTGTTTGGGTGAATGAGACCGGGCCTCTACAAGGCTGCCTACGTACCTCTCTCATAGAGGATCAGGTCAAGACGTAGTTCAAGAGAACTGGATTTTGAAAAAGAATGATTTTTTTTTTTTTTTTTTAATGAACAAGAGGTGATCCTTGAACAACCATTTTGGCAAATCAAAATGTTTAAGAATCAAACAAAACTCTTTGATTGGGAAGGATCTAGATCATTAAACTCATGTAATCAAATTTGCTTCATCCTTTTGAACATCATCAGATTAAGTCCCCAAAGGCAATCAAGAAATGAAATGAATCACATTGTTGGGTGCAAACAAGGAGAATGCTCCAGGTTTGGAAGTTCTTTTGAGTCATTTTGAGGATTTGAGGATTTGAGAATTTTTGTTCTCGGACATATCATCCTGTAGGGTTTGACAATTTTAAGCATTTTTCCTTTTTAATTCAAGAGAAAAATATTGTTAGAGTTCAAGATATGCCTACAATTAGCAAGACTTCAAAGAGGTCTTATTCATGGGTTGTAATGTAGGCTGGGTTTAGGTTATGAAATGAATGATATAAAAGGCTCAAAATTCCTGATGATGTTCCCCCAAGTATGCATTACTCAAAAATCAAGTATTGGAGGAGTTTTCCCATTTCTTCTTTGTCATCTTCTCACTAGTCTTCATTGATCACTTGTATCAACATTTGTTTTTATGCTCATTCCCTTGAATCATGCCTCTAGACTTTCCTCTTGTTACATCTTTAAGTTTTCAATTTGCTAGGATTTTCCCTCTCTCTCTTTTTTTTTTTTTTTTTTTTTTTTTTTTTTGGCCCTAACTTTTGCCTAGACTGCCCTTTTGGGTTTTCAGCCTAGTGGGCTCTTTTTTTTTTTTTCTTTGGCCCTAACTTTTGCCTAGACCGCCTTTTTGGGTTTTCAGCCTAGCGGGCTCCCTTTTTTTTTTTTTTTTTTTTGGGATCTTTTTCCTTCATTGTTTTCCTCAGCTTAAGTCATTTTGATACACTCTCTAGACTTCTTTCTTGCCTCGATGTGCTTGCACATTTCTATGCTTGATGAACCTTTTCCTTTTTTGATGAAATCTCTTTTGGATGAATCTTGTGTTCCTCTTGGCATGATGAATTTTAGGCTCTTCAAACTTGATGCACACTTTTTTTCTCTCACATTGATGAAATTTCATTTCTCTTTTCTTGATTGAGTGAAAGCTCATTTTTCTTTGATGATCTCTTATCTTTAGCTTAATGAATTCTCTTCTTGTCTTTCATGTCCTCTAGGAGAGCTTTATCAATTAGTTTCAAAGCTCAAGGTCGACTCCTCCTTAACATGAGATTTAAGCATACATACTTTGAATTTTCCCACCCTAGGTTTAGATTTTAGTGGGTTCATGCAAAAAAGAGGCTAAGTGTTTAAAGGCTCAAAAGGGCTAGCAATGGATAATGATCATTCTAGGTATTAAGGTATAATCTTGTTTTACCAAAGAAAGCCTCCAATCCCTAGCAATGCTTGCTTGTAGGCACAATGACTTAAGCTCTTTTAATAAATTCATCTTAAAAGAAAAAGTATGAATGCTCTAATTTTGTGAAACAAAAGATCTTTGAAGATTGGTTTGAGTGCATGGTTTCTTGGGATTTTTTGATGGATGGATTCTTTTTGATTGCCTTTTAAGACAATTTCTTCTTATATTCTAAGTCAAGTAGCAAAAGTCTTTACATGGATTAAATGAAATTAATCATTCCTTGGTACAATTTGATTGCTCAAGCCTTTAAACATCAAGATATAGAAAATGTTTTGTCCAAAGGATCCTCATGTATCATTTTGAAGAAGAGACTTCTTTTTTTTTTTTTTTTTTTTTTTTTATAAATATTGAAAGAAAAAAAATTGGGACTTTTTGAAAAAGTCACTAGGAAGTTCAATGGTCCTAGTTCAAAGAAATTTTTTTTTTTTTTTAAATGACTTAAGGGCCCAATGCCCCTAGTCCAAAGACTTTTTTTTTTTTTTTTTTGAAAATTTTTCTCTATTTTTGGGGAAAGATTTTGAAATTTTGAAAAAAAAAAAAAAATTTTTTGAATTTTTTTTAAATATATACATGAACAAAGTACATCAAATGCTACATGAATTTTTAGAATTCAAAGAAACATAGAAACATGGAATAAACTAACAAACTTTAAGCTTAACCATGATGTTGCAAACCAAATGTGGAGTAAGGCAAAGTTGGGCCACTTGCTTCTTCTTGGTCCATTTAGGATGCTTGAACCTTGATTGTGATGAAATGGCTTGGGCTTGCACTTGGAAGGCTTGAACCTTGATTTTGATCTTTTGGTATTTGCTTGAAATGGCTTGGGCTTACACTAAGAAGGCATGCATCTTGTAAGCTTTTGGCCTTCAATGTTGATCATGTCTATACACCTTCGATGGGCTCAAGTGTTAGGCTTAGACTCATTTAAGAAACAATTTTGGGCTTCCATGCCATGTAGGGTTCAATCATAGGCTTTCGAGTTTCAGTTAATTCACAACATACAAGGTTCAAACAATCATGATGAGCTTAAGCGTTGGACTTAAGTCATCATGGTTCAAACAATGGCCAAAAAAATGCGTAATGAAATGCAATTTACATGGACCGACCTAAAGGTAGGTTCTATGGGTCATTACAACATGGGTAGAAGGTAGGTTAAAGGTTCCCACAAGCTAGGACGTCGTACCTCCCAACTTGTGACGCCAGGAGCGCCGCGTTGGTCCGAACGGTACAGTTTGTCCCTATGAACCACCATGGCATAACCTTGATGATCCTTGTCGCGGTGGGTGGTAGGTTCACCGCTGGGTATGTGAGTCTCAGGAAGACCACAATCCACGGCTAATACTACCAGGCTTCCGGGCTAGCACACAAATAAAATGAATTTCATTCAAGCAAATGATGCATGACATGCAATATAATGACATATTAGACATATTATATACAAAAAGCAATAAACAAACAATGACATGGTTGGCCACCATAACCTAATTGAAGCCTAGCCCTCAATATCCCCAGTGAAGTCGCCACTGTGAGAGACCGCGCCCCCGGCCCCCTTTTTTATAGGTGTGTTGGGCCAAACCCACGTGAATGGGTGGAGTCGTGTTATTGTCTCTCAAAATGGAGGTTCGACTGATTATATTTACCCCTTTAGATTAAGGGTCTAACAATGGAGTCGCCACTTATTTAATTATTGGAAAAATAAGAAAACCATAATTAAAAAAAAATTCCTCATTTTATTAATTTGAAATTTACATTGATCATAGGAAAATTACATTGCTTTGGTCCTAGATACAATCTAAGATAAAGTACATGGCTTTGTTTCCTAGTTACAATCTAAAAATCAAAAATTACATGGATAAGCACTTGATCTATTAACCCTTGATTTAAGTTCGGAGGCTATGTTACAAAGTGGGAAGGTGTTAGGCACCCACCTTGCCCGGTGAAACCGGTCTTCTAGACTATGGTGGCCAACATTCATATCATATCATCCAATATGTCAATCAATTTGCATGTTGAGTTTGATGTGTGTGCATGTGATAAATCCTAATTCAATTTATTGAACATTACATTTAGATTGAAAAAATAAATTCTAGTGAATGTGTGTGGATGGTGATAACCTAGATTCAAGGATTTAAAAGAATTATTAAACAAACATGTTTTTCACATTTTTAATGTGGATTTAAGATTAAAACTAATGATATGCATGAACATGTGATGAACAACTAAGAACATGCGAAGAACACATAAGAACAATTAAGAACATTCGAACATATTCAAGAGAATTTAAATAATTGCTATCATGCTTTAATCCTAAATTCTCATCATGGCAACACAAAAACTAGTTAGGGAAAGAGATTCTACCTTCATGCAAGATCCATACGGTGGAAGAGGAGACTCTTGGTAGAGGTCCTAAGGAAGGAGGAAAGAAGAACTAGGAGAGGGAGAGTGAGTCTCACTCAATACCTTGAGTCTCAAGAAGACCAAGATATGACAAGACTACTCTACTTCACAAGAACTCAAGAGAGGAGAAGAGAGGGGGGTTTTGGCGTCTTGGAATGAAGTAGAGAGGGGTTTATATAGTAGTGGTGGAGGAAATATGAATGGAAGGCCATTTAATGAGGGTTGACAAAGATCATGAACCTAGACCTCATTTTAGCCTTAGGGAAAATCTGGTGCATTAAATGGAAAGATTGGTAGGAGTGAGGAACAAGCCAAAATTCGGTTTTCCCGTAGCTGCTGTAACAGCTTGTAGAGCTAACTTCAAAAAATCATATCTGACTCAATTCTGATCGGAATTGCCTCGTTCTTGTGTTCAAATTGAAGCCCCGGATGTCTAATTTCTGGGAAAATTAACCTCATTCACAGATTCAAAATGTTATAAGAGATATTGATGAAATGGTGAGCAGATGTCATTTGTTAGAAAATGGTTTCAGCACAATTAACATTAATAGGTCCCAAATTAGCTCCCAATTAACATTAAATGGCTCCAATCACTCCTATTTCAAACTTAATTGGTTCCAAATTTACTCTAATTAAAAGATAATTACACAAATTACTCATTGAATAATTAATGTTTAACTATCTAATTAATTAGGTGTATGCAACGTCACCATAAAATGTAATCCTAACCAATCAAATTATGACACATCATTGATCTCAAATTGATTAGAATTATAACCAATTGGAATCAATTGTTCATAATCACATATAGTCGGACTCAATTTTTGATAGTGCATCTCGGCCATTAAAACTTGATTTGATGATAACTTTCAATCTGATGGTCCGATTAGGACTTATGACCAGTCGATTTGATCGTTACAACATCAAGATCATTTTAATGAGATGAGATTAAAAATCTAATGACCAGAATCAAGATGCATAAGTCAAAATTACCTTTTTACCCTCCCGGTGAGGTTAAATGCGGGTTGCAAAATGGGATGTCAACAGTGGAGTCGCCACTGTGAGAGACCGCGCCCCCGGCCCCCTTTTTTTATAAGAATGTTGGGCCAAACCCACGTGAATGGGTGGAGTCGTGTTATTGCCTCTCAAAATGGAGGTTCGACTAGTTATATTTACCCCTTTAGATTAAGGGTTTTACAATGGAGTCGCCACTTATTTAATTATTGAAAAAATAAGAAAACCATAATTAAAAAAAAAATTTCACATTTTATTAATTTGAAATTGAATTTACATTGAACATAGGAAATTACATGGCTTTGGTCCTAGATACAATCTAAGATAAAGTACATAACTTTGTTTCCTAGTTACAATTTAAAAATTGAAAATTACAAGGATAAGCGTTTGATCTACTAACCCTTGATCTAAGTTCGGAGGCTATGTTACAAGGTGGGAAGGTGTTAGACACCCACCTTGCCCGGTGAAACCGGTCTTCTAGACTACGGTGGCCAACATTCATATCATATCATCCAATATGTCAATCAACTTGCATGTTGAATTTGATGTGTGTGCATGTGATAGACCCTAATTCAATTTATTGAGTGTTACATTTGGATTGAAAAATAAATTCTAGTGAATGTGTGTGGATGGTGATATCCTAGATTTAAGAATTTGAAAGAATTATGAAACAAACATGTTTTTCATATTTTTGATGTGGATTTAAGATCAAAACTAATGATATGCATGAACATGTGATGAGCAACCAAGAACATGTGAAGAACACATAAGAACAATTAAGAACATTCAAATATATTCAAGAGAATTTAAATAATTGTTATCATGCTTTAATCCTAAATTCTCATCATGACAACACAAAAAACAAGTTAGGGTAAGAGGTTATACCTTCATGCAAGATCCATACGGTGGAGGAGGAGACTCTTGGTAGAGGTCCTAAGAGAGAAGGAAAAAAGTAGAACTAGGAGAGGGAGAGTGAGTCTCACTCAATACCTTGAGTCTCAGGAAGACCAAGATATGACAAGACTACTCTACTTCACTAGAACTCAAGAGAAGAGAAGAGAGGGGGTTTTGGTGTCTTGGAATGAAGTAGAGAGGGGTTTATATAGTAGTGGTGGAGGAAATATGAATGGAAGGCCATTTAATGAGGGTTGACAAAGATCATGAACCTAGACCTCATTTTAGCCTTAGGGAAAATCTGGTGCATTAAATGGAAAGATTGGTAGGAGTGAGGAACAAGCCAAAATTCGGTTTTCCCGTAGCTGCTGTAACAGCTTGTAGAGCTAACTTCAAAAAATCATATCTGACTCAATTCTGATCGGAATTGCCTCGTTCTTGTGCTCAAATTAAAGCCCCGGATGTCTAGTTTCTGGAAAAATTAACCTCATTCATAGATTCAAAATATTCTGAGAGATATCGATGAAATAGTGAGCAGAGGTCATTTGTTAGAAAATGGTTTCAGCACAATTAATCACTAATAGGTCCCAAATTAGCTCCCAATTAACATTAAATGGCTCCAATCACTCCCATTTCAGACTTAATTGGTTCCAAATTTACTCTAATTAAAAGATAATTACACAAATTACTCATTGAATAATTAATGTTTAACTATCTAATTAATTAGGTGTATGCAACCTCACCATAAAATGTAGTCCTAACCAATTAAATTATGACACATCATTGATCTCCAATTGATTACACTTATAACCAATTAAAATCAATTGTTCATAATCACATATAGTCGGACTCAATTTGTGATAGTGCATCTTAGCCATTAAAACTTGACTTGATGATAACTTTCAATCTAGTGGTCCGATTAGGGCTTATGACTAGTTAATTTGATCGTTATAACATCAAGATCATTTTGGTGAAATGAGATTAAGGATCTAATGGCCAGAATCAAGATGCATATTTATAAGGTGAAAGAACCCCTTTTACCCTCCATGTAAGGTTAAATGCGGGTTGCAAAATAAGGTGTCAACAGTTGGTCGTCTCCAAAAAGGCTCGACTTGCGTGAGCTTCTGCTGTAAAACAATGGGATCCGGATGAAGACACAATGCCGACTATAGCTTCCGTTGCTGCCGTTCTAGCCTCGGGGGTTAATCCTAATTGGTTGAACAGCGAACGAAACGCGGGACTTCTTTGTAATGTTTTAATAGCGGCTGGAGTAAGTGTGGCAGATGTCATGGGATCTTCTTCTTCGTCGCCAGCATGTATGACCACAACGATGATCCCCTTTCCCCTGTCATGCTGAGGCAAAGGATTCCTTTGTACACCTTGAGTGCCACGTCCTACTTCAAGAGTGCCATCTACCAATTTCTCATGAAACATCCTTCGTATGTAGCGACATTCCAAAGTTGGGTGATGAACATATCTGTGGTAACGACAAAAACGTGAATGTTTCTTATCTTCCTCAGTTGGCTCTCTGTCAATCTTGTACAGTTTTACCACTCCGTCTGCAATCCACCGATCAAGGATGACACCCAATTCCTCCGACGTGCAAGATATAGGTGGATATTCTTCAACTGCCCTGCCTTTCTCGCGCTTCTTGCTAGCGGGCTCATTAGCAGCCACCAAGAGCGCTTGAGGAGCATTCTTCTTATCAGTCTTTGACCACTCACTCGTTTTCCAAGTTCTCTCGTTCGTCTTCCAAGTTCTCTCATTCGTCTTCCATGATGCCGCGGTTTTGCGAGCTTTTTGGAGTAGCGGAGCAAATTGCTTGATCTCCAAATTCTCAAGGTGAATTTTGTACTCAGAAAACATATTATCAATGCAAATTTCAACCAGTTCATGCTCCTCGTACTTCACATGGCATTCGAGGGCTTTATCTCAGAATCGCCGTATGTAATCAAGTAAATCTTCATCGGTCCTTTGCTTAGTGTTGTGCAAACCAATTAACGTAACTTCCTCTTGCTCTTGGTAATACTTCCCGCAAAAGCACTCCACCATGTCCTCCCATGACTTGATCGATTCGGCTGGGATCGTGATGTACCATGAATAAGCCTTGTCAGAAAGCGACTTGGAAAACTCGCGAAGGCATAACTCCGAATCACTAGCGTGTGGGCCCATAGTATCTATGAACTTGCTTACATGCTCAAGAGCGTTTCCCCGTCGTCCATCATAGAGTGAAAATGTGGGAACTTCATAATTCCTGGGATATGGTTTGTGTAACAGCTCAGATGGGTAAGGAGGTTGGCGGACGAACTGCCTTGGCACTTTGGAGATTTTCGCTTGTTCCCTCTCAATGAGCTTTGCTACGTCAACAAGCGTGACATATTGAGAATCATTATTAGCATCAAGAGCATCGCTGGCTTTGTCTTGCCTCGTCTTCTCACTATTGTCCGCCATCTTTTCATTTTGACCTTTTTCAAGCGTGGGCTCCTCTCACCGTGGATTTTCCTTATCACGAGCCTTGTTGGATTCTTCCATGCGTTGGATAGCTTGAGCAAGGTTATCCTGGTTTCGCTGCATGCCTCGCATCATTTCAAATAGTTCCTTCATTTGCTGAGGGGCTTGTTCGACCTCCTCCACAAGACGTACTTCCCTCAAAGAGGAAGCGTCAGCAGCTGCCCCTTGAGATGGAGCAACGGTGTGGGACGTACGTTGGTTCTTTGACTTGGGAGGCATGGTTTCTCCTTCCTTAGCTGCTTGACTCCCTAGTGGAGTCGCCAAAATGTCGGGGACGTTTTGCCACAAAGGCCAAGATTGTAGCAATGAGCCCAAAACTCCCCTTGGGTTCGTTAAATTCGTTAGTTATTTGGAGAGCCAAGCCCAAAATTCGCAATGTGGGGTACACAAAGGCTAATGGTGCTTTATGGAATGAGAAAACAATACAAAAATGAAGACACAAGAAAGTGTAAAATCATATATTCATGAGTCAGAAATTTCAGCCCACAGTCACACAGAGTAAGAAATTGATGGAGGTCTTGAGCAAGGGAGGGAGAGTTCCCCTATATCAATATTTTCACCCCCAGGCCTTCAAATCGTCCATACACTAAGGTAGCTGACTGGGTTCTTGTGTCAAAGTTTTGGGTTTTTTTGTAGGGAAAAACGTGCTCCTTCTTGTGGGTTGGTGGTGCATATTTATATCAAGCTCCAAGGGATGCTTGTGACCAGTTTTTAGGTGGGAGGAAGGCCTTGGACCTTTCAGATGTTATTTCTATGACTTGGTGTATTATGTTTTATGCTTAGGGAAAGGTTTGGTTGCTTTTTGCATGATTATGGAAATAAAGTTGCTTCCTCTTTACAGCTGCTGCCTCTGGTCTCTGTTGGCCTTGGAAGACTACATTTGGGTGGCTAAGTGGGCTAGACTGTCCAGCTTTTTCTTAGAGTCAGCTGCTTGGTGTGGGAAAATGGAGTTGGGCTGAAAATTAGAGGCACAGTCACACAGAGCATGGAGTCAAATCTGGGGTGGAAGTTTCTGGCATTGGACCTCCTTCATGGGCCTTAGATGCCCCCAGCGTCCATAGCCCACTTCACAGCACGTACAGGCTGGGCCTATGAAAAACGTCCAATGGGAACTAGCCCACACCCACCAAAACCATTCCTACTCAATTCCCCAACGATTCGCATGGGCTTGCACCATGCAACAGAGCTAAATATATTGACAAAAATACATTAGTTTGACTCGCTAAGCAATTGGGCTTAGTCGTTTCGTCGGACCATAAAATTTGTCGCGAAAATGACCATTAACAAACCTTTAACTCTGAAAATAAATTTAAACCATCAATATCATAATAAACATCATGTTTTGAGACTCAATTAATTTTTTTTTTCTTTTTTTAAGTTTTTCATATCCAGATACATATTTTCTAGTAGACATTTCTAATCAAACAATATCTTTATAAAGACTAAAATAAAAAATAATTTTCAAGTGTAGAGCAAATGGGAAATAAAATCTGATTTATATAAAAAGTATTGTTGTAGTTTTACCAAATAATACCAAGTTTTTAGTAATTCCAACCTGTATAAATAAAGATTTATTCATTATATTACCAATCACTATATATATATATATATATATATATATTAATCATAGCCATAACAAAAACAAGCCCAGCCCAGCCAAGAATCTACCAAGACCCACCCACCACAAAAAATATAAAACAAATCCTAATGTCCTATTACATTTACACCTAAAAAAAAGGGCAGAACAGCCCAGCCCTCTTAACAAATATAAAGTAGAATAGAAAGCAAGCCAAGCCTTATAAGCCTATTAGTTATACCTGAAGTAGTGAAGCTTAAAAGTCAAAACGACAAAACCCATTACCTTGTGTCCAAGCCAGAATCAAAACACAGCACGGCACTGGCGGTAGCAGCGAAAAAAAAAAGGGCAGTCGGCGGAGGAAAGGAAGCTTGAGCCAGCAGCCAAGCAGTCCGATGATTTAGATTAGATCGGAGGAAAGGAAGCTTGAGCCAGGCAGCCAGGCCCAGCAATAGTGGAGAGAAAGAATGAGAGAGGCAGAGAGCAAGAGTTGAGAGAAAAAAAAATGAGAAAGAGACGGTAAAAATGTTAGGGATTTGAGGTTTTTTATTTGTTTTGATTATTGATTGTTTTGTGGTTAATTTCTTAGACTGGATTTGTAGTTTATTTGGTTGGATTTTGGTTTGTCTAGAGGATACTGGTGTTATTTTTGGGACAATTGATTTTATTTAGACCAAAAAAGTATGTTGTGCTATTAATGTTTAACTGGGTATAAGTGTGTAACAGAAATTTTGTTTTTTGGTCAGAAGGATGTTCCAAATTTTTTTAGATTCATCCGAAACCATTTTTTTTTTTCCCTCATACCCCCTTTTTTTTCTAAAATTTTGGGTCCTCCCTTCCACTTGGGGCCTTGGGCAATTGCCGAACTCGCCTAGTGGAAGGGCCGGCCCTTTAACTCAAGTGGGACTTGACCATAAAACTTAGTGTAAGAAATGTTAAGACTTAAGAGACATCTCCCCTCACTTTATCACACGTTAAGCAATCAGTGCCTTCCTCCTAAAAGAATCAGAGAGCACTGTCAATAAGAGCAGAGGAGAGAAGTAAAAACTCAGTAATTAACTAACAGAATCCACGCGTATTTACATGATCCAATAGAAATTAGACACGTAGCTGACGATGTGTAGACAGTTATTAGTACTGAACCTTTACTGGAGGCACGTGACAGACATGTGCTTTTATTAATCTCAATGGTGTCGTTTTATTTTAAGGCTTAGAATAGAACGAGGACATTTTGTCTAAGGCTATTACCATATTATGTCTTCGTTCTTAACAGTTTCCCTAAAGACCAGAACTTCTTTTGAGTCTTGTATTGATGTAAGAGTGTAAGATCAGAAGATTGAACACGTGAAACATAGATATTGATGAGCCCCTATCTATTCAACAAAATTGAAAACGGTGGAAGGTTTGGTGTGAACATATATCAGCTAGTTGATGATTATTTGAGGCATGGAAGGTTTTTGACCTTTTGGTCATAATTTTCCACCTGTATGTGTTTAGTCATTTCGTGAAAGACTGTATTTTTATGTGGAGTGCAGCCTCTATATCATAGTATAGCAATCCATATTTTGATGAGGAATTTTTAAGTCTTGTGGCAAATAAAGCATCCAAGCAATTTCACTGGTAGTAGTTGTCATGACTCTATACTCTGCCTCTGCAGAAGACCTAAAAATGGTTGTTTGCTTTTTTACACACAATACCCTGCAAGTGGTTTCCTTGTATCCGAGCATCCAGCCCAATCAACGTCATAGAAATCTTTGAGTTGTGTAGTTTAATTTGCAAGAACACCCAACCACACGGTTAGTAAAAAGTAAAATCCATTAAAAGTAGTTTTCCTTATCAAATTCAAAATTTTTCTGTATGATTTTCCAGTAGAAATATACCATTTCAGCATTTTTTATTGAAAAAAAAAAGACAAAAGATTAGAAGTACAACTAAACAGAAGGCCATCCTTTGAACTTAGTCCAACATACAACAGTCTTTAAAAAAATAACACATACATAATACTCTCAAACATAAATACATAGAATAAAATTCCATTAAGTTAACAAAACTGAACCAACAAATATATAGAATTGGCCTACTAAAAAGTCTATAGACAATATATCTCAAATTTAAAGATAGCTAGTATACTGGTTTAATGAAGTCAAAACTCCCTTCTCTGTAGGGAATTCAACCCGAAATCCCAACCTGTGAGAGACAAAAAAGAAAAAAAAAAAAAAAAAAAGAGAAAACACACGCCAAAGAAAAACAATCGCACACAAAAGACAATATTTACATGGTTCGGCAATTTGCCTACGTTCACGGAGTTGCAGAGATTTCATTATTATCAGGGAAAAATTACAAATTGCGGCTATAGTGTTTCTCTCTCTCTGAAAACACGACAACAACAGAAACCCTAATCATCAAGCTGCATGGACTAAGCCTCCACTCCATGGACTAAGCCTTAGTAAATCTCCCATTAAAAAACCACGCAACATTATTCGGGTCGGGTCAAGTCGTCAATCGGATCAAACATAAACTAAGTTCCACAAAGCCCAACATTCTCCACTCAGCTTGGAATCTAATATCAAATGCCATGGGAAAAAAAAATCTCTTACCATTGTCTAGAATAAGCTTCTAGCACCTCAGACAACTACATATGTTCTCATATTCCTCTTTCATCTCTCCCTACTCAATTAAACAAAAATTGAACATAAGGCCCAAAGCCCAGATGCAACAGTTGATGCATTGTTTGGAAGTTCTGAAAGTGTAGAAAAAAATAGGGTAAAATATCATTTTCGTCCCTAAACTATCAAAAAAGTTCGTTTTTCATCCCTAAACTTTCAAAAGTTCGTTTTTCATCCCTAAACTATCACAAAAGTTTTTTTTTCGTCCCTAAACTTTCAAAAGTTCTATTTTCGTCCATAAATTTTTCTAAAGTGCTGACGTGGCTTTGACAGAGTGCTGATGTGGGAGGGACGAAAATCAATACATTTGGAAAAGTTTAGGGACGAAAATAGAACTTTTGAAAGTTTAGGGACGAAAAACAAACTTTTGTGATAGTTTAGGGACGAAAAACGAACTTTTGAAAATTTAGGGACGAAAAACGAACTTTTGTGATAGTTTAGGGACGAAAATGATATTTTACCAAAAAAAATAAAAGATATTAACTTTAATTGAGAGGAGAGGGAGGGAGAGTAGAGTAGAGTTGGCTGAAAATAGACTAATTTTAAGCTAATTTTACTCTACTCTACTCCCCTTCCCTCCTCCTTAATCCAAATGGATCATAGTTCTTAAATTTTTCACTTTCTTACCCTGTCTTCTTTTCAGTCTCTACAAGCAACCAAAGGAAGTGTTGAAGGCCTACTAAATTCCACGGAAATTGTACTCAAATCTAACCATCTTGTAAGGAATTTTTCATTATAATTATTTTTTTAAGGAATTTGATGAATGATAATGTAATAACTTGCAGTGGTTATGGGATTGCTGCACAGGCAGTAACAGTAGTAGTGAGGGCCCATGATGATCTTGGTTCATCAACAAAACTTGCAGAAAATATTTTAAAACTTTAGGCCTTTCTTCTGCAGGTTAACTGATAGAGTACCCTTTGAAAAACTTACAAAGTATCAGACCTCACAGCTAAAACAACCAAACCATTAGACCTCTAAATCACAAAGGCCAACCTAAAGTAAAATGAACCCCTGCCTAATAACAGAGGAGACCGAACATAAACTCAAAGTAGAAACTGCTGTTGGTGCAAACACAATAATAATGGAAACAACACAAAGAGAAACTGAATAATACACTGAATATTATTAATTTGAAGAGATGAACACAACACTATTTGGATTGAGGCACGACACTCGCTCTCTTTAAGGAGATTCAAGCCCTTGGTTAGCTAATCTTTGTAACCGGCGCAAACCTTCTCTGACTTGTCTCCCCTAGGATACAACAGCCCAACAAATGTTGTATGGCTAGAATAGCTTCTGCACAAAGTGTTCCAACCCAAAACTCCACCAAAAGAGCACCTTTCTTTGACTTGAAATCTCTTAAGTATTAGGAATATTATTGAATTCACTCTCTCACACAATACTCTTTACTTTTAACTATTTCTCTTCATTCACTCTTGATATGAAATTGGTCCATAGCATAGCCATATATATATAGTCTTCCCACCCTTCACATAACCTACATGTTATTTATTAATTTAGAAAACTTCTCTTAATTTATTTAATCTAACTTACATACAAGTAACTCTTTCTTTAACAAATTTTATTATAACTCATCTTTATTCATCTTCAGTTATTTTGAGTTTCAACATATTTAATTTAAAATGTACTAACATTCCCCCACTCATTTTAATATTAAATTCGAAAAATGAGAGATTACTGGGCAAAGAGGGATTATTATGCATCATGAACGTGTGCTCTGCATTGAACCTTCACTTAGTGAAACAACAATCTCTACTCCAGAGTCAGTAGTGGTCTACGACTTGAACTATGACTGCTTAAGGGAAATAAAGTATTATTGCTCACACATAATGATCCAGGTGTTGACATGAGCTTTACTAGCTTGCACGTTACGGCACTGTGCTGATCCCAGTTTTTCATGAGCGTCTTTGAGAATAAGCCCAATTCTTATAGGGAGCGGCCCCACTCCCACTCCCACATAGGTGAAATTTGTCTAAGGTGCTCCTGTAACTTTGATACCCCACTCATAAGAGCTACAGATTATTCATTAAGAGTTTTAAAAAAATCAACCTCCTACACATTACAAGATAAATGCATTTACACCATAGGGATGGATTATTTATTATTTATTTTTTCAAATAAAATTAAAATTAATAATGCATTTTCTTGCAACCACCATATGATTCGTTTTTCCCATTGAACTCAGTTCTCAGGATCTCTGGTCCCCAAGTTGGGTATCCTTATACATGGCTCATAATTGTATGGGCTTCAATCCCATCCCCCTTGATGTATTCCAAACCCTTTCTCTTGTTAAGGCCTTAGTTAATGGATTCGCAAGATTATCACAAGATTTAACATATTTTATATTAATGATGCCATTACTCAAATAAGATCTCACAGTACTGTGTTTTCTTCTTATGGATCTAGATTTGCCGTTATAAAAATGGTTACGTACTCTACCAATTGTAGCAGTGCTATCACAATAAATTAAAATGGGTGGTATTGGTTTTTCCCAAGGAGGAATTTCATGCGACAAATCTCTCAACTAGTTTGCTTCCTTACTTGCTGAAGCTAAAACTATAAGCTTAGCCTCCATAGTAGAGTTAGCAATAATAGTTTGTTTTTTAGATTTCCAACATATTGCACCACCACCCAAAGTAAAAATGTAAGCAGTGGTAGACAAAGAATCACTTGACAAAGTATTCTAGTCGGCATCACTGAAACCTTCAAGTACAGCAAGATAATTTTTATAGAACAAACCATGTAATTTGGTACCAGATAAATATTTCATAACTCGCTTAATGGCTTGCCGATGATCTCTACTAGGCTTGCTAGTAAATCTGCTAAGTACTCCTACTGCATAGGTAATGTCAGGTCTAGTACAATTAGTCACATATCGCAAATTACCGATTATGCTAGCATATTCCTTTTGATTAACAACATCATTGTCATTATTAACAGGATACAAATGAACACTAGAATCAAAAGAAGTAGCTACACTTTTATGATCATGAAATTTATATTTTTTCAATATTTTCTTAACATAATGTGATTAATCAAGAAATATTCCATCACATGTCTTTGTAATTTTCATGCCCAAAATAAAATTAGCCTCACCAAGATCTTTCATATCAAAATGGTTTCTAAGTATATTTTTTGTTTCATTTATAACATGCAAATTAGACATGTGAGTTTTCTCAAGTTTTATAATATATATGCACTTGTCAGATTCATTTGACTTATATCCATTTTCAATCATGCAAGAATCAAATTTTTCATGCCATTGTTTAGGAGCTTGCTTCAAGCCATATAGGATTTAGTTAGCTTACACACCTTACTTTCTTGACCATGCTCTACAAATCCTTTGGGTTGGTCCATATAAATTTCCTCATCTAGGTCCCCATTCAAAAAAGCTGTTCTTACATCCTTTTGATGAATTTTCAAATCATATATGGTTGTAATAGCAATTAACAATCTAATGGATGTAATTCTAGTAACAAGAGAAAAAGTGTAAAAAAAATCAACATCAGCTTTTTGTTTAAGCTTTTTCCTAAGGACCCATTTACAACATATTGTTTTACTAACTTCCATGTTTTATTAGAAATAAGTGAATCCATTTCATCATTCACAACCTCTTTCCAAAATACACCATCAAGTGATAACAAAGCTTCTTTCAAAGTCAGAGGATTTTCATCAACATTAAAAACATAATAGTCTAGACCAAAATTTTTTTCAACTCTAGTTCTTTTACTCTTTCTAAGTTCAATTTCAAGATTTTCTTGATTTTGTGAATGAGTAGAAGAACTAGGCTGAGATAACACATTTTCTATAACTTATTTGCCCCCACTATTTTTAGATTTAAAAGGAAATTTTTCCTCATGAAAGATAGCATCACCTGATTCAAAAATCACATTATTTTCAATATTAAAAAATCTATAGGCTACACTGTTTATTGCATATCCAAGAAAAGCACAGGTGGTAACTCTAACACCAAATTTAGGTATTTTAGGATCCATTAACCTTACAAAGGCTAAGCAACCGCAAACTTTCAAATATCTCAAATTTGGCTTATGTCCCTTCCACAACTCAAAAGGTGTGAGTTTAGTCTTTTTGTGTGGCACTTTATTTAAAACATGACAGGCTATTAAAATTGCTTCCCTCCACAGATTTAGAGGAGCACCTGACTTAATAAGCATGGCATTTGTTAAATTAATCAAAGTTCTATTTTTTCTTTCAGCCACACCTTTAGATGCAGGTGAGTATGGAAGAGTAGTTTCATGGATAATTCCCAAAGACTGACAAATGAGTTGAACTCAATAGATTCATACTCCCAACCTCTATCACTTCTAAATCTTTTTATTTTTCTACCGAATTGGTTCTCAACTTCTCTAAGAAATTCTTTAAATTTCTCAAAAGCATCACTTTTATTTTTTAATAGATAAACATATGCATATTTTGAGAAATCATCAATAAAGGTGATGAAATACCCGTTTCCTCCTCGAGTTAATTTTCCTTCAAACTCACAAAAATCTGTGTGAATTAGTTCTAACAATTCAGTATTTCTTTCAACATTTTTATGAGTTTGTTTAGTAATTTTTGCTTAACTGCATGCTTCACATTTTTCAAAGTCTTTTGTTAGTCTTAGGAATAATCCTATGTTACTCATAATTCCCACATATCTACTGTTTATATGACACAAGTAAGCATACCAAAAATTCACAGAAGACAGCATATAAATAAAACTAGTAGATGACATATTATTTTCAATATTCAGTTTGAACATTCCATCCCAAGTATACCCTTTGCCCACAAATAATCCTTTCTTAAAGATTACATATTGATCAAATTCCATTATTTGTTTGAAACCAGCCTTATTTAGTAAATAGCTTGACATTAGAGTTTTCCTCATGGATGGAGTGTATAGCACATCTTTCAAAGTGAGCACACGTCCAGAGGTAAATTTCAGCTCAACCTCACCACTTCCAAGTACCTTGGTTTTTCTAGAGTCATCAAGCATAATTGTTTTTTCTTCTTTTAAAGGAGTGTATATTTTGAACCAATTTTTATCATAGCAGACATGCCTAATGGCACTAGAGTTTGCCCACCACCCTTCAACATATTGGATCATGTATATGTCTGTAATCATAGCCACTAAAAGCTCTTCAGTAACATTAACCTGTGGGACAGATCCATGTTTCCGAAATTTGCAAAATCAAGCAATATGCCCACTCTTGCCACAGATAAAACATACATTAACTTGTTGGTTATTGGAAGGGGGCCCTTGGTTCTTATTCCTTTGACTAGGGTTGCCCATGTTGTGAGGTCTATCCTAATTTTTCATATTTTTCTTTTTTGGCTTCAATTCAACATTTTTAGGAAAATGATCTTTGGGCTGGTTATTGCTTGCAGAAATTAAATTTACCTTGAAGGTAGAATGTCCATTACCCTCTTGTGTTATAAGTGCATCTTGTCCTCTAGCTTCCTCCTCTACACGGATGCGAGTGACCAAGGATTCTAGGGACATCTCCTTTTGCTTATGGTGCATTGATTTTTGGAACTCTTTCCATGATGGTGGTAGCTTGTCAATGATACCAGCCACAATAAGGTTGTCCTCAATCTTTATGCCTTCGGATCTAACTTTTGCTTCAATCATTTGAAAGTCTTGAACCTGTTCCACAACAGATTTGCTGTCCACCATTTGATAGCGAAAGAAACAACTAGCCACATATTTCTTTGCACCAGCCTCTTCAATGCCATATTAGCTTTGTAAAGCTTTCCAAATTTTCTTTGCAAAATTGTATGTAGTATTATAATAATCATAAAAATGATCCGCAAGACAATTTAAAAGATAATGACAACATTTATACTCATCTTGTTCATACTTATCTATTTTTTCTTGATGATCATAAAGTTCATCTTCGGTCATGTCATCAATAGAGACCTTGTTTGGATTCTTCTCAGTGAGGATGTAGGCTACCTTAAAAAGGCTTAGATAGAAAAGGACCTTGGCTTTCCATCTTTTTAAATGGGCTCCCTTAAAATGGAAGGGCTTGTTGAGATCTCCAACATTGTCATTTGGCTTTCTCAGTTGTTGGCTCCATTTTGAATCTCCTTAAAATTGTTGGTGCAAATAAAATAATAATGGAAACAACACAAAGAGAGATTGAATAGTATGCTGAATATTATTAATTTGAAGAGATGAACACAACACTATTTGGATTAAGATGCGACACTCGCTCTCTTTAAGGAGATTCAAGCCCTTAGTTGGCTAATCTTTGTAACCGGTGCATACCTTTTTTGACTTGTCTCCCCCAGGATACAACATCCCAACAAATGTTGTATGGCTAGAACAGCTTCTGCACAAAGTGTTCAAGCCCAAAGCTCCACCAGCAGAATACCTTTCTTTGGCCCGAAATCTCTTAAGTATTAGGAATATTATTGAATTCACTCTCTCACACAATACTCTTTACTTTTAACTATTTCTTTTCATTCACTCTTCATATGAAATTAGTCCATAGCATAGCCATATATATATAGTCTTCCAACCCTCCACATAACCTACATGTTACTTATTAATTTAGAAAATTTTTCTTAATTTATTTAATCTAACTTACATACAAGTAACTCTTTCTTTAACAAAATTATAACTCATCTCTTTATTCATCTTCAGTTATTTTGAGTTTCAACATATTTAATGTAAAATGTACTAACAACTATTGACAACAAAAACAGCTAATCCCTAACCCCTCAAGCTAGCTCAAAATTAACAAGCACCATAGAGGGACCAATTCCCCAATTACAACATTGACCATATAAGATAGAAAGTAGTGATGTGCAATCAACACTAATCATATGAAATAGAAAGTAGTAATTGCATGAAAGCAGATTAATTCTAACTCTTTTTTTTTTTTTTTCCTTTTTGGATAATCATAGTTCAGACATTACATTGAAGAGTACAACCACTTTGATACACACATAGTTCTTCAAAGACCACCTAACTAAGATTGCTGGCTTAAAAAACTATAAGACTAACAATACAAGTTCCACCTCGTACCCAATATGTTAAGTTCTTGGTTAATCAAGAACAATTAAGAAGGAAAGGTGGTTACTTCGAGGGTAACTGTCCTTCAGAATTGAGAGAAAGTTAGGGAAGGAATGAGATTAGAGAGTCGGAAGAGAAGAAAAGAGAGCAATTGGATAGTTTTTGCCTAATTTCCTTGAAAATGTACTTCTAGACCTATATACACGAGTCATTCAATGTTCCCTCCAAAACTAACAAACTAACTAACTTCCTAACTAACATGCGTGCTCATCAATTAACAACCTAACATAGAATGCAATACACAGCTACATAAAGTGCAATTCATACATCAATGTTCATATCAGTGACTAAATGACCCTATACCAATGACTAATTCCCCTTAGAATTAACAATACAACCATGGTTATGGTACTTGGGCTCCTAACACAATACCCCATATTCATCCATATCAAATAGAGAGAGCCATGATAATGTTATGCAGCCAACATTGATCATTTGAAAATTAGTGTTTTGTTTTGGTTTTATGGCTTTTATACGGTAACTTTCTTTTTACTGCTAATAGGTATTTCTCTCAACTTAAATATACAGTCAGGATTAAAATCATTAAAATTAACGGTAAAGATTTATGCGGGTATCGTGCCTATTAAAAATGAAAATTTAATGTAGAACAACCATTGTTACTATTATCCAATTTTGGACTACAATCCTTCATTCTTTTTTAGAAGACATTCTTTAATTAATAGCACCACTTACACATGAAAATCGACAAAATAAAATCTATTAATGTAGTTTTCTTTCTCAAATTCGAAATTCTTTTTGTTGGGTTAAGATAGCTTGACCCCAGTTAATTAATTCAATTACCCAAGTTGATTAATTATGTTCAATTGCATGCAAATCGTGAAGGCACCAACAAATTACCAAATAAACTAAATACAATGGAAAATAAATTAGACATAATGATTTTTTGACAAATGGGAAAAACCTCTAGCAAGGCAAAAACCCAACCGGGTGAATTTAAGGTCACCACTCCTAAGAATCCACTAATCAATAATCAAGTGGTTACAAGTGTAAGGAATCTTACCAACTACCCTGGCCTATCCCAAAATATCAACCTACAGTTGACCCTTCGCTTTAATAGCTAATTGAACTTGATCTTGTAGTAGCCTTCTTTCCTTTGATGCACAAATCTCTAATTTGTGACTAACCCCTTGCATGGATCCCAGTACGTGACTAACTCCAACAACTTTGAATGATGTCGTTGATTGCAAAGTTTTTCACTTCATCAACAATGAAGATCAAGAAGCACTTAGTTATAAAACCCTGTGGCGTACAAATGCAGTAGCTTCTCACAGAAAAAAATAAATCTCTTGGTCTTTGTATCCGTGTGTGACGGCTCTTAAAATAAGTTTTATATATGTCTAGGATTGTGAGAAAAAAACCCTAAACAAATACACAAGCCTAGGCTGAATTTCAGATCTGTAAAACTAAAAATTGTAATTCTCAATAGATCGAGCTACTGTCGAGATATCTATTGAGCTTCATATTAAGTCTTGATAGCAGGCATCTGTCGAGCTATCTGTCGAGAGTTAGTGAACAACTTTTCTTCACTTGTTTCTTGAACCAATCTTCATGTCTTTTAATATGAACACTTGATATGCTTAAACAACATATTTCTTGATGTATTAAATCTATCTTAGATCTACCAAATTACAAGTAAAGTATATTTTGTCAAAAGATTAGCCAATTACATAAAATATGACCCTAACAATCTCCTCCTTTGGCAATTCGTGACAAAACCACAAGCATAATTAAGAGAGAAGTATAAAACAACAATCTCCATAACTATTACATAAAAAGAACATATGCCTAACTTTGCAAGAAAAGATATCATGGCATGATAGAATTGCAACCTATCTTATCCAAAACACTTAAACAAGATTCATCAAGGCATCAAGTGTGAAACATAGACAAGTCGCATACAATAAGAAACATGCCTATAAAGAGGGAAAAGAAACAACATATGTAAGATAAAAGTGAAGAAACATACATCATATATATATATATATATATATATATATATATATATTTATATCAAAAGAACACAATGTATGTAAAAGTGGTCATAAGACCATGGTATATGTAATGAGAAAGATACATCAAAACCTCACTACATCTCTCAAAATACTCTCCCCCTAACTAGTCTATCTCTATGCTAGCTCTCCCCTTAACAATAAGACTACTCTCATATACAAAACTACTCCTTTTTGTCACGAGTGACAAAGGGTGAATTGCTGTGAAGCAGTCATCTCATCATCAGTCCTGAAGGAAGCATCATCATCATCATCATCTCTACTGTTAGAAGAAAACTCCTCAACTGGATCAGGTGAGGGAGAAGGAGCAAAACCACCAAAAAGAGATTGGCGGCGAGTGATGCGACCAATCCTGGTGTTCATCTGATGCATCTCATCAAAAAGATGGTTAAGACGACTACCAAAATCAACATGCATGAGCTGAAGCTGATCTATGATGGTGGCAAGAGAGACCTCGGCTCTAGAAGAAGAAAAGGGAAAAGCAGATGAGGAAGAGGGTCTAGTGGCAGGAGAAGCATCCGCTAAAGTAGACTTCACAAGAGGCCACTTTATAGCTAGCTGTGCGTCACTCCTCCAAATAGATTCCTTGCTAATGGCACCTATGGCATAGAAAGGAGAAGAGAAAGGAATAGTGACGTGCATGTGTGATAGGATGCATGTGATAGCTAAAGGAAAGATGAGCTTATCATGTGTAGCAATGTCTCAATAGATATCTATCATAGATTCTATCATGTGTGAAGGAAAATCTATAGAAAGATCTTCCAAGAGAGAAAGAAGGAAATGAGCATGAGGCTCAGTGATAGTGTTATAATGAGATCGTGGTGTGAGAACAAAGGTCATCACCATATTAAGGATCCTTGGACCCTTAGCAAACTTAGTAGTGGAGAAATTTCGAGTTTCTCCCCACACCATGGCCTTTTCACAGAAGAGTGAGGCCATCTTGTCTCGAGAGATAGAATTGAGATGATGGTGACTAAAGTAATCAGGACGATCGACCCTAGGAACATGCAATACCTCAGAAATGAACTCTAGTTGACTATGATATGTGTATCTCGGAATATCATAGTAAACCTAGGTATAGAGGTATCGATGGAATGCATGTTGGAGTAGAACTCCTGATTGAACACACCGAAATAGCTCTTGGGTATTTCACATAGAGAAGCCCAACCCCGAAAGCTAAATGCACCGAGTAGAGGAGGTTTGGAAAATCAGACAAAATGACTGGGTTTTTTGAATGAATCGCCTGGTTAGAGAAGTTCTTAAAGAAGTCATCTCTAGCCTTCTCATCACAGAACCTCACAGAATCAGGAATAAAAAGAATAGAAGAAGAAGAAGAAGAAGAAGAAGAACCACGATGTCTAATCAAGTTCTTGGAAGGAACAAACTTTTTAGGCGCCATAAGAAGGAAACAAAACCGAGAGAGAAAGATAGAAACAGAGAAACACAACAGAGGATAAGGCATAGGAAAGAAGAAAAGAATGAAGTGTAATGCATGAACATGTTACGTACAAAAGAAATTGCATCATGGGCAAAAACCCAATCCAAGCTATAGCACTCACAATGGTTAATCAAACACATAATCCTAGAATGCATGAAACATTATTATAATGCTAGAGAATGCAATGCATGAGCATGTGTTAGAACAAAACAACAAAAAACCCAAAAATTTTCCCAAAGAAAGAAAAACCTAGGTCTAAAATGCATGAAATGCATGAACAAAGAGAGAAAGAGAGGGTTTAGAGCTCATACCAAAGAATTGAGGCTTAGAATGGGTCGAAAACTTGATGGGAGAAGGTTTTTGGTGAAAAGAAATGGTTTGGATTGAGAGAGAAGAGACAGATCGAGATATTTGAGTTTGAGAAAAAAACCAAGTCGGACCTCATATATATATATATATATATATAGAAAACGCAGGTCAATAGATCGAGAAGGTATTGAGTAGGTATTAAGAACAAAATCTTGATAGATCGAGAGGTATTGACGACAAAAAGATCTCGATAGATCAAGGAGGTATCGAGCGGATAAAGACTCCAAAGAATTGGCTTGATGGATCGAGCTATCTATCAAGAAGTATCGAGAACAAACCTAGAAATCTCGATAGAAGAGGCATGTATCGAGGTGCTATCGAGCTTCTATTGAGGAGGTATCGAGCATTTATTGAGAAGCTTGAAACAAGGTTTTTCAAAGAGGAGAAAAAAAAAAGTGATGAATGCAATCATGATAGTTTAGAATACATCCCATTATCAACTCTAGATGCAAAGCACTCCTAGATCAAAAACACGCTGAACATGTCTAACAAATTTTATTTTCAAAAACAAGTTCAGATAGTTTAGAAAGCATATAGTAACACATGAATTCCTTGTGATGGCCAAATCATATTGTACCTATACCATAGTATCAAGAGTAGCAAAGAGTATGCATGTTGTGTGTGAAACTTTTGCAAGAGAGCATAAGTATATCATCATATGAAGAGTAATGATATAAGAAGATCAAATACATCCACACACAATCATAACTATTTGATGGGGACCACTACCTTCGAGGTACATCATAGAACTCTCACATCTCCTAGAAACATGCTTGCAACCATTTTAAAAGCATTTTGATTCTTTTTGCTTTTCATGTTCTTTACATATTTTTTCTTTTAAGCATATCATGCATGGGCATATTAGAGAGAAGAGAATTATCCAATTATGCAAGCCAAACATCTTCTTTTTGTTATGCAAGTGCTACACCTTACTGAGCACGACTTTTATGAATTGTACTTAGATATTGTATGATTGACGAGTTTTAGTGGTGAGATGGTTATTTATACTTTTCTCTTAGGATTTTTTAGTCCTTTAAGTCAAAAAAAGTGATTTAAGTTATGAACGATAAAAGATCAACCAAATCATACAAATCACATAAACGAGCCACAAAGCTCACATTGCTTAGTTGTGCATGAAGATGCTCATCTAAGCTACAAGAGATACAATGTTAAGAAATCTTGTTTCAAAGGCCATCCAAAGGTACACAAGTACCACTATACACAAACTCACACTATTTTTGTACTTTTAAAAAATTTCTTTTTTTTGAAAGCAATAAAAAAAAATGCAAAACAATGCAATGCATGAAAGTATGATTCCAAAAACAGATAAGAAATCGAGCATGAAAGTCCTACTTTAGAGAGAAAGAAGTAAAGGACAAACAGAAAGACAATTAAGTCTTAGGATCCTTTATCACCCACACAACATGAGTCCCTGGCCATGAAGATGAAAAGGCACGTGTCCTAGTATGACTATTGAAGGACCTAGGAATTAGAACTCCCCTAAAATTGAGTTAAAAATCTCAAAACTTTTAATAACTCACCAGGAATAGGTACAAAGACTTTAGACAAAGGATGACACTTGCTTATGGGGGAACAACTTAAAACAATTAGGGCTAGTGTGACCGGAAGCACCACAATGGTGTCAAACATGAGTAGTTTTAGAACTACTAGGCTTTCTAGAAGAAGGTCTAACCTTAGAAGTTAACAGAGACCTTAACTTAAAACAATTTAGCCTAATATGACTAACAATATGACAATGATGACACGTGGGGACAAATTCAGATTTTTTATTCAACTTAGGAGGAGTTTTCGACATAGGTTTAGAAACTTCAGCATTAACATTAGATTTTTTACCTTTGTCTATCCTGGCAATATTAGCCTTCAACTCTTCATTATTCCTTTTAAATGAAGGAATATAAAAATCTTTTTCTTTTGAGCTAGAATCAACAACAAGTTTGGAACTAGTTAATTTTTCAACTTTAGTTTTAAATTCAACTAGCTGCTCTTCCAAACTCTTAATTTTGTCGACTTGAGATGAAAATTGATTCTTTAAATTCTCATTCAAATTATTTGCTTCATCCAATTTTGCAATCAATTCATCTTTTTCAAGTTTGACATTTTTAAATTTAGCTTTTAATTTTGTAAAACTTTTAAGAGATTTCATTCAAAATTTATAAGCTTGCAATAGACATCTTGAATATCATCATCATCATTCAACATAAGATCATGCAAATCAAAACAATCAAGAGTTTCCATGACAACAAAGGTCAATGGTCACAAAGTATAGATTAAAACATAATCAGAGTGTGCTCGCTCTGATACCACTTGTTAGGTTAAGATAGCTTGACCCCGATTAATTAATTCAATTACCCAAGTTGATTAATTAGGTTCAATTGCATGCAAATTATGAAGGCACCAACAAATCACCAAATAAACTAAATGTACAGGAAAATAAATTAGACACGGTAATTTGTTGACAAATGGGGAATATCATTATCATCATTCAACATAAGATCATGCAAATCAAAACAATCAAGAGTTTCCATGACAACAGAGGTCAATGGTCACAAAGTATAGATTAAAAGATAATCAAAGTGTGCTCGCTTTGATACCACTTGTTAGGTTAAGATAGCTTGACCCCGATTAATTAATTCAATTACCCAAGTTGATTAATTAGGTTCAAATGCATGCAAATCGTGAAGGCACCAACAAATCACTAAATAAACTAAATGTATAGGAAAATAAATTAGACATGGTAATTTGTTGGGGGAAAATCTCTCGCAAAGCAAAAACCCCACCAGGTGAATTTAAGGTCACTACTCCCAAGAATCCACTAATCAACAATCATGCAGTTACAAGTATAAGGAATCTTATCAACTACCTTGGCCTATCCTAAAATACCAACCTACAATTGAACCTTTGCTTCAATACCTAATTAAACTTGATCTTGTAGTAGCCTTCTTTCCTTTGATACACAAATCTCCAATCTGTGACTAACCCTTTGTACGGATCCCAGTACGTGACTAAGTCCAGCAACTTTGAATGATGTTGTTGGCTACAAAGTTCTTCACTTCATCAACAATGAAGATCAGGAAGCACGTGGTTACAAAACCTTATGGTGTACAAATGTAATAGCTTCTCACAGAGAAAATAAATCTCTTGGTCTCTATATCCGTGTGTGACAACTCTTAAAATAGCTTATATATGTCTAGGGTTGTGAGAAAAGAAACCCCAAACAAATACACAAGCTTGGGCCGAATTTCAGATCTGGAAAATTGAAAATCATAATTCTTGATAGATCGAGTTGTTGTCAAGCTATCTATCGAGCTTCATATTAAGTTTTGATAGCAGGCATCTATTGAGCTATCTGTTGAGACTTAATGAACAGCTTTTCTTCATTTATTTCTTGGACCAATCTTCATGTCTTTTAATGCATACACTTGATATGCTTGAGCAACATATTTCTTGATGTATTAAACCTATCTTAGATCTACCAAATTACAAGTAAAGTGCATTTTGCCAAAGGATTAGCCAGTTACATAAAATATGACTCTAACTTTTTTATGATTTTCTATTAGATATATTTCATTTCAGCATCTTTTATTGAGCAAAAGAAAAGATTAGAAGTACAACTGAACACAAAAATATCCTTTGAACTACGCCCAGCATGCCACATATATTCAAAATTAAAGTCCAATTGAGCAAAAACCAACCCAAGAATTAAGTCAAATATGCCATAAAATCTCAAAACAAATAAGCAAATACACAAAATACCATCAAATATAAAAACATAAACTTTGAATATGATGATTTTCGGAAGAAGAAAACAACATCATTATTCACGTATACGAGCACGATTAACTCTTTGACACAAGCCACTCTAATGCTCTATTTGCTGCGAGATAAAGGCTCCTAATTTTCATCCGTCCCTTAGTAGAGAAAGGGTCCTCACCACTTTCTACAATACCTTGCATGCAACACCCAAAATAAAACTTATACAATATTTACTACAAAGTACAAACTACTTGTATTGTTATTGCTTGTAAGAAAAGTTTATATAAAATCGTAGCACAAATAAATGTAAAGAGAAGTTTGTCAAACTCACTTGAAAGCACCCCTTGAATGCAGTAGTTTCTTCTTTGTCTAGGTCTTTGATTATCAGGCCTTCTTTTCTTGACATTATTTTTTCCTTCAAGGAACCTCACTAGTCATTTAGGTTTTCCTCTTTTAAACACAACATACCCCATAGCTAATCCAAACAAGAATCCACTTCCATAGCCGATTAATATGGCCTTCCAACCAAATCCACTTGCAAACAAAAAATCATTGTCTTCTTGGAATATTGATGGTACTGTACGGGGGAGGGGCTCGTCAATGCTACATTGGATTGATAATGGAAATCCACACAATCCTAGATTCCCTTCATATGAGTTATTTCCAAATGTACCAAATTGTTTTCCGTAAGATATAGATCCAATAAGCTGATTTTGTGAAAGGTTTAATACGGCCAAAAATGTTAGACTTGTCAATTGCAAAGGAATTTTCCCAGTGAGTTTATTTGAAGAGAGGTCTAATGATTCTAGTGCTGATAAATTTGCCAGCGCTGATGGGATATGGCCAATTAGGCTGTTATGGGAGAGATTGAGCAATCAGAGAAATTGAAGCCTTCCAAGCACTTCTGGAATCTCTCCTTGGAATTTGTTGCTCGATAAATCAATTATTGTGAAAATAGTTAGGATTGTTGGTAGTGTTGTTTCCAACCCTTTCACTGTCACCTTAATCAAATCTTGATAAGAACCAAATTGAAAGACATGATGAATTCTTGGATAACATTTTAGTCCCAAATATTGTGGTATACCTTCATCTTCATCTCTAGTTTTCATGGCATTCAAATTTTCCAAATAATTTCTTGGTAAAAGATGTCAAACATAACCCTTTTTCTTTGTATCAATTCCATAAAACAGAGTACAAGATATAGAGATACAAGAAACTATTTTAGGAAGCTAATCTTCGTCTATACAATATTTACTGCTACAATCATGTTTGACCCTTAAGTGAAAGGATTCCTAAATCTAAGGTTTCCATAACTGGCTAATTGTGGGACTCACGCCAACACTCCCCCTCAAGTTGGTGTGTAGATATCTCTAACACCTAACTTGTCAAGTGAGTCATTGAAGTTTCTACTAGAAACTGCCTTGGTAAGAATGTCAGCTAACTGATCTTCAGATTTAACAAAAGGGAACTGAATAATCTTCTCTTCCAGATTCTGTTTGATGAAATGTTGATCTACCTCCACGTGCTTGGTGCAGTCGTGTTGAATTGGGTTGTGAGATATGTTGATGGCAGCTTTGTTATCACAGAATAAATTCATTGCAGAATCAGGAGGAAAACCGACCTCTATTAGCAAACCTCTAAGCCAAAGGAGCTCATATAATCCTTTCACCATGCCTCGAAACTCAGCTTCAGCGCTGGACAATGCGACTACCTTCTGCTTTTTACTCCTTCATGTAACTAAGTTTCCTCCCACAAATGTAAAGTAGCCTGAAGTAGACTTTCTATCCAAGATATTCCTAGCCCAGTCCACATTCGTGTACCCTTCAATATTTAGATGAGCGTTCTTGGAGAACATTAGTCCTTTTCCTGGTGATGACTTTAGATAGTGGAGAATTCGAATTACGACACCCATATGGTCTTCACTCGGATTATGCATAAATTGGCTTACCACACTTACGGCGTAAGCAATGTCTGGACAAGTGTGAGATAAGTAAATGAGCTTCCCCACTAGTCTTTGATACCTCACCTTATCGGCTGGCACTTGGTCTGAATATTCTCCAAGCCTATGGTTCTGCACAATCGGCGTATTTACAGGTTTACACTCTAGTAATCCCACTTCCGTCAATAAGTCTAGTACATATTTCCGTTAAGAGAGGAATATGCCTTTTCTTGACCTCGCCACCTCTATTCCCAGAAAATACTTAAGCCCTCCCAAGTTCTTCATTTCGAATTCAGTAGACAATTGTTCTTGTAGCCTTGAAATCTCATCGGCGTCATCCCCCGTAATTATCATATCATTTACATAGACTATTAATGTTGTCACCTTGCTTTGTCGATGTTTCAGGAAGAGAGTGTTGTCAGAGTTACTTTGGCAATAGCCATACTTCCTCATAGCTGAACTAAATCGGGCAAACCATGCTTGAGGTGACTGTTTTAGTCCATACAATGCCTTCTCCAATTTACAAACAATTTTGGTCCCAGCCGATCCTGTATATCCTGGCGGAATATCCATGTATACCTCCTCATCAAGGTTGCCATGAAGGAAAGCATTCTTCACGTCGAGTTGATGTAGAGGCCAGTCCAAATTTGCTGTAAGAGATAGTAAGACTCTAATGGTATTCAGTTTAGCTACTGGTGAGAAGGTTTTTAAGTAGTCTATGCCATACGTTTGGGTAAAACCCTTTGCCACAAGTCTCGCCTTGTATCGGTCAATTGATCCACCAGCCTTGTATTTTATAGAGAACACCCATTTGCATCCCACTATTTTTTTTCCTTCTGGTAATAGGACCAACTTCCAGGTATTATTTTTCTTTAAGGCTTCTAGTTCTTCTTGCATTGCTTGTGCCCACTTTGGATCAGATAACGCCTCCTCAACAATACTGGGAATATGGCAGGAGGATAGTGTTTGAGTGAAGGTCTTGAGCGGCTTGGACAGACCTTGAGTAGATACATAATTTGCAATTGGATACTTGGACTTTCTTTCTTCTTCATCTAGGCTGTATCTGTTTGGTGGTTTCCCATGATTGTGTCTAAAAGGCAACACATAACCAGTAGAGGAATCCAAGATATTAGCATGTAAAGGTGTGGTAGGAGTACTTACCTTAGGGACATTCTCAAGAGGAGGAGGAGGGTCTTCGGGTACTGAGGAGTGAGGGGACTGAGGGTACTCTGTATTTTCTGGTTCTTCATTTTCGGCTTCTTCATTTTCAGCTTCTTCATTTCTCAACTCGACATATTCAATCTCTGGTGGTACCTCGTCCGGTTCAACCTCTCTATTTCCAGTTCCATGCTCACCCACAGGGGCCATCAACCAATTCGACTCTTCTACTTGAGTCTCCCCCTGAAGGGAAGAATTGGATACCGATGAAAGATAGAAATTCTCAGACTCCAGAAATGTAACGTCCATGGTGATATAGGTTCGGTTGGTAGTGGGGTCATAGCATCGGAAGCCTTTTTTATGTAAACCATATCCCAAAAATAAGCACCGAATGGCACATGGGTCCAGTTTGGTACGTTGATTCTTGTGGAGGTGGACAAAAGCAACACACCTAAAAATTCTAGGAGGAAGCATCAATATTGAAGGAAGGGATATATGAGTAGAGAGGATTTGTAAGGGGGTTTTAAAGTGTAAAATTTTAGATGGCATACGGTTGATTAAGTACACTACAGTAGCCATAGCATCCCCCCAATGGCAACTCGGCACCATTGCTCCAAGGAGTAGGGCACAGGATGTTTCCAAAATATGTCGATTTTTCCTCTCAGCGACACCATTTTGTTGTGGTGTTTGAGAGCATGAGGTCTCATGGAGGAGGCCATATTGTTGGAAATAGGCCTGAAATCTGTGGTTGATGAATTCGCCACCATTATCGAAACGAAGAATTTTTATCTTGGAAGAGAATTGAGTTTGAACCATGGCATGAAATGCTTGAAAAATGGTGAAAACTTCGTCTTTGGTTTTTAGCTTATAGAGCCATGTCATTCGAGTATAATCGTCGACAAATATTACAAATCAACGATGACCAAAGGAAGTAGTTATCGGGGATGGTCCCCACACATCGGAGTGTATCAATGCAAATGGAGTATTAGTTTTATTCAAGCTAACTGGATAAGAAACTCGTTGGCTTTTAGCCTTGATACATGTATCACATTTAAAGTCCACATTCTGCAAATGGGAAAATAAAGATGGGAGTAGATGCCGGAGATAGCCAAATGATGGGTGCCCCAAGCGCCTATGCTAGAGCCAAATCTGCCGTTCATGACTATTGGTTTGATGGTGCATGTGATTTGCTTTGCCTGAGCTGTAGTCATCAAGGTAGTATAGTCCCCCCCTCTTAGTACCACGCCCAATAAACTCCTTGTTGAGAACATCCTGAAGAAGACAAAAAGTAGAGATGGAACAAGAAGTGTGTGAGCTAGAGAGAGAGAGAGAGAGGGAGACAGGGGCATGGTTCCAGCCCCAGTGACTGGGTAAGTTGCCCCATTGGCATTGGCAATGCAAGTCCTCCATGGCTAAGTTGTGTTGGAGAAGTCATTTGGATCAAATGTCATATGATCCGTCGCTCCGGAGTCGATAATCCAGGCACCATCATTCCGAGTAGTAGAGCTGCAAAAAACTTGACCACAATTACCTTGATCTGGGGTTGAGGTAGAAGGTTCAGCCACGGGAATAAGAGATAGTTGAGGTTCAGCCGTGGCCACCGCTGCTCGACCTGGGATGCCTTCAATTGCAGGAGCATCTCTTTTCTTTCGGAGTTGTAATTCGTGCCACCAGTCTGGGTAGCCATGTAATTTGAAACAAGTTTCTCGGGTATGTTTTGTACTCCCACAGTGACTGCACTTATTCCCATCAGAATGAACTTTGGATCGTGAGGGGGACCCATACTTGAGCAAAGCTACAACACCATTTCACGCCTTTCATCACAGATTGTCTGAGATCTTCCCTTCGAACATGAGCATATGCCTGCTCAATTGAAGGGAAAGGTTTTAGGTGAAGAACATCGCTCCGAACATGATCCAATTGATCATCTAGTCCGTCAAGAAAAGTGTATACGCGCTCCTCCTGTAAAATGGTGTTGTAGCTTTGTATGTCAATTGCACATTTCATTGGATTCAGTCGTTGAAAATTGATCTCTCACCACAAACCCTGTAGATTGTTATAGTATTTTTTTATAGATCCGCTTGCTTGTTTCATTCGAGATACACGACGTCTGAGCTCGTATACCTGCGAGGTGTCAGTTCCATCGAAGTATGTTGTGGCAGTAGAATCCCATACCTATTTAGCCATTGGGTAGCGAATAAAGTTCACGACCAAGGAATGGTCCATGGAGTTGATCAACCAGCCTTTCACCATGGCATTCTCAGTGCCCCACTTACGAAAGGAGGGGTCAGTTTCTAGTGGTTAGGGGTAGTCTCCATTGATGTATCCCGGTTTGTCTTTTCCTGAGATGTACATCTCAACAACCTGGGACCATAATCCATAGTTGGAACCATCCAACTTGATGCTGATTGGAACTATCGGGGAATCAGTGATGGGAGAGGAAGAGGTCTGGACCCTTGACAAAACCTTCGTCATTTTTGATGTTAGATTATCAAGGATGGTTTCAGTGGAGTCAGCCATGGAGGCCGAGCAAAATCTTGACCCTTGCCTGATCAAAACACAGGGAACCCAAGATCATGCTCTGATACCATGTCAAACGTAACCCTTTTTCTTTGTATCAATTCCATAAAACAGAGTACAAGATATAGAGATACAAGAAACTATTTTAGGAAGCTAATCTTTGTCTATACAATATTTAGGGCTACAATCATGTTTGACCCTTGAGTGAAGGGATTCCTAAATCTAAGGTTTCCATAACTGGCTAATTGTGGGACTCACGCCAACAAAAGACCTGTAAACTCATTGTGAGAGAGGTCAAGAATCTGTAGTTTAGAGAAAACCTTCATATTATTTTTATGATTTCCTACTGGCCTCGAAATCTATTATATTTCGAGACAAGAATTCGTAGCTCTGAAAGAGCTTCCAACCAATACGGGAATGAATCATTTATCTTGTTATTTCTGAGGTCTAGAACTTTCAGATTTGTACAATTGACAAATGATTTGGGCAATGTCCCTTCTAAATGATTTCCATTAAATGCAAGAGTTTCTAGTGGATTATCCTTTTCAAATGTATCAAGAATAGTGCCGTGAAAGTTATTCATTCTTAAATTCATCACTGAGAGACTATGACTAAAGTTTCCCAAACATTATGGAATCTTACCACTCAAACTGTTATTAGAGATATCCAAGATTTGTAAGTTACTTACATTGCAAATCGTAGATGGAATATCCCCTTGCAATAGATTGTCATGAAGGTACAAAAACAGTAGATTCTCCTCAACTTCAAACATCCATTCTGAGTTATTGTTGGAGATCCTATTCTTAGATAGGTCCAAGTGTACTAAACTATTTACCCCTTTTAAAATTTTTGGGAATTGAATTAAGCTGCAAGAAGCCAATTCTAAGTCTTGAAGAGCAGGGAAGGTATAGTTAGAATTACTTTTGATGCCTAATAATAGACTATTACTTGAAAGATCAAGAAATTCTAGTTTTATGAAATTTGTGGACTTATCAAATTCCACAATGCCACTCAAGTCATTCGATGCAATATTAAGCGCTATAAGATTCACAAGATTAGAGACTGAACTTGGAAGAGAGCCAAAAAGCCTGTTATTTTCCAATCTAAGAAATTTTAATGAATTGTTAGGTTGGAATTCACCAATTTGACTAGTGAGTTGGTTGTAAGACAAGTCAGCTTCTTCGAGTTTTGTAATGTTGGTCAAAAAATGAATTCTGCCACCAAAACCTTTGAAGTTGTTTTGACTGAAGTCAATAAAAGTGAGATCCTTTAGGTTTGATAGTGATGAAGGAATATGGCCAGTGAAGTTGTTATGTTGGAGCATAATATTAGTAACTTTCGTGAGGTTCCCAAATGATATTGGTATTGATCCTTTGAAATTAAAATTAGCTAGTTATAAAATAAGTAAACTTCGGAGAGTGTTATGATGTTGGTAAAAAAACCGAGAGTTCTACCTTCAAATTTGTTGTAGCTGAGGTCAATAAGATTGAGATCCTTTAGATTTGAAAGTACCATTGAGATTGTTCCCTCCAAGATTCAAGTAAGAGAGTGCCTTGAGGTTTGAAAATGATGCTGGTATCTCACCACTCAAATCGTTAACTGCTAAATCCAAATAAGTGAGGAGTGTAAGGTTGCCAAGTGATATAGATATTGGTCTTCTAAAATTGCAACTATACAATCCCCATTGATTTATTTGGTGCTTCAAAAGAATGATTTATTTGGAATTAGGTATTTAAAGAAAATTAATCGGATTTAAATTTTGACTAGTCTGTAATACCATGCATACAAATAGATGCATTAAAAAAATATCAATAATTAGATACAAATTAATATTCCTACCTAAGTTTGAATACTACTAATGATCATTTTTGTATTTTTGTCAATTCTTTAGAAAAAAAATCCTTGTAAGGATTATTAGGTAGAGTATGCATATTGGTCATTATTTATCCTTTTATTTTAGAAAAGAATAAAATATTTTGTCACTTCTTATCTTAATTTTTATTGCTGTGATAGAATAAATTTATTTCATGTTCACACTTTTCAAATAAGATATGATCAACTACTTTTTCAGAACAGGGTAAAGTTTTTCATTGAAATTTATAATTGAATCAATATTAAGCTTATATATGAAAATATGGATTAGTTCTAAGTAGATTTGAAGTGGTTTCAAATGGAGCTTAAAATAGTTAATTTTAAATATGTTAGAAAAAAGCATTACATATTCAAATCGTTAGATAACCACTGCACACTCTTGGTGCGATGGTCACTCCACAAGTATAAGTGCTTGTGGGGTGAGATAAGGACCGGGGTTCAAGTCTTCAGGAAGGAGCTTCACACACATATACGCTTAGATTAGACTAAAGTAGAATTTCTATTTTGTATAAAAAAATATAATAAAAAAAAGCCGAAAACCACATTTTCGTCCCTACATTTTCACGCGATTCCACTTTGGTCCCTAACTTTTTTTTCCACCGCTTTTAGTCCCTAAAATCAAAAATACGATCTCATTTTTGTCCCTACCGCCAATGCCCTAATGGCAAAGTCCTAGGTGGCAAACAGAACATCCTATTAGCTGACGTGGCGATTAAAATATTATTAAAAAAATATTATTTGGTATTTTTATATGCCACGTCAGCATTTTTATTTTTTTTAAAGCCATGTCAGAAAATTTAAATAAATTAAATTTAAACAAAAACCTTAAATCTAATTAATTTAAAATTTTAATTAAAATTTTCTTTTCAGAATATTCATGTTCTTCAACTTGCGTTCTTCGTGTTCTTCATAGACCCCAAACCCAGTAACCAAGAACTCAAACCCATATCATCCAGTGTGACGGCTCTTAAAATAATAATTATATATGTTTAGGATTGTGAGAAAAGAAAGCCTAAACCAATATACATGGATTGGAGTGAAATCAGATCTGAAAAAATGATTTTCATAAATCTCGATAGATAGCTTATCTATCGAGCAGTTGTCAAGCATCAGGCTGAATCAACCTTTTAAACCTCGATAGATACCATCTATCGAGCTAGCTGTCGAGCTTTAAAATCTAACATTTCTTTACTTGATTCTCAGATAGATTTGCATGGCTTTAACACTTGAACTTGAAACATTGTTCCTTGAAGTATTAAACACATCTTAGATCTACCAAATTACAAGTAAAGTGTGTTTTGTCATAGGATTAGCCAATTCTAAATTGACATATGCTCCTAACATGATTCACATATGTCCTAACAATCTCCCCTTTGGCAATCCATGACAAACCACAACAAACAAATGAACATATAGGAGAAGTTATAAATCACTCAACTCATACTCACTTGTTGAATACAATAAAATCTATCCTAACACAAACTCTTGAAAAACTTAGCAAGAAGAGAGTTCATGGCAAGAAAGACTTTGACAACCTGTATTTCTAAAAAACTTTAAACAAAACTCATCACGGCATCTTAGTGTGAAACAAAAATAAAAGATTGCATACAATATATAAGAAGCATGTGCATAAAGAGAGAAAAGAAACAACACATGAAGAGATAGGTGAAAGAATGATAACAACCTCATCAAATATATATATATATATATATATATATCTCAATAAGAATACAAGGTTTGCTATCACAATGTAAGAACAATGTATCCATAAAAGATAGAAAAGAAAAGATACAGTAAGTCCTTACTACATCCCTAAAAAAAATGAACACTCCTCCTAACAAAAATATCTCCTATACTAACTCTCCTCCTAAGTACATGACTACTCTCATACCCAAAACCACTCCCCCTTTTTGTCACGAATAACAAAGGGCAAGTCACTGAGAAGCAGTCATCTCTTCGTCGCCAAAAGAGCTAGCACCGTCATTTTTATCAGCACCATCACCATTGGAGTCATCATTACACTCATCCTCAGAAGCCTATGGAGATGGAGATAGAGTCGTGGAGAAACCACCCATGACAGCTTATCATTATGCGATACGACCAACACAAGCGTTCACTTGACATAACTCATCACTGAGAGTGTTAAGGCGAGCATCCATGCGCACAAGCTATGTCATGATGGCCACAAGAGTCACACCACCCACAGAAGAAGAAAGAGTAGAGGTGGATAGAGCTAAAGAAGCTGGAGGAGTTGCTGTCTAGGTCCGTGGCCACTTTGGTCGAAGCTGGGCCTCGCTTCGTCTAATGGTCACTGCGTTTATGGCATACATGACAGAGAAGTGTGGAGACTTAGGATAGGAGACAGAAGCATGGCGGAGAATCCGCGTGATAGCCGAAGGGAAAATGAGCTTATCAAGGGTCGCCGTATCCTTATAGACATCTATTAGGGAGAGTATAAAATGATAGGGAAAATCAATAGTAAGTCCCTCAAGTAGGGATAACAAAAATCGAGCACGAGGCTCTATAATGGCGTTATAGTGAGACAAGGGATGTAAAGCAAATGTCATCACTATGTTTAGGAACCTCGGACCTTTAGCAAAGGTCGAGCAAAGGGTATTTTGATGCTCACCCCAAGATGATGGTGTCCTATAGAATTGGGACATGAGTTCATCTTTAGCCACAGTCTTAAGATGATCACAACTATGGTACTTAGGATGCGGTACCCTTGGTATGTGTAGCACCTCGGATATAAGATCCGGAGTGACTACAATGTGCGAACCTTAAACGCAAGTGATGAAATAAGGTACATAATAATCGAATCCATGCATATTGGAGTAAAACTCCTATGTGATCACGGAGGGACAAGTGAACGGGATGTCACACAGTGACTTCCAACCCCTACTGTAGGAAGTTCAATGTTGGAAAAATCTGACAAGACGACTTGGCGTTTCAAATGAATGCCTCGTCGAGAAAAGTTCTCTGAGAAGTCCGCACAAGCCTTCTCATCACGGAACTGAATGTGAGAGTGGGTAGAGTCAAAAGTAGATGCCCTAGAACGAAGAGGGTTCTTGGATGGAGTAGACTTGCTCTTTTTAGGTGCCATAAAGCAGACTGACTCAATAGAAAGAGGGAGAGAAAGAGAGAGACAATCAGAAAATTCCTAACACATTGTATATCAAAATATAAAGAATTGAAGGTACGTATGCATGAAAAATGCATGAACATGTGACATGCAATAGTAAAAACATCATGGACTTAGCCCAATCCAATCCTACTAGCACACATGATTTCAACATATTAAGCACACATCTATACTGCATGAAACATTGTCAAAATGCAAATGTGATGCAATGCATGAACATTTAGGATCATTTAAACAAAAACCATCCCAAAAATTTTGCAAAAACCTCATTAATTTTGAAAAATCACAAAATCTTTCAAAACCCCCAAAAGTTAGGTCAAAAAGAGATGAAATACATGATAAATGAATGGAAAAGAATCATACCAGAGGAAGAAGATGATCTTGAGACCAAAAATCACTTAGGTAAGAGGTTTAGAGTGAGAAAGATATGTTTGGGAAGGTGAGGAGTCAGAAAGAGTCGAGAAAAGTGAGAGAGAAATTGCACTGAATCTTTATATAGAAATCCATAATTCTCGATGTATTGAGAGGTATCGAGAGGTGTCGAGATTTAAATTTCGACAAATACAGCTATCAAGAAGCTATCGAGAGGTGTCCACAGCAAAAAGACCTCGATGGATTGAAGAGCTATCCAGCAACTATTGAGGAGACAGAAACTTTCTCAATGGATTGAGAAACTGTCAAGAAGCTATCGAGAATAATTATTAAGAACCTTGGTGGATCGAAAATGTGATAGTAGTTGTCGAGAAAGGAAGCTCAAGAGGCTCGATAGATAGCCTAGCTGTCGAGAGGTGCCCAGAAGCTGTCGAGATTGCATAAAAACAGTTTTTCAAGAAGAGAAAAACACAGATATGAAAGCAATCAGACATACTATACAACCAAAGATCCAAACAATATTTTAAGCTCTCAAAAACATCTCTTAACAAGAAAAATGTCAAGCATATAGATCCAAAAAAAAAAAAAACACACACACACACACACACACACATACACTAAACAAGTCTAACCAATTTTATATTTCAAAAACAAGTCAAGACAGTTTAGTGAACATACATTAGCACATGTAATCTTTGTGATGGCCAAATCACATTGTACCTGCACATGTATCAAAAGTAGCGAAGAATATTGCGTGTTGTGTGTAAAAAACATCACAAGATTGTGTAAGTGTCTACATGTTATGACAATTTGAAATACGAGAAAATCACTTTAACTCACACTCAATCATAATTACTTGATGGGGACTATCACCTTCAAGGTACATCTTATAACTCCCATATCTCCTAGAAGACATGCTTGCAATCATATATAAAGCATTTTGATTCTTTTTTCTTTTTATTTTTCTTTGCATATTTTCTTTTAAGCAAACCATGCATGGACATATAAAAGAGAGAAAAGAAATACCTAATGATGTTAAGCTTTTGACATTGCACTTTTGCTATGCCGAAGCATACATATGTCATTTCATGATTGGTAGGCAACAGTGGTGAGATAGTTATTTATATACCTTTCTCTTAGGATTTTCTAGTCATACCCGTTAAAAAGAGTGATACGAGTGTTAAGTACAAGAGGTTACTTAATCTTACTCATCACAAACACGAGCCACAAATCTCACTTGCTTAGTTTTGCATAGAGATGCTTATCTAAGCTACAAAAGATACAAAGTTTAGAAAATTTTGTTTCAATGGCCATCTAAGGTACACAAGTACCAAAGTACACATAACACACACTGTTTTTGTATTTTTTTTTTCATTTTTTTATGAAATTAAAAATAAAACAAAATTGAAAACAAATAAAAAAACATGTTAAACAAATAAAAAGAAAGAATTAAACAAGATGCATATGCATGAAAGCATGATTCTAAAGAGATAAGAAATTAGGCAAGAGAGTCCTACTATAGATGGAAAGAATTAAAGTAGAGAACAAACAGAAAGACAATTAAATCTTAGGATCCTTTATCACCCACACAGCACGAGCCTTTGAACTTGAAGATGAAAAGGCACGTGTCCTAGTATGACTACTAAAGGACATAGAGGAATTAGAATTCCCCTGAAATTGAGTCAAAAAGCTCAAAACTTTTAATAACTCACCAAGAATAGCTACAGAGCCTTTAGACAAAAGATGAGACCTGTTTGCCACTCACTTATGAGGAAACAATTTGAAATAATTAGGATGAGTGTGACCGGAAGCACAATAATGGTGACAAACACGAGTAGTTATAGAGCTACTCAGCTTCCCTAGAAGGAGGTCTAACCTTAGAGGTTGACAAAGACCTTAATTTAGGACAATTTGGCCAAATATGACGAACAATATGACAATGATAACAAGTGGGGACAAATTCAGAATTTTTATTCTTCCTAGGTGGAGTTTTAGACATAGGTTTAGAAACTTTAATATTAACATCAGAATTTTTACCTTTGTCTATTCTAGCAATATTAGCCTTCAACACTTCGTTATTTCTTTTAAATGGAGGAATATAAAAATCTTTTTCTTTTGAGTTAGGCTCAACAACAAGTTTGGCACTAGTTAATTTTTCAACTTTAGTTTTAAATTCAACTAGTTACTCTTCCAAACTCTTAATTTTGTCCACCTGAGATGAAATTTGATTTTTAAAATTCTCATTCAAATTATTGGCTTCATTGAATTTTGCAATCAAATCATCTTTTTCAAGTTTAACCTTTTTAAATTTAGTGTTTAATTTTGTAGAACTTTTAAGCGATCTCATAGAAAAATTATAAAGCTTACAATAAGCATCTTGAATATCATCATCATTATACAACACAAGATCATGCAAATCAAAATAATCAAGAGTTTCCATGACAACAGGGGTTAATGGATCACATAGCAAAGATTAAAACCTAATCAGAGTGTGCCTGCTCTGATACCACTTGATAGGCCAAGAATGTATTGACCCCTTGTGATGAATTAACGAATTGATTTAGCCAAGTTAATTAATTAATCCAATTAACATGCAATATGCGTGGCAGCACAAACAAATCACCAACTAAGTTAAATGCAGCGAAAAATAGATTTGACACGGTGATTTGTTTACAAATGAGGAAAACCTCCAAGGCAAAAATCTCACCAGTTGATTTTAAGGTCACCACTCTCAAGAATCTACTATTATCATAACAAGCGGTTACAAGTAAAACCTAATTAGAGTGTGCCTGCTCTGATACCACTTAATAGGCCAAGAATGTATTGACCCCTTGTGATGAATTAACTAATTAATTTAGCCAAGTTAATTAATTAATCCAATTAACATGCAATATGCGTGGCAGCACAAACAAATCACCAACTAAGTTAAATGCAACAAAAAATAGATTTGACATGGTGATTTGTTTACGAATGGGGAAAACCTCCAAGGCAAAAATCCCACCAGTTGATTTTAAGGTCACCACTCCCAAGAATCTACTATTATCACAACAAGCGATTACAAGTAAAGGAATCCCAGTACCTTATACCAACCTACAGTTGAACCCTTACCCCAATACCCAATTGGATTTGTTCTATAGTGACAATCTCTCCTTTTAATGCATGGGTCCTAGTACGTGACTAACCAATTCAATGCACAGATTCAAGTATGTGACTTACCACTAACTTGAGAAGAATGTTGGCTGCAAAGTTCTTCAGCTCATCACATGATGAAGATCATGAAACTCCTTGGTTACAAAACCCTACGGCGTACAAACGCTGCAGCTTCTTGAAGAGAAAGATGAACTAGGGCAACTTATCTCTGGTTTCAATATGCATGGTTAAAAACATTTTCATCAAGTTGCATCCAGTGTGACGGCCCTTAAAATAATCTTTTTTTATGTTTAGGGTTGTGAGAAAAGTTGCCTAAACAAATATACACGGATTTGAGTGAAATCGGATTTGAAAAACCAATTTTTATAAATCTCAATAGATAGCTTATCTATCAAGCAGCTGTCATGCATCAAGCTTAATTAGCCTTTTAAACCTCAACAGATACCATATGTCGAGCTAGCTATCGAGATTTAAAATCTAGCACTTCTTCACTTGATTCTCGGATAGATGTGCATGGTTTTAACACTTGATCTTGAAACCTTATTCCTTGAAGTATTAAACACAACCTAGATCTACCCAATTACAAGTAAAGTGCGTTTTGTCATAAGATTAGCCAATTCTAAATTGACATATGTTCCTAACATGATTCACATATGTCCTAATAGCTTGGTCAAATTTTGAACAATCCTCTTAACAACACATGTTTCAAAACTGACCTAGTAATTGCCAAAGAGATCTAGTGAGGACAATTGGGAGAGGTGGGATAATTCAAGTGGGACTTCCCCATTAAACTTGGACCGGGAAAGGTTAAGATATCTCAACTTAGCAAAACGACCAAACCCAGATGAAATTTACGATTGATTAAAGTTGTTGAAAGCAAGGTTGAGATGTTTCAGGTGAGGGAGAAGAAAAAGGGTACTAGTGTTGGAAGGGATGGTGCCATAAAGCGAGCTACAACTGAGGTCAAGACCAATCAGGTCCCCCCTCACACTATCACAGGTAACCCCACCCTATGAGCAACAATTAGTGCCCTCCTTCCAAGACTCCATCTTTGGATAAGAATCTTGACCACAAAAATAACAATCGGTAGGAGCATATTTCGAAAGAGAATGCTTAAATTGGAGCAACGCAGAGCTTTGGTCTTGGGAGCACAGTAGTGGTGAAGAAGATTTGAAAGAAGATGATGAAGTAAGTTGAGAATAGAAGAGCAGTAAGCGGTAAAAGAATTGGGAGAGCCATATGAACCACCTCATTATTCCTAATGAGTTCATAAGCAGATATGTGATATATGGAGAGCTGGGATGTTAGTATCTATTTATAGGGAAAAATGGGACAATTTTGCACGCTTATTAAGTTCACTTTCTAAATTTTGAGACTAAGAGCATTCACATCAATCTAGCCAAATTTTCCCGTCTATTTTACACTAAAAACCTACTTTTTCTATTTTACACTACCACATTTCCAAAACACCCACATCAATTTATCTATTTTACAAATCTATTCTACTTAAATAATATTATTTATTCTTTTTATTCTTATTATTTATTAATACCTATCTATTATTATTATTTTCACTTCCTACCTTTTTTTTAGCTCTCTCACCCGATTCCCTCTTTCCCTCACTCTCTCCCTCACAGTTGCCTCACCCAGACCGCCGTCACTGCCGATCCAGCTCGCCACTGCCACTGCCTCAGCCCTCTGCCGATTTGGCCTCCCTCTCTCCTTCGCCCCTCCTTCTCTCCTCCACCACCGACCCTTTGCCTCCCACCCTCAACCGACGATAGTAATGGAAGATTTGGCAGCAGTAATGGAAGACTCGACGATAGCAGATTGGATGGTAGCAGTGGCAGCAAATCAGGTGGCAGATCCGGCTCCGTTGGGCTTTTCACGTTAGTTTTTCGTTGAGTATGGTTTGGGCTGGGTTTTTTGGTAGGTTTGGACTATATTTGGGTTGGGTTTCCTAGTGACTTTTGATTGATTTTGAGATAGGTTTTCCTATGGGTTTGTCTTGATTTTAAGTTGGGTTTTCTAATTGTTTTTCCGTTAATTTTCTGTGCTAGGTTGTGGTGTTTGGTGGTGGTGTTGGGTTTGGTGGTTGGGTGGTTATTTTTTTTCTTCCTTCTTCTTATTTTACAGCGTTGGGTTGTTGTAGATGTTGGGGAAGCTACTGGTTGTTGTAGACGTAGAGGAAGAGAAGTAGTTTGATAGAGGAGGGAGAAAAAAAAAGAATAAAAAAAATCATTTGCACATGAATAGTAGCCGTGCATATATGCTCGGTTACTGTTCATTTGCAAAATAGTTGTGCATATTTGCACATTTTTACAAGTACTGATGTGGGTGTTTTTGGAGTTAAAATGTGCAAAATTGAGCATTTTTTGTATTTTGCACATTTTTGCAACCACTGATGTGGTTGCTCTAACAAGGACTATATGTATATCTATTTGTTACGAGTCACGACGAGACTCGCGACAACATATACCAAAATGGGGTCCCAAAATTGTTAAAAGGGGCCTTGTGATTACAAAGGGTCAATGACTTCACACTATAACTTACTTTATTTTATTTTGTTTTTATAACTTTTTTCTGAATAGTGTAACTTGCTTTAGGAAAAGGAAGAGGAAAGCGTGAAAATGGGCCATGCATTTACCAAGTTCCGACTCTATTATCTTGCATTTTTAGTCACATTTAACAAAAGAATCAAAGAGTCAGGGGCCTAACATAAAGAAAATGGGCCCTTGTGTTTTCAAAGACTTGGTCTAACTGTGTAACTTGCATTTATACATAATTTTTTTTGTATGAAGAAATTCACAACTTAAATTTTTGGGATAATCAATAGTTTATTATCGTATTAAAGCAAAACTTTTTAAGTTAGATATCATTGTCTACACTCTGTCTCCCATGTAATAATGTTAAAATTTCATGTGTTCAACTTCAATTATTAAAGGAGAGTTTGGGCACACATGTGAGTGAGAGTATTAAAATTATGGTTAAGTGATTAAATTCACAAATTTTTTAATAGTTTAAACTTTAAGGACAATTAGTAATTTCTCAAAAGTTGCACAAAATATTTTGGCAATTAATAAATTATAACTTGTGATGCTTAGTTGTTTGAATAAAGTAGTCCCCATTCGCTCATGAAATTCATGTTGATAGCAATAAAATCATAAGATATGCATCCCCTGTAATGAATTAGAGGCTTGGTTTTCTGATTCATTAAAATCAGTAGTGGATATTTAGCAGTTTTGTAGTTATGAAAACATATAGTTTTAATGAAACTGAAAAACATGCCTTCTATAATTCATTGCATCAAGAAGTTTTTTTAAGTTTTTACAAAAAATAATAAGTCTCTAATGATTTTTTTATATATTAATATCAAGGTGAATTTCATGAGTGAATTGGGACTACTTGATTTAGGCAAGACTCAAGAGTGTCAAAAACCTTTTGTGCAACTTTCTTCTCAAAAAAGAGGAAGTCAAGTCTCTGAATTCACATGACCAATTTTCTTTATTTTGGGACCCTTAATTCTTTTAATATAGGAATAGTAAAGAGTAAAATGCAAGTTATTCATGTTAAGTCTTGCTAATTACATTCGCCTTTTCCATTTCTATAACGAAAAGAAATCTAACAACTTGTCCAAAAGCAAGTTATTACAGATTCAAGTCTTGGTAATCACATCATGGCCCTGTTTCACCATTTTCATTGGAAAACTTACATGTTTGGCTCTTTGGACTCAAGTCCCTAATAGTTTAGGAGTTGCGAGACTCATGACATACCAAAATAGGGCCTCAAAAATAAAATTGTGAAAAGGGGCCTTGTGATTAAAGAGAGTGTAAGACTTCACACTGCAACTTGTTCTAATTTATTTTATTTATTTATTTTTGAATGGTGTAACTTAATTTAGGAAAAGTTGATTATGTCTTTTCATTAGAAAAATGCATAGAAAAAGAAAAAGGAAGAGCGAAGAATGAAACCATCAAAGTGGGCCATGGAATTACTAAGACTTGAGTCGTTTCCAGTAACTTGCATTTTAGGTTGCCTTTAATACAAAAGAGCCAGGGGCCCAAAATAAAGAAAATGGGCCTTGTGATTTCAAAGACTTGACTCCAAATAGTGTAATTTGCATCTCTACCCAATTTTTTTGGAAAGAAAATTGTGAAACTTATAGTTAAGTGAAACATTTCCAAACAACTTAAAGATTTTGGGTTAATTAATAGTTTATCATTGTATTAGAGCAAGATATTTTAAGTTCAATCTTTGTCTCCAGTCTCCTCTCTATCTCAAATGTACAATCTTAAAAATTCCACGTGTTGAGCCTCACTTATTAAGGAGGATTTGGGCCCATATGTTAGAAAGAGTATTAGAATTATAATTAAGTAATTAAATTTAATATTTCCTAATAACTTAAACTTTTAAGACAATTAATAATTTATCAAAAGTTGCACAAATTTTTTGGCAATTAATAAAAAGGTGCAAGGCTCCAAACATCAAGAAATATTCACAAGTGTGCAAGGCTCCACTAAAGTTTAATAATTATTCTCTAAAAAAAAAAAAAAAAAAACACACAATAACAAATTAAAATTCCTTTGAATATTCTCAAAAAAACAAAAATTATAATTTACATCCACATTAATGCAACTATTGTGAAAATAAACTCACTAACGCAAAATTGAAGAAGAGAGAAGAAAAATAGACAAAGAAAATTTATGTCCACATCACAACAACAACAAAAGTAAATTTCTTAGAAAATCAAAACGGTTAGAAAACTTCAAATTTTAAAGAATCCAATAATCACTAAACACTAGTTTCTAACATTTATTAATGCAAGCTAAAAAAAAAAAAACATTTATTAATGCAAATCGTAATACTCTTCTTACACAAACAACCTCAACGATAAACCTACTACTCCTCAAAATCTAAAATAGAGAAATAAGGGATGAGCTCCCCTACTAAGCAGGTAACCAAATATTTTTTTTTTTTTTTTTTTTTTGAGAAGAAGCCAACCAATCTGAACTAGCATGATCAAGCATATATACAAGTAAAATAAATAAATTATTCATAAGATAAATATCATATACTTAAAAATTGTTTGCAATAAATTCCAAATATTAAAACTTTCAACCAACTTATGTGACTGATCAAATTGATATCAAATAATCAATTAGATTTTGAGATTCTAATAGGCTTAGATTATTTTCTAGAAAATGAAAAGAGAGCATGTATGAGTTTTGGTTGAGAATGTGAGTTTTGGTGAAAAACAAAATGTAGGGCCAAACATATAAGTTTCCAATCGAAAACCATAAACAGGGCCATGTAATTACGAAGACTACTTGATTCTAAGAAAAAAGAAAAGATTACGAAGACTTGAATATGTAACTTGCTGCTTTTGGACAAGTTGGTAGATTTATTTTCTTTGAAAAAGTGGAAAAGGAAAATCGAGTTACCAAGACTTGACACAAGTTACTTGCATTTTACCCATACTCCTTTAACAAAAGAATTAATTAAGGGTCCCAGAATAAGAAATTCCACCATGTGATTTCGGAGACTTGACTCTAACAGTGTAACATGCTAGTGATGTTAAAAAATCCACTATGAATTATATTTTTTTGCGAATTTGCCGTTACTTGTTTGTTTACATTTTGAACCAGTAATAAATAAAATGTAACAAAAAAAACTGTCAATAAAATATCACCCAAAAAAAAAAAAAATCATTATAGCCTTAGGTCTAAAAAACCCCCGACTCTGACTCTAGATTATGAGAAATTTTGGTAAATTTAATTGAATTTATTTTTGTGTAATGGGAAAAAGGTGTTACTTAATGTTATTATTTTAACATATCTTATACATTCTACATAACCTTCTCATGTAGCAGTTTACAACATTATCTGCACATCGTGCGGGTCCTCGACTAGTTTATATAATTACTGTAGCAATTATGTATTTTTACACAATTTCACATGATTTGATGTTGATAAATTTTTAGCTTAATTGGCTAAAATGTTATATATATATATATATATATATATTGTACAAGCACATATACAAGTTCTCTTAGCATTGGGGGTGTAAAACCCTCCAAATTGCTATTTTCCATTCTTAGAGGTCCAAAACATGCTTTATCTGGTTGTTATTGCTAAAACTTTCTAGCAATTATGAGCAATAAATTTGTACTGTGTATATATACAAACTACTATAGCATGGTTGTAAAACAAAAATGTTTTATTTTATTTGGTTTGTTTTAAAGGATGAGATAGAAAAGGAGTGGAAGAGAGAGAAAGTGTACGTTTTTAGACCCCTTAACAGTTAACACAAGTTATTTAACCTAATATTAAGCCAAGTTGATCAACAAGTTTGTTAATTAGATCTAGGTTAAAACAATATGTGTAAAACAAATATAAAGCGGAAAATAAAGAACACACAAATATGATGACCCAAGAAAACCTAACCGGTAAAAAACCTAGGGAGGATTTAACCTATCTATCCTCAAGGTAAAAACAGATCCACTATGAAAGATTTGAAGTTTTTTTTTTTTTTTTTTTTTTTTTTTTTTTTTTTTTTTTTAATGGGAAAAAGATTTGAAGTTTGTACAATAAGACTTAGAGCACTAACATCCTATTGCTACCTCGAGTAGAAAACTTACTACTACGACCACATGACATCTCCGAGTCCATGGACTACTTTCTTTGATTTGCCGCAACCACAAGTTCTCCTACTTGTGACTTTGAGACTCTACTCAAAGGTTTTAGATCTTCTTTATAGTTCTTTATGCAGCAATTGAAGAGATTATCAAGTTCTTGACTTGAATCTTGATCTTGATAACTTTATGTGTGTGTATGAAGGTAAACACCTCTTAGATCTCATAAAAGATTCAACACATAACTCTCTAAAGACCTCTAAAACATAGCTAGAATTTTTCCTTTTATACTTGGAGTAAAACACAAAACCCTACATGTCATATAGGCTTGGGCTGAATTGGAATTTCTGCAGAAAATTACATCTGCACAACTTTCGATTGATCGAGTCTAATTTTCGATCAATCGAGCCTTGCAGATTTTGACCAATAAATCATGCAATCACTTGATTCCAATTTTACATCAAACCACACTTTGAGCAAGCCTAAACCTAGACTCTATGTTTTGATTATGGTTTTCCAACATAATACACATTGGAGTTCTAATACATTAGTTCCTAAAGTCGTAGAACCTAACAATCTCTCCCTTGGCAATCCATGACAAAACGCATTACAAAACGTAAAATGCTCAAAGTAAAAACAACCTAAAAACATATTAAAGCCCTAATTACAATTCCACCTAACCGCTATCTATCAGTTACAAAAGTAGACAGCAGCCATGACTGAATTAACCTATAAATTCCTGCAACACTAAACAAAACATAAACACATGTATGGAAAATACAAGTAAACCAAAATAAACTTCTTGTTTTCACATAACATAACATAAAAAGACATATACTATGAATAACCTCATAATATAAATCAAAATCAATGTACCATAATGTGAAACAAGAAACATAAAAACATAAAAACAATAAACACAATGTCTCCCCCCTAACATATACAACCCATAAGAAAAATGAATACATCAAAACCAAAATACATGTCATGTGTCTCCTAGATACAATCTATAGCCAAAATATCTCCTCCTATCTCCATGTACTCCCCCTTTTTGTGACGCATTGCCAAAGGGCAATCATGACTCATCAGAGGGTGGAGCCGGTGGAGTAGAACCTCTAGCATCAGCCAAAGCTGCTCATTAGGCCGCAACCTCATTGAGCACATCCAACAAGAGCTATGCATGCGCTGCCTAAATGGTGAGAACTGTATCTGTTAGGTTCTAAGGTCTTAGGATTTTATGTATTTAGAACTCTAATTTGTAATGTTGGCAAACCATGATCAAAACAATGTACTTAGTCTTATTTAAGTTTGCTCAAAGTTGGTTTAATAGTGTAAAGTTGGAATCGAGTGACTGCAGAAGCATTGGGGCTTCTCGGCCTGGCTCGATCGATCGAAGGTTAGACTCGATCGATCGAAAGTCGGCCCAGATGCGTTTTTCTGCAGAATTCCAACTCAGCCCTAACTCTTTAAAACGTCTAGGTTTTTATGTTTTTGCCCTAGGTATATAAGGCAAACCCTAGCCACGTTTTTCAGAGTTGCACAAGTTGTATTGTTGCTCATACATTGCTGTTTTGTGTAAATCTCTTGTGAGATCTAGAGGAGCTTTCCTTTACACATAACTTAGGGTTTTCAAGATTGAGATCACTTCAACATCTTGATAATCAAACAGGTTGCAGCCATTAGAACTTAAAGAGAAAAACAAGTGAGGAGCTTGTACTTGAAGAAGGAGTTCAAAGAAAGAAGTAGTCCGTGGATTCGGAGCCTGCGCGTGGTCGTGTCAGGAAGTTACTACTGGTGGGTAGCATTAGGAAGTCAAGCGGGGAGCTTGTAAGTCCTTTTGTAAAAACTTCAATTCTTTCTTAGTGGATTCCGTATTGCCTTGAGGATCGGTGGGTAAAATCCTCCCCAGGTTTTTCCGGTGTGGTTTCCTAGGTGATCATATCACTGTGTTCTTTATTTCCGCTGCTTTACTTATTTTATATGCATGATATGATCTTGTGATTGTTTTAACCTAGAATTACATAATTTGACTAAGTAAACAACTTGGCTAATTAATCTAGGCTACGCAATCTGGTTTTTGTTTAAGGGGTCTAAACCGTTCAAGTGGTATCAGAGCGGGTAGCTCTTTGTTGTTGAGATCTTTATCTCTGAGCTGATCCTTGACCCCAGTTGTCATGGAGCATGGACACTCTTTGTTTGTTCCTCCTCACTTTGATGGGAACAATTATGCTTACTGGAAAGTAAGGATGAAAGCATTCCTGAAATCCATAGATGAAAGAGTGTGGAATTCCGTTGAATACGGATGGGAGAAGCCCACTACTCCTGTGAGTGAGTGGCAAACTTCTCAGAAAGAAGCAGCAGGCTTCAATAGCAAAGCTATGAATGCCATCTTTAATGCTGTTTCAATGGAGGAATTTAAGAGGATCTCTAATGTTGAGATTGCTCATACTGCCTGGAAAATCCTCCAAACTGTGCATGAAGGCACTAAGGCTGTTAAAATTAATAAACTGCAGCAATTAACTTCTAGGTTTGAAAACATTAGAATGTCTGATGATGAAACCTTTGATGAGTTTTATGCTAAACTGAATGATATTGTTAATTCTGCTTATAATTTGGGTGAAATCTATGATCAACCTAAGATTGTTAGGAAGATTCTTAGATCTTTAACTGAAGACTTTAGACCCAAAGTAACAGCCATTACTGAGAGTAAGGATGTTGACTCCATCCCTGTGGATGAGCTTGTAGGATCTCTTCAGTCCTATGAGTCTGACTTACCCAAGACTGTCAAATCCAAATCAATGGCTCTAAAGTCTGTTGATGATGTTGATGTTGATGGATTTGATGATGAGCTCTCTCCCACGGAGATAGCTTACCTTGCCAAGAACTTCAGAAATTTCCTTAGAAATACTAATAGGAAGGCAAGGAACACCAACACTGCTGAACCTAGAAATTTTAGGAAGAATGATCCCACTAAGGTTAGTAATTTTGAAAAACCTAGAGAACAAGTAGGTCAATCTTCTAATAACTCTTTGGGTCCTCAGTGCTTTGGTTGTCAAGGGTATGGTCATGTCAAATCTGAATGTCCTACTTTCTTGAGAAATAAGGGTAAAGCTATGGCTGTCACCCTTAGTGATAATGAGGTTTCTGATGATGAGTCCGGTTGTGACGAGGATGGAAACTTCATTGCTTTCACTGTTACTGGTACAGTAGATGAAAGCATATCTGCTGAGGAGAACCCTGCTGATGGGGAACTCTCTGAAGATGCAGATCTTCAAGAGGCCTATAACAAACTTTGCAAAATTGCTGCAAAGGATGCCATGAAAGTTGATTTAGGCCTGAAGAAAATTGATGCTCTTGAGCTTGAAAAGAAAAATTTGCTTGTGAAGTTATTTGATGCTAATGATCTTTTGAATAATGTTAAATCTGAAAACATGCTGTTGCTTGATAAAGTTAGAACTTTGGAACATGATTTATCTGTTGCTAGATCTGCTAGTTCTAAACTTGATCACATGTTAAATGTTCAAAAGTATCCTTCTGATAAAGCTGGGTTAGGATATGTAGAAAGCATCTTTGATACTGGACCACATTCTACTGTCTTTGTTCCTTCTTCTTCTTCTTCTGAACCTCTTGTGAATAAGGTTGTGAGTGAAACTATAAAACCCCCAGTGAGTGAGGTTGTTAAACCCGTAGAAGTTTCACCACCAAAGAAGATTAGGGGAGACTTAAGAGAATCCAAACCTAAGGAGCCTACCAAACCAAAGGACAAGATGCATGGTAAACCTGCTTGGGTTTGTCATTATTGTGGTAAGTCTGGACATATTCGTCCTAATTGTTACAAGCTTCATGCTGATAAGAGAGCTAAAAGACCAAAAGTGCCTGTGCCTCAAGCACAAGATCCTATGGCACTAATTGGTGAATTGGTAAAGGCGTTAAACCTTTGTTCCAATTCTGGAGTTGAAAATCACTCTACAGTGAATAAGAACTCCAATGCTCGGGGTGCATCTAGAAAGTCTTGGATGCAAAAGACTCGAACTAACTGAGTCTTTCTGACATGGTCCTTGTGCTTCATTGCTCTATTCTGTTGCGACCATTCTTTTTGTTTTTGTGTTTTTCTTTTGTTCTAGGACTTGCATTGCATTACATTCATGCATTTCATTCTAGGATTTATTTGTTTTCTCTTTTAATAAATAAAAAAAAAAAAAAAAAAAAAAAAAAAAAGGAGAAAGCAAAATCTGTGTTGAACACTATTTTTCTTGATTTTTTGAAAACAAGGTTGGTCATTCTTTTTACACATGTCATGTGTTGTGTACCTTGTTTAACTTTGATGAGCTTACTTTATTGCACTTAACTAGTTAAAATTTGTAGTGCATGTTGTGTGGGAATGATGTGTGTGGTTCTTAATCACTTTGCCTTAATCATGAAGTCACATGTGTTGACTGACGGACTTGTTCCTTTTGAGAAAGGCATAAATAACCATCTCACCACTGTTCACTAGCCAATCATGAACACCTTAGTGCATATCATAAGATTTTGTGCTCGAGAAAGTGTAGCACATGCACAAAAAGAACATAAGGTGTAGCCTCAATTAATATTAAAACTGGTGTGTACTATTAGGCTTGATGCCAATTCACTTAATTCAAACCGGTGTGTACTATTAGGCTGAATGCCATTTCATATATAAATAAGAGGCATAATTGAAAGAAACTTACATGATTGCAAGCTTCTGATCTAGGAGATGTGAGAGTTATAGGATGTAACTCTTTAGGTGATAGTCTCTTTTAATTCTATGTGATGAATTGTGTAGACTTAGTGCTTGATTGCCATTCACATATCACCTCACATGCATCTCAATTCTTTGCTAGTTTCACACACTACACAAGTTACTCTTTGTTAAACTATGTACATGCTAGTGTGTGTGTTCTTGGTCCGACCAACCAAGTTTGAAAATTATCTTGAGATTTGTGCACAACATATGTGTTGCTTGAGAAAAATTAATTTGGAAGAAAATTGAAATTTGTGTTTGAGAGAAGTGGGTATAAAAATTTTGGGTTTTTGAAAATGCATTCCATCTCATACTCATGCATTTTGTGTTCATTGTTCAAAAGTTTTGAGGAGTTGTTTCAAAAATTGTGTTTGCAAATTTTCAAAACTGTGTTTTTCCCAAAATTCAATGTATTTTTGCCCATTTCGATCGATCGAGTGTGTTTTTCGATCGATCGAAAAAGTGCCTCAGAAAGTGCTAAAACGCCTGTCACTTTCGATCGATCGAATGTAATTTTCGATCGATCGAACATCGTGAATCTGCTTTTTAAAAAGGAGAAAATCTGACTTTTCAAAAGAACTTTTCAAAATTTTTTCAACTCCTTTTTCTCTCTCCGACGAGGCAAGCCAAACTTTTCAAGATTTTGTCGTTTCTTCCGTTCTTTTTGCAAAATCTCTCTCTCCTCAAGCTGGTATGTCTCTTATACCCTTGCTTTTCAGTTTATTTACTTAATTTCATGCATTTTTCATGCATTTTAGGAGGAGTTTTTCGGAACCTTTAAATTTGGGATTTTTGTTGTTTCGGACGTTTTTGAATGCAATTGATCATTGGGTTTTGTTGGGGACTCTATATAATTATGTTATTGAGTGCTTAATTTGATCAATTTTGAGTTTTGTGAAAATTTTAATTTCTAGGGTTTATATTGAGTCCGAATTGGGGATTTTTGTGCAATTGGGTTTAATTGATGAAATTGGCTTGTGTAATTGCTGCAATTGGTTATTATAAACTGTTTCTAATAGTATATAATGATTAATTCTTCAATTTATTGCAAAAATTTTCAAGTGGTTATCAAATTTTTTGGGTTTTTGTTGAGAAACTCTATGTTCAAGCCAATTTTATGCAAATTAAACTTAATTTGATCCTAATCACTGCATTAGTTCATGCATCATAACATCATTAATGTTTCATGCATCATATAGATTTTCATTCTATATTTTTTTTGTACTAACTTGCAGTCTGCCCTTGGTTTTATTTTCTGTTTGTTTTGGTTTTCTCTTGTGTCTCTGTCCTATTCCTTAGCACTATGCCTAGGAAGACTAGAGCTCGTAGGACCATTCCCACTCCTACTCCACCCTCACCTACCTTTGATAGTGAGCGTTTCCCCAGTGAGAAAAACCAGAAGAACTTTGAGACTTTAAACCTTAATAGGAAGGTTTGGGCTGAGCGTACGGTTCTTTTAGATGAGGTGGATCCTGCCATTAGGGCAAACTTCGAGCGTAGGGGTTGGCTTCCTTTGTTAGCTGTGTCTGACCCTCCACCTCCTGCTACCTTGATTAGAGAGTTCTACTCGAACCTCTCTGTCCACATCTATGATTCCAACACTCAAGTGAGGAGTTGGATACGAGGTGTAGAGTACACCATTACCCCTCAGGTAGTGGCTGATGCTCTTGAGGTACCTTTAGTTCGGGATCCTGTTTATCCCTATGATGAGTCACCTGAGCTGAGTGATGTCATGTCATACATCCCTGGATCTTCTATCCAGTGGGGTTCTGATCCTCGGATCACCTCCGCTGAGCTTCCTGAGACTACCTATCTTTTCTTTAGGATAGCCTGTCATTCACTCTGGCCCATATCTCATCTGCACACCATTCCTCTTGAGAGGTGTGTTTTTCTTTACGCTCTTGTTACAGATGCTCCTATCAGTTTTCCCCATCTTTTTCTTCGTTCTTTGAACGAAGTTTATAGGAGTTCATCTACTGCCCATGCCCTTGTTCATCCTATATTCATTCATAGGATTTTACTTTATCTAGGATTAGAGGACTTCCCTGCCTCTGAGCCTGTTCATGTTATCGGTCCTATAGGTGCGTCTTTTCTTAGACAGAGGGCCGCTCATCTTCGAGCTGGTTCTAAACACCCTAGGTCTGATCCCTCTAGTAGCGCCCCTCCTTCTTCTTCTACAGGTCTTGCTGGTGAGGCTGTTCCTGATCCTGCTGGTGCTGCTGCTGTTCCTCCACCTTCTGCGGCTGACTTCGATGTTCGTCGTACTCTGGAGACTGTCATGACCGTTCAGGCGGCTCATGGTCAGCTTTTGGTGGATCTGTTCGACGAGATTCGTGCTCTGCGAGCTGATTTGGCACATCATCGTTCTTCCTCACCACCTCCTTTTGATGATGGTATCTGATGTCCTTTGGCATTCCGTCACAAAAAGGGGGGGTAGAGTTTTGACTTGTAGTGGAGTTTTTGTTGATAGGGGGAGTTATTTTTGTGTTAGAGGGAGATATTATTTTTGTGGAGTTTATTTAGATTGTATCTAGGTGCTTCACTCTGTATATCATTTTTGGGATGTTCATGTTAGGGGGAGTAACATTCTTTGATATATTGATATACATGTTCTTTTGATTCTTGTTGTCTTTTTGATTCACTGCTTATTGATTTATATTTATGAGTTGCTTCATTGATATATGTCTTTATTTTGTGTTGTGTGAATCTTACAAGAATATTATACCTGTTTATATACTATTTGCTGCCACACATGCGTTTATGTGTTTGTTGAGTATTTCAGGAATATACAGGTTGATTCGACCAAGCTGCTGTCTACACTTGCAACCGATGGAGAGTAGTTAGGTTGAACTTGTTTTGTGAGCATTATTATGTAAAGGGCTATTTACTTGTAAACTTTGAGCTTTTATTGTGTGTTTTGTCACGGATTGCCAAAGGGGGAGTTTGTTAGGTTCTAAGGTCTTAGGATTTTATGTATTTAGAACTCTAATTTGTAATGTTGGCAAACCATGATCAAAACAATGTACTTAGTCTTATTTAAGTTTGCTCAAAGTTGGTTTAATAGTGTAAAGTTGGAATCGAGTGACTGCAGAAGCATTGGGGCTTCTCGGCCTGGCTCGATCGATCGAAGGTTAGACTCGATCGATCAAAAGTCGGCCCAGATGCGTTTTTCTGCAGAATTCCAACTCAGCCCTAACTCTTTAAAACATCTAGGTTTTTATGTTTTTGCCCTAGGTATATAAGGCAAACCCTAGCCACGTTTTTCAGAGTTGCACAAGTTGTATTGTTGCTCATACATTGCTGTTTTGTGTAAATCTCTTGTGAGATCTAGAGGAGCTTTCCTTTACACATAACTTAGGGTTTTCAAGATTGAGATCACTTCAACATCTTGATAATCAAACAGGTTGCAGCCATTAGAACTTAAAGAGAAAAACAAGTGAGGAGCTTGTACTTGAAGAAGGAGTTCAAAGAAAGAAGTAGTCCGTGGATTCGGAGCCTGCGCGTGGTCGTGTCAGGAAGTTACTACTGGTGGGTAGCATTAGGAAGTCAAGCGGGGAGCTTGTAAGTCCTTTTGTAAAAACTTCAATTCTTTCTTAGTGGATTCCGTATTGCCTTGAGGATCGGTGGGTAAAATCCTCCCCAGGTTTTTCCGGTGTGGTTTCCTGGGTGATCATATCACTGTGTTCTTTATTTCCGCTACTTTACTTATTTTATATGCATGATATGATCTTGTGATTGTTTTAACCTAGAATTACATAATTTGACTAAGTAAACAACTTGGCTAATTAATCTAGGCTACGCAATCTGGTTTTTGTTTAAGGGGTCTAAACCGTTCAGTATCCAACATAGTACGCAAAGAAGAGGTGCTAGATGTAGATGAAGGAGGATCCACGGCAGCTATGGGGTCCACAAATGCCTTAGCAGAAGGATCACCAGAAGGAAGGGCTCGAGATGCATCACCTGTAGACGACTCGACACGAGGGTGTTTAGAGCTTGCTTTCAACTGAGTAGCTTTTTGACTAAGGAAGGTGGCACTTATAGGAGCAATGATATGTATAGGTTGGGACACAGGGAAGTCATCTAAAGCTAAATCTAACAAAATCCTATGAATATAAATTGGGAAAAACAAACTATGGGATTTTGCACTACTCCTATGAATCTCAACAAGAGAACTGCTGCGACTTAAATAATGCTCCCAAGTACAGGATTGTCGCGAAGTAATAACTCGGAAAGTCCGAGGTTGAATGCACAGGAAAAAGGGAATAGATTAGCAAACCACAAGAGAATAAAACTAAAATAATAAACTTTAACTAAAGAGATTTTTGATAGTTTAGTAAAGGTAATCTAAATTAAGAGAAAATAACAATATATTAAGGCACTAAGGTTTAGGGATTCACACATAACACATCTATTGGTAGTCTTAACAATATTTATTTTATAACTCAACTAAAATTCATACGAAGGATGATCTTAGTCGGATGATTTAACAATAAAAACTCAAGAATTAATTGTCTAAGGTAGTTTCATGCAATTGATTGATTTTAGGCAAAACAAAACTAGTGAATTAGTTTGCAGGGAATACTAAGCATTTAACATGCCCAGAGTCTACGATAAATCAAAGGATTATACAGAACTAAAAACTTTTCTAGATGAGTAAAACAATAAAAAACATAAAACATAATCATTAAAACCAATAAATAATTGTTAAGAACATACCAATAAACGGTTGGATTTCATCCCTTGCCTTAGCATGGCTTCTAGCAAGCCATAATACAAATAAAACTCTAAAAACTGTAAGGAAACTTTAAGAAAACCTAAATTATGTTCTACAGAAACTCTCCCCTGAATTCTGCCCTAAAGAGCCTTTAAATAAGCCAAGGAATCCTATTACAAGTTGAATTCCCGTTTGGAGAAAATCTCAGGTTTTTAGGCTTCACTTAACCAACGTTTTCGGCCCATTTAACTTCTGAATTCGGACTTTTGGTAAACTACAAAGTTGTAGCCCTTTAAGTTAGATTTCCAGCCCAACTTGAATCATTCAGATTGGACATCTGAGCCGAAAGTTATGCTCCAAATACTAACTGGTGTGCAAACTGGAATCCTAATCCGAATTGGACTTGGATTAGATACAAATTTCGTTTGATTCCTTACTCCAATTGAACTTGAATTTAATTGGGTTGGCCTTCTTTGACTTCATCATGGCTCTTGTAAAAGTAAAGTCCATTAGCTTTGTTCTTTGCACAAATCCACTTATTTAATTTCATTATCCTACAAAAGACAAATTCATGCATTAAAATTCAATTAAGCACAAAATTGATTATTCAGCATTATTCCAAAATCAACTATAAAATGCATGAATTATCTCAAAATAAGTATAATAATGCTTTCTAATAATGATATAAATATGCAAAATTAAGCTATTATCAAGAACTAATAAAAAGGGTAGGGAAACTAATAGGAGCATCAGTGATGAGAGCGTATAAGAATGTACATCTCTCAATAGGAGTGGTATGAACATAAGAAATAGGCCAAATGGAATGATAGGAAATCCTAAAGAAAAAGTAATTGAGCTCAGTAAGCTCATCAGAGGTAACCCTAGGATTAGTACCCCAACTAATGGTAGTATCGGTAATGAGTGACATGAGATCGTCGAGATGAGGGGACTTAGTGTAAGGATACACAGCTGCTATACCAAAGGTACGCCAACAGCAGATGCCACTACCTCAAGAGTAATGACATACTCTTCACCCTTTATCCAACTCTTCAAATTGAATGTTAGAATCATCAGAGTGGATAGAGAGGTTCGAATAGAACTCTCTAATCAAAGTATTTGGAGGGGGATGCTCAACATCTAAGAGAGGTAACCAACCTCGATGCTCAAAGTTCCTATGGATCTCAGGATCTACCTCATCAAGGATAACCTTATGTTCAACCTAAACAAGTTTAAACACATTAAGCTTCTCATAAGCTTCTTGGTTTTTCCAAAACTTAAACGTATCACTCTGAAAATCAGACCGAGTAAAGGTTTTCTTGGCTCTAGTTTTTCTAACCATAATTCTAAGAGTATAAAAGAAGAGGAAAACAGAAACAAAACAAAAACCAAGGGCAGACTGCATTAGAAAGGGTTAGAGCACAAGGTATATCAACAAATAACAATATATATGATGCATGTAATGAATGCACATATGATGCATGCTCTAATGCACAAAAAACCTATTCAATTTCTCAATATTTACCAAAAATTGACTTAAACAAAGAGTTTTAACCAAAAAGCCCAAATTTTGAAAAGCCTAATTTCAAAACCAAATCAAATTAATCAATTAATCATTATACTAGTTAGGAAACATCATATAATGATATAATTTATCAATTTCACAAGCCAATTTCATCAATTTAAGCTCAATTGAACAAAACCCCCAATCTTCTCAAAATACCAAACCCTAGAATTTTCAATTTTCTCAAATCACAAAATTGATCAAATTAATGCATGGGAATCAAGTTTATAACTTCTAAGAACAAAAACCCAATGATCAAATATGATTAAAAACAACCTAAAAAATGAAAATCCCAAATTTCTTTTGTTAAAAAATTTCAAAGAAAAAATCACGAAAATGCATGAAAAATGTAAATAAATTGAAAAAGAAAGGGTATAAAGGTCTTACCAATGCTTGAGGAAAAAAACTCTTTGAAAATTTGAGGAAGAGATTGGATCGATTGAAGAAAAGAATGGAGAAAAAAGATAGAAAAGACTTTGAAAGAATGAAGAACACGTGAGTGAAAAAGTTTTTAAAATTGTTTTCTTTTGAAACTTGATCAGTTGAGCACCGATCGAGTACCAATTGAGCTAGGCAGAAGCTTTTCCTCAAAAAATTTAAAAATTTTGATCGATCGAAAATTGGGTTTGATCAATTGAAAAACAGATTTGATTGATTGAGTACTAATCGAATTAGGCAGAAACCAAGCTTAAAAATTTAAGGAATTTTCGATTGATCAAAGAACACACCCAATTGATCAAAATTCTAGAAAAAATTGAATTTTTGAAAAACAAAATAAGTTTTATGCAAAAAACAGTCAAACCAACTTATTTCATGAATGAAATTCGTGAGTATGAGTTTAAAAGTTTTTCAAAAACACTTGCTTTCAACCCAAAACTTCGAAAAAACAAGATTATGACACATTTTGTCCCCAAAATTTTGAGAGGCATCCTCTATTTATAAAGGCTTGAATGTTCGAAAAATTAGCTTAAATGATTAGAGTATGAACTAGGATGCGTCCTTATCTCTAAAAAATCATAAAAGGTAAGGTTTATCTCAATCCAATTGCCCTCGGGCTATGGCCCGCATTTGTGCCAATTGGCACTTGAGAAGTGTCGAATGGCCCTTTGGGTGCCAGTCCTGTGTTTGAGTTTTATTCCACTCTGGACTCATTTTTTGAGGTTTTTTGAGCAGGGACTTGCACTTAGATGCATTTTTAATCCATATTCTAAAAATTAAACTCCTTTTCTGATGATTCAGGTCTCTACAGAAACGAATATCTTGTAGATAAACACTCCCAAAAGTCTTGATTATCTACAATTTTATTGTTATTTGATTATCCTCTTTATTCACATGCAAGCAAGCCTATTTTGACACTGACTAACAACCAAACATAAAATTACTTAATTAATTTTAATTGTCTAGTCAATCAGAATGAATTTAAACTAATCAGGTGTGGTTGGTTCCAGCTAAACAAAATGCATCCAGACCGTGTAAACTTGATCATGCGATATCTTTCAATTTGACGGTCTGATTTGGAAATCAGACATACTGTCACGACCGTTAGAACCTTAAGATTAGTTTTATGACGTGCAATGAATGAATTAATACATGTAACACAATCATGAATTTTTAGTATATGAATGGTCATTCTAGTAATTTTCCTTGATTAAATTATGGGTGCAAAATCGAGTGTCTATAGAGGTCTTATATGACCAATCACACTACAATGGTGGAAAGTAGGAACAAACTTAGATTCATCCAAAACTTTAGGTTGAGGCCTAAACAAAGGTTTTGGCTTAAGAGTATTTCTCTCCACTTTTTAATTTCTTTTGTGTGGAGGTATGTACATCGATTTGGCTTTAGAGGTAGAACTCACAATAGGTACAAAATCGGGTGTCACAACATGATTGCAACAAAGATTTTCTTCATTTTTAGCAATTGGTTCAACAATCAAACACTTGGCATGCATCTTAAGAGATTTATTTTCAAATTTAAGATCATTAGCAAGTTTGTTAGACAAAACAAGTTTAGCATCCAAGTCCACATTCAAACATTCAAACTCTTTTAATTTTTCAAGAGAATATTCGGAAAGTTTCTTATACTTTTCAACCAATTTGTTGGAATCATTGAGCTTAGCAATCAAACCATCATTTTCACAAAGAAACTTGTTGAGTTTTTTCATGAAATTTTAAAGGCTTTTTCTTCAAGAGTTTGACATTTGGAATTTTAACAACACCCAAGGAATCATGTAACATGTCATCACAAGTATGAGGATAAACACTCATATAGGTATTTTCACAAACACATGGCATGTTACAATTAGCATCATCCAAAACATGCAAAGAAGCACACAAAGCACTATCCATGGCAATTAACACAAAGGGTCAAGGATCACACTTAGGTATTTGAACCAAAATAAGTGTACTCACTTTGATACCAATTCAAAAATTAAATAGTGTAAGACACTATAGCTTGTTTAGACCCCCAAATAAAAACTTATGGCTAAATTGCTTTTACCATACTTAACTAAGTGCAAAATAAGAGTAAGTGTAACATAATGAAACCGGAACAACTCTCTAAGGCATAAGCAAATACAATGAACAATAAATGTAAAGCTTAAAGAGTAAGGGAAGAGAGATACAAACACAAGATAATACCAAGATGTGTTATCGAAGAGGAAACCAAATAACTCGGTGAAAAACCTGTTCGTGACCCTTCAATTCGAAATGATCCACTAGTGAATAAGTTGGAGTACAAGGATACTAAAAAGACTCTCTAAGCCAAATCTACCCAAAGTGCTTGAGCTCTCCAAACTCTAGCTACCAACGGACTTCTCGGAGTCTTGTCTTCACTAGTTATCCGGATCCCACAATGTTGCCCGATTGCCCCGCCAAGCCTCACCAACTTCTTTTGGCAAATACCCAATGCTTCCTAAGCTCAAAAATACTCTCTACACTATAAATAGGTGTGAGTTGTTTTTAGGTACAAATCTCCTCTCAAGGTATAACAATGGAAGAGGAGAGGGGAAGAAACTGCAATGATTTCTCTCTTGAGGAAGGGTAGCTCTCTCTAACATGGTGGGTGTTGTAGTAACCTTTCTAAGGTTTTCTTCTGAATAGCCTCATTTCCAATTCTGTGAGTAATGAGGGTATATATATTATAGGTGAAGGGTATAAGAGTCATACTAAAATCATCCAGATAGAGAGTTTCGCAAGTCACTCGTGGGTTAGCCTAGTAGCGAAGTGACTTGAAAAATACAACTTGACACTTGACTCTTTAGCTTCCATGGGTTAGCCTAGTCACGAAGTGACTCGCGAAATACAGCTTGACACTTGACTCTTTAGCTTCTAGCGTTTGCTTCTCATGTGACCTTTTGCAGGTCGTCCACTCGTGAGTCAAATTCAAAATTCTTTTTTATGATTTTCTATTTGATATATTCCATTTCAACATGTTTTATTCAGCAAAAAAAAAAAAGATTAGAAGTACAACCGAACACAAGACCATCATTTGGACTACGCCCAGCATGCCACATATATTCAAAATAGAAGTCCAATTGAGCAAAAGACCAGCCCTCGAATTAAGCCTAACATGCCATAAAATCTCAAAACAAATAAGCAAATACACAAAATACCATCAAATATAAAAACATAAACTTTGAATATAATGATTTTCGGAAGAAAGAAAACTACACAATAATTCACTTATGCAAGCATGATTAACTCTCTGACACAAGCCACTCTAATGCACTTCTGCTGCGAGATAAAGGCTCCTAATCTTCATCCGTCCCTTAGTAACGAAAGGGTCTTCACCACTTTCTACAGTACCTTGCATGCAACACCCAAAATAAAAGTTATACAACATATACTACAAACTACTTGTACTTTTACTACTTCTAAGTTCTAAGACAAGTTTATATAAAATTGTAGCACAAATTAATGTAAAGAGAAGTTTGTCAAACTCACTTGAGAGCGCCCTTAAATGCAGCAGTTTCTTCTTTGTCTAGGTCTTTAATTATTCGGCCTTCTTTTCTTGACGTTATTTTTTCCTTCAAGGAACCCGACTAGCCAGTTAGGTTTTCCTTTTTTAAACACAACATATCCCATAGCTAATCCAAACAAGAATCCACATCCATAGCCAATTAACACAGCCTTCCAACCAAATCCGCTTGCAAACAAAGAATCATTGTCTTCTTGGAATATTGATGGTAGTATAGGTGGCGGGGGCTCATCAAAGCGACATTTGATTGATAATGGAAATCCACACAATCCTAGGTTCCCATCATAGGAGTTATTTTCAAATGTACTAAATTGCTTTCCTTGAGGTATGGGTCCAGTAAGCTGATTATGTGAAAGATTTAACACAGCCAAAAATGTTAGACTAATCAATTGCATAGGAATTTGCCCAGTTAGTTCATTTGAAGAGAGGTCTAACGATTCTAGTGCTGATAAATTTACCAACCCTGATGGGATATGGCCAGTGAGGCTATTATGGGAGAGGTTGAGCAATCGGAGAAATTGAAGCCTTCCAAGTACTTTTGGAATCTCTCCTTGGAATTTGTTACTTGATAAATCAATCATCATGAAGATGGTTGAGATTTTTGGTAGTGCTGTTTCCAACCCTTTCACCATCACCTCAATCGAATCTTGATAAGAAACAAAATAACTTAAATAATCTTTTTCATTTCCAGTAGGAAAGTGTAGTCCCAAATATTGTAGTCCACCACTATCTTCATCTCCAGTTATCATGGCATTCAAATTTTTAAAATAATTTTTTGGTAAAAGACCTGTAAACTCATTGTGAGAGAGGTCAAGAATTTGTAGTTTAGAGAAAACCTCCGCATTATTTTTATGATTTCCTACTGGACCATGAAATCTATTATATTTCAAGATAAGAACTCGTAGGTCTGAAAGAGATTCCAACCAATAGGGGAATGAATCATTAATCTTGTTATTTCCAAGGTCTAGAACTTTCAGAATTGTACAATTGACAAATGATTTTGGCAATTTCCCTTCTAAATGATTTCCATTCAATGCAAGAGTTTCTAGCGAATTATACTTGTCAAATGTATCGGGAATAGTGCCTTGGAAGTTATTCATTCGTAAATTCATCACTGAGAGACAACCACTATAGTTTCTTACCAAACATTGTGGAATCTTACCACTCAAATTGTTATTAGAGATATCCAAGATTTCTAGGCAACTTACATTGCAAATTGTAGATGGAATCTCCCCAGTCAGTCTATTGTTTGACATAAAAATGACCTGCACAGTAGAAGGTAGAACAGGAAGCTTTCCTTGCAATAGATTGTCATGAAGGTACAAAAACCGTAGATTCTCCCCAACTTCAAACATCCATTCCGGGTTTTGGTTGGAGATCCTATTATTAGATAGGTCCAAGTCCTCTAAATTGTTTGCCCTTTTTAAAAATTTTGGGAATTGAATTAAGCTGCAGGAAGCCAATCTTAACTTCTTAAGAGCAGGGAAGGTATCGTTAGAATTGCTTTCGATACCTAATAATAGACTATTATTTGAGAGATCAAGAGTGTTTAGTGTTATGAAATTTGTGGACTCATCAAATTCCACAATGCCACTCAAGTCATTTGATGAAATATTAAGCTCTATAAGATTCACAAGATTAGAGATTGAACTTGGAAGAGAGCCAAAAAGCCTGTTATTTTCCAGACTTAGATATTCTAATGAATTGTTGGGTTGGAATTCACCAATTTGACTAGTGAGTTGGTTGTAAGACAAGTCAACTTTGTTGAGTTTTGTGAGGTTGGTCAAAAAGGGTATTCTGCCGTCAAAACCTCTGAAGTTGTTGTGACTAAAGTCAATAAAAGTGAGATCCTTTAGGTTTGACAGTGACGAAGGAATATGGCCAGTGAAGTTGTTATATTGGAGCATAATATCAGTAACTTTCGTGAGGTTCCCAAACGACATTGGTACTGATCCTGTGAAATTAAAATTAGTTAGTTATAAAATATGTAAACTTCGGTGAGTGTTATGATCTTGGTCAAAATATAGAGAGTTCTACCTTCAAATTTGTTGTATCTGAGGTCAATAAGATTGAGATCCTTTAAATTTGAAAGTAACGATGGAATTTGACCGTTGAAGTTGTTACTGGCTAGGAAAATTTTAGTAACTTTGGTGAGGTTCCCAAAAGACGCAGGTATTGGTCCTACAAATTGCAATTTTGTGAGATGCAAAAGATTTTCCAAGGATTATGTATTCCCAATTGAAACTAATGATGTGGTCTTACCACTAAGATTGCTTCCCTAAGTTTCAGATTGGGATCTTACAGTTGAGATTTGAAAGTGACAATGGGATCTTACCGTGGAGATTGTTGCCTTCTAGATTCAAGTAAGAGAGTGCCCTGAGTTTTGAAAGCGATGATGGGATCTTTCCTTTGAGATCGTTTCCGCTTAGGTCCAAGTAAGAGAGAGCCTTGAGGTCTGAAATTGATGATGGGATATTTCCATTGAGATTGTTCCATCCTAGATCCAAGTAAGAGAGTGCCTTGAGGTTTGAAATTGATGATGGAATCGTACCGTTGAGAAAGTTATATCCCAGATTCAGGTAAGAGAGTGCCTTGTGGTTTGAAATTGATGATGGGATATTTCCACTGAGATTGTTCCCTCCTAGATCCAAGTAAGAGAGTGCCTTGAGGTTTGAAATTGATAATGGTATTGTACCGTTGAGAAAGTTGTCTCCTAGATCCAGGAAAGAGAGTGCCTTGTGGTTTGAAAGTGATGCTGGTATCTCACCCCTCAAATCGGTAGCTACTAAATCCAAATAAGTGAGTGGTGTAAGGTTGCCAAGTGATATAGGAATTGGTCTTCTAAAATTGCAATTATGTAGTCCCTACTAATTTATTTGATGCTTCAAAAAAATTATTTATTTGGAATTAGGTATTTAAAGAAAATTAATTAGATTTTAATTTCGACTAGCCTGTAATACCACACATACAAATGGATGCATTTAAAAAATATCAATAATTAGATACAAATTAATATTCCTACCTAAGTTGAATACTACTAATGATCATTTTTTATATTTTTGTCAATTCTTTAGGAAAAAAAAAATCATTGTAAGGATTATTAAGTAGAGTATGCATATTGGTCATTATTTATCCTTTTATTTTAGAAAAAGAATAAAAATATTTTGTCACTTCTTATCTTAATTTTTATTAGTGTGATACAATAAATTTATTTCATGTTTACACTTTTCAAATAAGACACAATCAACTACTTTTTTAGAACAGGGTAAAGTTTTTCATTGAAATTTATAACTGAATCGGTAATAAGTTTATATATGAAAATATGGATTAGTTTTAAGTAGATTGGAAGTGGTTTCAAATGGAGCTTAAAATAGTTAATTTTAAATATGTTAGAAAAAGCATTGCATATTCAAATCGTTAGACAAATGTACAATTGATTTTAATTTTCTTATTATATATTTTTTAAGTTGAAATTCATGAATTTATTGTAAAGACACTTGAAATGAAAATAGATATATAATGACTTGACACAAAATCGAAACTCATTTAAAATCTAGCGATATATGGTATCAAATTAGAGGATAGTTGGAGGAAAATTGGAATGCAATTAAAATCCTACTTGGATTTTTTATTGAACCTTTTTTTAACTTTAACTTTAAAATAATATATATGAAATACGATTTAAAATTTAATAAGGTGTAAAATGCTATTTTAAGTTTTTAACTCCACTATAACTCATTTTAACTCTTGTTTGAATAGAAACTTTAAAACTCAAACCCACATTTATATCAAAATGTCATCATGTATTTGCTTATGTAACTCGTTAATATTTCATTCAGCAAAAAAAAAAAAAAAAAAAAAAAAAAAAAAAAAAAAAACCTCCTTAATATTTCAATGAAAGTTTATTATGGTTTTCAAAGAAAAAATAATTCTGCACGAGTACACACTTACATTTTAAATTGAGTTCGTGATAGTTTTGTAAGCCGAAAATGTTTTTCTCAAACTAACCAAAGAATTTTAGATTTTTAACAACTCTAGTACGTGTTAGAAACAGGGCCGGCTCAACTATAGAAGCAACTGATGCAATGGCCTAACGCCCCCAAATAAAAGAAGGCTCCTCAATACAAAATAATTACGGCTCCTTCACCTAGGAAAAAAATTTAAGGCACCACTAATAGAAATAAATTGATATGAAGAACGAAAATTAGGGGCCCTTGAAGAGAGAAAATAAGGCCCCTTTGTAACTGATGGTTTATCAAAAAAAAAAAAAGTTTAAAGCCCCCTTTCCCAAAACATAGAAATTGAAGAGATAATGTTCCTATTTAAAATCTGAATTAATGGCTTTATAAATAACTTCGTTGATAAAAACTAACATTTATTACTTGAATCTAAGGAAAAAATAGACAGGAAAAACGTATTCTCTCCATCTTAAATCTCAAGAAATCAAAAACAGTATTTTTCTCCAAAGTCCAAAGTGTACACGTTTATGGCTAAGAAGCATTCCATTTTTTTCCATGCTATGAGTTATCATGTCAATCTGCAGGAGTTATCAGAACCCATGTGAATTACAGACTATAGTTACACGTTTCTTACCATTAAGAAATTATTGAAAATTAATTTTTATATATTTTTTGTTTTATTTCGAGCTTTAATACTGAGTTGGCCAGTCACCTGTTTTTATTTTAGTGCTACTATTTGTTCAACGTACATCTAGACCATGACTATCTAGTATTTATTTATTTATTTTGTTTTTTTTTTTCCATCCACTTATAAAGTCATTAATTTGTTATATGTACGAGTGTTAATTTAATAAAATTATAAGTTTAGGATAATATATTTTATATTAAAATTAATTTGTTAAGTTATGTGATAAATAATTTTTTTTGTGCAGGTTTAGAGTGTAAAGTGATCATATTATTTTCTAAGCTTGCAATTGTGTTTTAATAAACTAGGTTTTATTGTTCTATACTTTAATTTTTGTTTTATTCCAGATAATTTATAATTTTTCTATTATAAATCATGTTTTATTTTAATTATAAATGTTTACTAAAAAATTAAGTGATAGTAAAAGGAAATGTTAAAGAAATTTGAATGTAAAAATTTAATTAATAATTTTACATCTCAAAGAGAATGATATATAGAGTCTAAATAATAATAATAATAAATCAAAAGTTAAATAAATATTATTCAATTAATATTTAAATAATTGAAAAAAAAGCTTCATCTAAATTTTTCGTCTAAGCCCCAAATTTGTTGAGCCGGGCCTGCTTAGAAACCAAAAAATAAAAAGGTGTGAATTCGTACTTACACCGTAAATTGAGTTCGCGTAAATTTTGTAAGCCGAAAATGTCATCTGGCAGACTTCCACTCAAATCACACCCTTCGAGGGAAAGGGATGCCAAAGAAGAGAAATTCTTGAAAGAGCTAAGTGAAACAGAGGACATGCTAACAGAATCAAGATGAAGTTCCCTTAGCTTGGTCAGATTTTGAACAAGCCTCTTCACAACAGATGTTTCGAGACTAACGTCACGGGAAGAGAGATCTAGTGAGGACAATTGGGAGAGGTGGGATAATTCAAGTGGGACTTGGCCTTCAAAGTCGGAGTGAGAAAGGTTAAGATATCTCAACTTAGCAAAACGACCAAACCCAGATGAAATTTGCGAATTATTAAAGTTGTTGAAAGCAAGGTTGAGATGTTGCAGGTGAGTGAGAAGAAAGAGGGTACTAGAGTTGGAAGGGATGGTACCGTTAAGCCAGCTACAACTGAGGTCAAGACCAATCACGTCCCCCCTCACACTGTCACAGGTAACCCCATCCCATGAGCAACAATCAGTACCCTCCTTCCAAGACTCCATCTTTGGATAAGAAATATCACAATCGTCAGAAGCATCTTCCGAAAGAGAAAACAATTGCTTAAATTGGAGCAACGCAGAGCTCTGGTCTTGGGAGCATAGTAGTGGTGAAGAAGAGTTGAAAGAAGAAGATGATGATGATGATGATGAAGTAAGTTGAGAATAGAAAAGCAACAAGAGGTAAAAGAGTTGAAAGAGCCATATGAACGACCTCATTATTCCTGATGAGTTCATAAGCAGATATGTGATATGTGAAGAGCTGGGATGGTAGTATCCATTTTATAGGAAAAAAAATGGGACAATTTTGCACGCTTATTAAGTTCACGTTCTAATGTTTGGAGGCTAAAACAAGGACTGTATGTATATCTAGTCGTTACGCGTCACAACGAGACTCATGACAACATATACCAAAATGGGGTCCAAAATTGTTAAAAAGGGCCGTGTGATTACAAAGACTTCACACTAAAACTTGCTTTATTTTATTTTGTTTTTATTACTTTTTTTCTGAATAGTGTAACTTGCTTTAGGAAAAGGAAGAGGAAAGCGTGAAAATGGGCCATGCATTTACCAAGTTTCGACTCTGTTATCTTGCGTTTTAAGTCACTTTTAACAAAAGAATCAAAAAGTCAGGGGCCAACATAAAGAAAGTGGGCCCTTGTGTTTTCAAAGACTTGGTCTAACCGTGTAGCTTGTATCTATACCTAAATATTCTGTGGGAAGAACTAATAACTTAAAATTTTGAAATAATCAATAGTTTATTATGGTCTTAAAGCAAAACTTTTAAGTTCAACCATTGTCTACACTCTATTTCCCATGTAAAATGTTAAAATTTCATGTGTTTAGCTTCAATAATTAAAGGAGAATTTGGGCACACATGTGAGTGAGAGTATTAAAATTATGGCTAAGTGATTAAATTCACAATTTTTTAATAGTTTAAACTTTTAGAACAATCAGTAATTTTTCAAAAGTTGCACAAAATATTTGGCAATTAAAAAATGATAACTAGTGATGCTTAGTTGTTTGAATAAAGTAGTCCCCATTTGCTCGTGAAATTCAGGTTGATAGCAATAGAATCATTGGATATGCATCCCTTGTAATGAATTAGAGGAGGCTTGTTTTTCAGATTCATTGAAATCAGTAGTGGGTATTTAGCAGTTTTGTAGTTATGAAAACGTATAGTTTTAATGAAACTGAAAAACATGCCTTCTATAATTCATTGCATCAGGAAGTTTTTTTAAGTTTTTACCAAAAAAAAAAAAAAAGTCTCTAATGATATATATATTAATATCAAGGTGAATTTCATGAGTGAATTGGGACTACTTGATTTAGGCAAGACTCAAGAGCGCCAAAAACCTTTCGTGCAACTTTCTTCCCAAAAAAGAGGAAGTCAAGTCTCTAAATTCACATGACCGATTTTCTTTATTTTGGGACCCTTAATTCTTTTAATATAGGAATAGTAAAGAGTAAAATGCAAGTTATTTATGTCAAGTCTTGCTAACTACATTCTCCTTTTCCATTTTTATAAAGAAAAGAAATCTAACAAATTGCATCTTTTCTGGGAAAGTAATGCACAAAAGACTTGACTATACCAGTGTAACATGCTAATGATGTTAAAAAATCCACTATGAATTATATTTTAAGCGAATTTGCCATTACTTGTTTGTTTACATTTTAAACTAGTAATAAATACTAGACTCTAAGCATGCGCTCACGCGCGTGCTAAGAACCTCTTCTATTTTTTTTTTTTTTTTTTTGGTAAAAGTTAATAATTTGAATCCATTATAATTTGAGATTATTACATTTTACAATCACAAAAAACTTAGGGGTGTGATAAGGAAATTATTTCATCTAAAACGCAGAACACTCTTCTAGGTATTTCTGTGATTGAAAAATGTAGGAATTTCAAATTATAATGGATGAAAATTATTAACCTTTACAAAAAAACAGTGGGATGTTTTTTTAAGGAAAAAAACAGTGGGTTGTTTAACTTATTTTTCTATTTAAAAAAATAATAATAAAAAACAATAAACGTATAGTTACTTTGAAGAAGTGGGTTATTGGAATAGTATTCCTAATTTATAGGCAATGTTTTAGTGCAAGTTAGACATGTATTTTTACCAGATTATCTTTTAATTTTGTCTCTACTTAAATCTAGGAGGGTAGAGGCATTTTGTAACAAAAAGAAATCCGGTCCAAACAGGGAAAGCCCCTTAAATAGTAATATAGATAGAAAATGTAATAAATAAAAAAACTGTCAATAAAATATCACAAAAAAAATAATAATAATTATAGCCTTAGGTCTAAAAAAACCCTGACTCTGACTCTAGATCATGAGAAATTTAAGTCCTACTTTTCAAAGATATCAAAGTAATTAGTAGAAAATGTTTCTCAAAAATATTTATAGCTACTAAATTATATATTCACTAAACCTTTTCATCTCATTTTAGAGCATTCCCAAAGAACAGAACAAAAATTCAAGCGAAACGTTTTCTAGAAAGTCTTTTTATTTTTATTTATTTTAATTACCTACTTTATTTTTATACATCCACTAACAAGCTCTCTATTTTAATTTCTATTCCATTTTTTTTTTTTAAATTCTTCCATATTTTGAAAAATAAAAAAATTGCTTAAATTGGAGCAACGCAGAGCTCTGGTCTTGGGAGCAGAGTAGTGGTGAAGAAGAGTTGAAAGAAGATGATGGTGAAGTAAATTGAGAATAGAAGAGCAGCAAGAGGTAAAAGAGTTGAGAGAGACGTATGAACCACCTCATCATTATTCCTAACTAGTGAGTTGCCCATGCGATGCACGGATAATTAGAGTAACGGGACTATGAAAATCAACTAATTTATGTTATGTTCACATATTTAATACTATGAAATAAAAGTATGTCCAACTCTCTCACTGTTTTCCATTCATCGATAATGCGACATTAAAACATGGTGTGCGCAAATGTGTATGTATGTGTCTTATAGATGATTTAAAACCATGGTAGAATATGGTTTTACATTGTGTACCAAGTATTCTTTCTACTTATATACCCAAAGCAAAAACTATCCAACCAAATGACCCAAACCTAAATCATATTTAATCCCCAAATTTAAAAAGAAAAAAAAAATACCCATAGGGGTTTCAGCATCTTGATGGTGGTGGGAGGCCAATATGAAGGAGGCGGTAGCCCCTCAGAGTTCCTTTTCTCTCTCTTTCAAATGTTTTGTCAGTCTCAAGTCTTTTATTTTGGAAATATGTACTGAAACAATGTGTTTTATTTAACAATTTACAACATTTTTGTGTCTCTCTATCTCTCTCCAAGGCCATATTTGGTTAGTTATTACTATTAATCATTAATTATTTTTTTTTCCTTTTTTTAAATTATTAAAATGGTGGGTATGCTAAAAGACATGAAAAAGAGAGAAATGTGTGATGTTAGCTTAGGCAATTAATGAGATAATAGTAAAATAAGTTAATGTAAACTTTTGAGTAATAGTAAAAAAAAAAAAAAAAAACCTTAATAAAAGAGGTAAAAAAATGCAAAATGCAAAATTAGAACACTACTTGGCAAGACCTCATGCACTCCCGCATGAGATCTTTGCTTTTATATATATATATATATATATATATATATATATATATATATATATATATATTGATGACTATTCCTCTATAACTCCTAATCACTAACCAGCATGAGTCTCAAAAAACTTTGTTATAGGACTTTATCATACGTACAAAATTAGCAACTTTTTCTTTCTCCTTTACCATTTGTGGTATGTATATGCCTTTTTAACATATGCTCAAGTGAAGTACCCATTAGGATTTCACTTAATTATGATAAACATATTAATTTTATTTTAAAGGAAGTTCTATATTTATTGAATGATATATATATATATATATATTTTTTTTTTTCCTTGAACTAAAGCAGTTGCGATGAATGTGTGGAGTGAATGGGTTTTTTTTTTTAGTCCTTAAGTATTTTGGGTTTTTTCAAATGAGTAATGGCTCCTCTTAGGCTCCTAAAATTTTTGGTTTATTGATTTTGCTATCTATAACTTGATTCTTCTTTACCTAATAAAGTTTGGGATTTTTTTTAAGTACATTTTTTCTTCAAGAAAATGAATAGAAATCTCCCTTCATGTTCAAGCTCATGTAATGTTCGTATTTGTATCTTTTGCAATACTCAATAAGTCGTTTACTCATTTTGTGAATTATCAATTGTAGTTTAAAAAAAGTATAAAATACTATTCAATTAAACTAACATGAAAAATTAAATCTATAAGATTAAAAAAAGGGGCATGAAAATGAAAATTTCCCAAAAATTTTCTTAAATAGAATTAAAATAATTTTTACTCAATATTGTCTATCAAGCAATCATGTACTAACTAACAACATTCCAATCATTACGTGCATAACGAGGTGATGAAATGGTTGTTCAATTTATTTAAGAAATGTGATCTAGCTAATAGAAATTAAAAAAGATACAATAACTTTTATGCATAGTCATGAATTATACCTTTACGTATATCTTATGCATTTTATGAGTTTTATTTTATATAAATGTATTTCATAAAGTTAACAAAATTTATCATAAAACCCTTCATTTTATTTTTTAAAATCGCTACATAAAAATGAAAGAAATTTTTTTCCCAAAAAAAAAGTTCTCCAGTCATAATATTTACCAAAAAAGATCATACCAAAAAAAAAAAAAAAATTTGCAATGTAGAGGCCAATAACTAGTCTATATATATAATTAAAGCCAAAACTGTGAGAAAATCCAATTAGATTCTAAATTTGACTCCAATTATTGTCTAATTTTGTGTCACGTGTCCAATTTAAGGGTTTTTTTTTTAAAAAAAAAAAAATTTGATTCCAAATACATTGCAATATACTAACTTTTTTATTTATTTATTTATTTATTTTATGAGATAGTGCCTCCTAAAAAATGGGCCATATATGGGACTGTGATTTCATGAACAATATGTAATTTTAAGTAGGGTGATGGTAGGTTGCTATACATTTATATATTGAAGTCTAATACGTATCTCATCTAATTTTTAAATTTGTGTGTCAAGTGAATTATTAAGTGCAAAAATCAAAGAGTCTAAATTCAATTAGATTCTAAATTGAATTTTAATTGGAGTTCAATTTTGCGCCATATATCCCATCTAATTTTTTATTTTTTGTAGCAAGTAAATTATTTGGTATAAAAACCGTAGAGTTTAGATCCAATTAGATTCTAAATCATATATATATATATATATATATATATATATAATTGTGATTGTTTTTAAATGTATATGTGCATAAGCACAGGGTTACACACTACTTTTATTAAATGGATGTATCAATTTTTAAACACAAAATAGAAAAATAATTAGGAAATTGATTTATTACCTTGTTGACACGACACTAATTATATTCATTACCATATTAGTTTACAAGATTTTTATAATATAATTGGCAATAACTTTAACTTCTTAAAATAATGATAACGTAAAAAAATTGACATTTGGCTTTTTGTTTTTTTTTTTTTTTAAAATTTTCATTTTAAAATTAGCTAAATAGTATGTTTTTTTAAATGATGTTCATGAGCACTTTAACTAAAAAGTCAAGACTTAAACCCCATTTGGTCGCTGAGAAAGCAGAGAAAAAGAAAAGAAAAGAAATTTTCAATTTCTGCTAATAATATGACATCTCATTTACTTATGGAGGTGCAATTAATATATTTTCAAATATTTTTTTTTATTTTGTAATTAAGGACACGTGATCATTCAAAGGATAGCTTAGATGGCATAAAAATATTATTTTGATATTAATGTTAGATAAATCAATTCTTTACATGTACTGCTTAATAATAAGGATTATTTTGACATAATACCAAAAGTTTAGAAACAAAATTGACACGTTTAAGATGTTAAAAACCATTTTGATACATAGTACAATTGTTAAAGAGTAAAATTAAATTATATAAGGATGTGGTTTAAAACCTAAGTTTTACACCCTCTAGTCCAACATGCGACATCATCTTATCACGTATTAAAGAATAAGCACAACCACACTCAATCAATTATAATACTCATCTAAAATTCAACCAAATTGAGAGTTTATTAAGATGTTATTAATTGCGGTATGATGTACTGAGTTATAAGTAAAAAGCTGATATAACATCTCTTATTGGATGGTATAAAACATAAATTTTACATCTCATTCTTACCAAATTTAGACTCTTTTACAAACATGAATTTTATTACATCCCATTCTGGTAATGTTGTAAATTTGTGATGAATTTATACTATTATAATAATCTTAATGGCGTTCTGGAAGCTGAAGTGAAAATTGTGAAATTGTTAAAAGACTAATAGAAAAATGATGGGAAAAAAAAATTAGTTTATTAATAAGAAGAAAATAATGATATGGATGCTAATATGACTCAACAGGAACGTAGCAACAATAAATGCTACCCTTCAGCTTTTAGATATACATAGATAGATTTTTATTTTCTTTTCTTCACTGGACGCTTTTTTTTTTTTTTTTTTTTTTTTAATTTCTTTTAGAGATTGAAGCAAGCTTCACTTATATGTGTATAGTCAATAATTTCAATTTAAGTCCATGAGGCTACCTTGCACCCTTAGCAATTTGCAAGTATTTATTCAGTCAACAAGTCTTCTTGGACCTATGGAAATAGCATGATCCCATAAACAAAAATTTAGAAACAACATAAAATGCCACAATATGTGCCACAATTGTCCACACGACCGACTATTAGTGGTGAAGAAAAAGTAATGAAATTATGTGAAAGTGACAAATAGCTAGCTACAGTCTTATAATAAAATAATTGTGATAGAAATTGTGACATTTATATAGTATTAACTTAAAAAAAAAAAAAAAAAAAAAAAGGCCTAGCTGCTGAAAAAGGTTGCTGGTGTAGCGCATCATCATCTGCAGGAGTTTCGATAGGTTCGGCGCTGTCCCAGCAAGAAGGTTCATGCACAGAGACCTCGGTGGAAGCCTTCTGATGCGGGTTTTGTGAAGGCAAACTTTGATGGGGCAATTTTTTAGGATTTAAGAGCAGCGGGTATTGGAGCGGCTATTCGAAACGAGCATGGAAAGGTGGTTGCAGCTTTGGCAAAGCAAATTCCCATTCCCGATTCTATTTTTACTCTTGAAACTTTCGCAGCTAGGTGTGCGGTTCATTTTGTTTGGGAACTTGGTCTTCGTAATGTTGTCTTTGAAGGTGATTCGGAGTCTTCCATTCAAGCTATTAGTAATAGACTTCTTTTACATTCGTCTTGTGGTCATATTATTCACGACATTTTACTGTTTGCTAGCTCATTTCAGAGCTTTTCTTTCTCTCATGTGTGTAGGCAAGATAATGCTTTAACTGATGTCTTAGCTAAGAGAATTAGGTTGTCGGGTCTTTTATTAGTTTGGATAAAGTCTGTTCCTCCGAATCTATATAATTGTTATTTGTCGAATTTTTCGTCTTTTAATTAAAGTAGCCTTTTTGGCTGGTTTCTCAAAAAAAAAAAAAAAAAAAAGGGGGACAGATATTAAATTCTGCTTTAAATAATGTAAATTGTAGGGACAGAAATTAAATTCTGCTTTAAATTTTGATAGAGAGTTCCAACTAAACCAATGACTTGACTCACTGCTCCAGTAACTAATGTATATCGTCAGAAACAAATATCGAATGACTTGACTGCGCTTTTACAGATCTGGCAATTCAAATCGTCTCAATCCAGTTTCGCAGCCAGGTCTTTTATAAACCTTTTTTTTTTCCCTCCACAAAATATTACTCAAAAATAAAAATTATCAATAATAAAACTAATAATAATTAAGTTTAATCAACTAATTTTACCTAAAACAAACTATTTGGCCTTTTAACAAATCTTAGACAAAATAATTTAATCCATACTTAGATGCACACATAAAAAACACAAACAAATAAAGAAAAAGCCAGTAATTGTTAAGCAACAGAGTCAGAAGCTAGAGCCATCCTATACAATTAACAATAAAGCTACCCCCTAACTTTCATGTCCTGATTCCATCTCTGCTAGGCACACTTAGGATTTTTAACCTAGAATATTAACTTTAACAAAAAAAAAAAAAAAAAAAAAAAAAAAAAAAAAAAAAAAAACTTATAATGTTAACTAACCCTAGTATCAAAATTACTAAATTGTCTCTTTTTTATTTTTCTCCTTTGGAACCAGCTATCGCAAATTGAGTCCAATCAGGAAATCACCAATGTGACAAATCATATCATATCATATTATACATAATAAAAGTTGGGCTTAGACACCGTTGTTAGGTTCTAAGGTCTTATGACTTTATGTATTTAGAACTCTAATTTGTAATGTTGGCAAACCATGATCAAAACAATGTACTTAGTCTTGTTTAAGTTTGCTCAAAGTTGGTTTAATATTGTAAAGTTGGAATCGAGTGACTGCAGAAGCATTGGGGCTTCTCGGCCTGGCTCGATCGATCGAAGGTTAGACTCGATCGATCGAAAGTCGGCCCAGATGCGTTTTTCTGCAGATTTCCAACTCAGCCCTAGCTCTTTAAACGTTTAGGGTTTTATGTTTTTGCCTTAGGTATATAAGGCAAACCCTAGCCACGTTTTTAAGAGTTGCACAAGTTGTATTGTTGCTCATACATTGCGGTTTTGTGTAAATCTCTTGTGAGATCTAGAGGAGCTTTCCTTTACACAAAGCTTAGGGTTTTCAAGATTGAGATTACTTCAACATCTTGATGATCAACTTGGTTGCTGCCATTGGAACTTAAAGATAAACAAGTGAGGAGCTTGTAGCTGATTGAAGGAGTTCAAAGAAAGAAGTAGTCCGTGGATTCGGAGCCTGCGCGTGGTCGTGTCAGGAAGTTACTACTGGTGGGTAGCATTAGGAAGTCAATCGGGGAGCTTGTAAGTCCTTTTGTAAGAACTTCAATTCTTTCTTAGTGGATTCCGTTTTGCCTTGAAGATCGATGGGTAAAATCCTCCCTAGGTTTTTCCGGTGTGGTTTCCTGGGTGATCATATCTTGTGTTCTTTATTTCCGCTGCTTTATATGTTTTATATGTTAGGGTTTGTGCCCTAAAATCCAATTTAGAATAATTAAGTTGTTTAATTATATGAGACTATTTATGAACTATTGGGACATTATCTTAGTCCATGAGATGCATAGTATGTGATTTATGTGAAAAGTCGCAGAAAGATATAAATCACAAGTTCTTTGTAAACTCAGAATTTTAGTTCGTAGTCGGTGATGAAATTGGGCATTTCATCTGTGAAGACTATAACATATCAACTACGATGATTTGTCTTGATCATGGAAATGGAGATTTCTAGTTGGTATGTTGATATGTTTTAAGAGTTAAGACATATTGAACTGGACCGCTGTGAGATTTATTATTCTCCAAATGACTGTCAATAGAATAATAAATCTCACGACTTCTATTTACATCAACTCTAAATCCTGAGAGAATAATGGACCTGATCATGAGATGTAGGTTGCTTTGATATATCAGGAGTGAGATCTATTAGAACGGTCAAAACCTCAGTATGTTGGGCAACCGCATTTAATGTTGATGGAACATATATTCTCAAGATGGAATTCATAATCTCTTAACGGAGATATAAAATATTCCCTTGAGATAAGTTTAATGGGTTTGGTTATTCAGAGTGTCGGGCCCGACCACTTTAGTAATAAGTTACTAAAGTATATATATTTGTGAAATTGGATTTCATAAATATATATTGAATAACATAAAGGATTAAACTGGGTACTCAAGGATTAAGATGTAGTAATCTACAAAGTGGCAGTCAACATTTTATGACTTTGTATTACTACGAATATTTTAATGAAGGGGTTGCATGTATAATAAAGTCTTGGGATATAATATATATAGATAAGACCTAGAGTGCAACTATATTTATATAGTGGTATTAAATATAGTTAATGGTAACTTTGGACTTGTCAAGAGTTGACAGAAAAGCCCAAGGCCCATTGGAGCTAGTGTCTTATTGGTCCCTTTTGGTCCCACTCCAAGCCACATACTTAAGCCCAATTGGAAAGGCCCAAAAGGCCCAACCAATTAGATAATTGGTTAGATACAAAAGGGAAAAACGTTCAGAATATTTTAAGCGAGAAAAACATCATTGTAATGGTGTGGAAGAGAGTGTAAGACTTTTTCTTAAAAATCCCTTTTGGTTACCAATTGAGAGACCACACATCTTGGGCATCATGTGGAATTGGAGTGAAGATTGAAAGTCTTCCCAAGAACGTTTGATCTTCAAGGTTTTGAATTTCACTACACCAAGGTACGCTTCCTTTTCTTTGTTCTTTAATTCATGGTTACATGTTTATCATTCATGATTTGAAGTAGATCCGTTTTTGTTTTATTGCTTCCGCTGCGTGTGTTTTTGTATGAGATACAAAAACCAGTTTATTTTCCAACAATGGTATCAGAGTGGTCTTCAATATCATGCTTGTATAACATGTGATTGAATTTTAGAATCAAAGGAAAAACGTTTTCTTGGTGATTTAATTTTCTGCAGTAAAAATTTTCTGCATAATTTTGTTCCAAAACCAGATGCCATGATTTATATATATTGATATATCGGTCAAGAGTGTGAGCATTACGGTTTTGCACCGCTTGGACGTTTTGCTTCTCTTGGATATAGTAGGCTTTTTCATATAGTTGTTGCTTTTGATTCCATAACTATTTTTGATGCTTTTCACGTGTTAACACTCATTATGGATAATGATAATAAGACAATTGCATCATATCCAAAGTGTGAACTTTTGTTTTGCACAGGTTGGATATAATTGGCAGTTGTGAGTAGTTATTGAATTTCATTCAATGACTATTGATTATTGTTGTTAATGGTGTCGTGTTTTAATAGTTACTGAATGGTATTGGAATAACTGACATGTGCGTAAGTTTCTTTATTGCACCGGTTGGATATGCATGGCATTGATTAAAGCTTGATTATTTTATTACAAGTAGCGTTTGTTTTTGGTCTGAACGTACATGTATGATTGTATGCTTTTCATTCTTCAATGGTAAACGTGTACTGTTGGTAATCTTGCTTTATATATATTTTAATGATCAAACAGTAATTTAATGCTAGGTTTATGAATTTTATTCCTAATGAGATTAGGATTATGTTTTCAAGGTTTCTAGCATTATTATGGTTCTTGATCTAGATATTGAAAACCTTAATGTTTGATCTGAAAATCTTCGTTGATAAAATCAAAAGTGTTTTTGATGGAAGAACAATGAAGATGTCAAAACAGTTAGTTGTTTGTTCAAGAAAAACTGTAGAAAACTGCCTTAGAAAATTTCTGGAATTTGAGTTTCGCGATTTTCGATCGATCGAAAATCACTTTCGATCGATCGAAAGAGACAGTGATCAGACGCTTTAGAACGATAGTTTTTCGATTGCTAGTCGATCGATCAAATCTGTTTTTCGATCGATCGAAAGGCAATCGAGTAGCAATCGAAAGAGTCAGATGATCAAGTTCGAAATTCTTGATTTTTTCGATCGATCGAGGGACACATTCGATCGATCGAAAGAAAGAAAATCAGAATTTTTTTTTTTTCTAAGTGTTTTCACATTTTTTAAGAGCAAGGTTATGTGTGATTGGATTACACATAGTTCTAACTAAAAGACCTAATGAGATCAAAGGTATTAGTTAAATAGAACTCTTAGTCCTAAATAGTTTAGGACTTGTCTTTTAAGAAACATTCTAATGAGATTAGAATTGTTGTATGATTAAAAGTCTTTAACTTAATTTGTTTTAATTAGAAGTTTTAATGAGATTAAAGCTTAATTAAAAGGCATGTAGTTTCTAATGAGATTAGAATTCTTAATCAAATAAGTTAAGGATAGAGTTCTATATAACTAATTTTTGATTCATTAGTGTTGAAGGAATCCTAAATAGTTTAGGATTTCCATTTTAGTTGGTGATTCTAATTAGATTAGAGTCTTTATCAAGTGCAAGGTTATTAGTTGTGATGGGATCACAATTATTTAAGAAAAACCCAAATAATGAGTGGGAGTTCTTGAAATAACCCTTTTGTTAAGTTTATTGTAATGTGAGTGGATACCTCGTCTTGACTTCGAGTCTTGCATTCCATGCGGAGGGTATTTACTTCACGGATTACAAGGTTAAACTTATTTGTGATTGCGCGAATGTTCGTTACATTATTGTAACGTGACTTAGTTACATCACATTGTATTTAAACAATTAAACACATTTAATGTGTAGGGTTAAAATTGTGATTAGATCACAATGATTTCAAAACAATCTACTTGTTTTAAAATTTCTAGTGGGAGAGAGATACAAGGGTTGCATCTCACGGCCTCCATTGTCGGTTCATAGTAGTATGGGGTAAACATCTCGTCTTGGCCTCGAGCCTTGCGTTCCATGCGGAGGATGTTTCTTTCATGGTACTACAAGATTGAATTTCCTGGTTTATAGTGGTTTGATCAAACACCTTGTCTTAGCCTCGAGCTTTGCATTCCATGCGGAGGGTGTTTTTATCATGGTACTACAAAATAAGCCTGTTAAAGGGATGAAATGTGGATACACATGATTCTAGACAATGGTGTACACTAGACTAAGTTTAATAGTATCCTCTATGCTGAGTTCTTGCTATTATTACTTAGAGGCCAAAGGAAAAACGGCAAATTATTTTTGTTTGGTAAGAGTTACCATGATAGCATTAATAATGAGAATAATTCTCGCCTTATCATAGTGATTGGTATGACCTCGCTTCCGAGGAATATTAATTGCGGGATTAGGTTGTCGTTGCACCTAGTATAGTATGGTTTTCGGGTTCCATATTATATGGTTATGGATGCAAAATGATAATGTTCCTAGTAATTAAGTTCATGGTCTCAATATAAAGTTGTCATAAATTTTGTCCTCTAGCTACTATTTTAGTTGAATCACATTAACTAAGAAATAATTTTGGACATGATGCTTAAAGGAGCTGAAGTACATTTTCATGTTTTGATTCAGCATTGTCATAATTTCCTATAATTGATGCATTTATGGAAGATAGCTTATGATATGATCATAGTCTCCATTGAAATGCTAAAATGTTATATTGGCTTCTATCTCAATTCTGCTATAGCATGAGATGCAAGAGTTAGTACTAAACTTAGACAAGTCTAAATGAGATGTTTGGTATGAATCATATTGAGTGCTAAGAAAAGCTTAAGAAGTTCCAATTCTATGTCATTTTATGAAAATATTTTATTTTTAAAATGAATTGGAATTCTTGGATGTAGAGATTAAATGTTAATCTCATTTGGATATGATCCACAAGTCCTTGTTAGATTCATTTGATCAATTCAGATTGTTTTGAAAATAAATTCTTTTTATATTATCTGAATTGATGTGTGAGTTCTATGCAAAGGAAGACATCCTAAAAGCTAAGGCTAAGATCAATATGATTTAATTCAAATTCTTAGCTTGAACCGAAAGGTAAGGGTGATAAGAAGAGGAATTAAAATACCAAACATTTGGACAAGTTAGTTGTCCTAGTAGTTGCCAAAAAGGAAATTAGTCTCAAAAGCATGACCAAAAAGAAAGTGTTTCTGATTTTGGTAAAGCTAAGCATTGTCCATGATTGTTTTCTAGATGGAAATTTACATGTTTTACTTTTTAAAGAGAAAGTTTCCATCTTTTGGTATTGTATGTTTTGGCACTTAAGTCTAGATCTTATTAATCTAAGTGTTATTCAAGATTGGTGAAAGATGGGCTTTTAGAACCATTATTTTATTATATTCACAATCTATGAATTCTATTTAGAGGATAATATGATCTAGGGTTCCTTTTTGTTAAGGAATGAAGTTCCAATGACTTCTTTAAGTTAATGCATACATAAAGGAGGAATATGGCTCTTTCAAAGTAAATGTAGATTGTTCTAGAAGAAAAATGTCAAAATTTGTTATAGGACAACTATAAAATACATTTAGAAATGAGATGGTTGTATTAGATACACCACAAGACATTATTCTAGATATATAGCTAGTACACGGGTACAATATCATAGTGGGAGGATTGTAAATTCATACTTTTGGGATAAACTTTTGAAGTCATTCCACAAGGATATGAATTTGATCCTCGGTCCTACGTAGAGGTAATAGATGATATGAATATGAATTATTGGATCAAGGTTATGTGAATAGAATTAGATTCTATTTAAAGTCTAGAACTTGTAGAGGCGCCTATTGGCATTGAGCCTATTGTTCTCAAATAGGTCTACAAGAAATAGAGATTGATAGAATTGAAGGTGCAAACCTTCAAAGTCAAGACTAGTGATGAAAAGATTTATTCAGAAAGAAATGGTTCGATTATGAAAAGATTTTTTCACCAATAGTCAAGTTTGACTCTATCTAGATTCTCTCATCCATTATATTTCATTTGAATGAAATATGGCAATGGATATCAAGAAAGCTTCTTTTAGTAGCAATCTTGAGGAAGACATCTATATGATGTTCCTAGGCTTGTACATAGCAAAGAACCAATATTGTCTAGTATGCAAGTTGCTTAAATTCCATTCATGGACTAAAGCAAGCATATGAATCATAAAATATCATCTTTGATCAAGAAATCAAATTGTTTGATTTTGATCAAGTATTAAAAGACCTTATGTGTGTAAAGCTATATATAGAATAATAAATCTCATTATGTATATTGATGACATTCTAATCATTTAGGATGATGTAGAGTTATTGTCATCAATAGAGTTTTGGTTGTCTAATCCAGTTTGATATAAAGTACTTGGGAAAGATTGGTCACATCCTAAGAATTATAACTTTGTTAAAATTCAAAAAAATTAGGATGTTGGGTCTATCTCAAACTGCTTAAATAGATTAGATTTTAGCCAAGTATAGCATGTAATACTTCAAGAAAGGATTCTTTCCTTTTAAGTTTGAAGTTCCTTTATATAGGACTACGGCCCTTAGACATATAAAAGGAAGAGCATATCAAGACGGTTCCTTATATCAAATTGATAGGAAGTCTTTATGCTATGCTAAATACTAGGCTAAATGTCTATTTTGCGGTGGGCATAGTAAGCAAATATCAATTGAATCAAAGATCACTTAATTAAGTGGGAGTAAAGCATATACTCAAATATCTTAGGAGAATGAGGGATTATATGCTTGTCCACAAAAGTGAAGTTTTGATGGTTACTGGATGTACAAATATTGACTTGTAGTTTGATTGTGATTCATGAAGTTGGACTTCAAGATATGTGTTCATCCTAGGTGGTGAAGATACACATTAAGCTTAAGTGTTATCTCATTAGAGAGATATGAGTACTTAAGAAGTAGTAGTCGAAAAGATAATTTATGCAATAAACCTGACTGAAACTTGTTTCCAAACCTTGCCTTAGAGTGACTATGAATTACTCTAAAGGGAGATAAGTGTCGGATATGTGGTAAATTGTCTTTGAGGGCAAGTGGGAGATTGTTAGGGTTTGTGCCCTAAAATCCAATTTAGAATAATTAAGTTGTTTAATTATATGAGACTATTTATGAACTATTGGGACATTATCTTAGTCCATGAGATGCATAGTATGTGATTTATGTGAAAAGTCGCAGAAAGATATAAATCACAAGTTCTTTGTAAACTCAGAATTTTAGTTCGTAGTCGGTGATGAAATTGGGCATTTCATCTGTGAAGACTATAACATATCAACTACGATGATTTGTCTTGATCATGGAAATGGAGATTTCTAGTTGGTATGTTGATATGTTTTAAGAGTTAAGACATATTGAACTGGACCGCTGTGAGATTTATTATTCTCCAAATGACTGTCAATAGAATAATAAATCTCACGACTTCTATTTACATCAACTCTAAATCCTGAGAGAATAATGGACCTGATCATGAGATGTAGGTTGCTTTGATATATCAGGAGTGAGATCTATTAGAACGGTCAAAACCTCAGTATGTTGGGCAACCGCATTTAATGTTGATGGAACATATATTCTCAAGATGGAATTCATAATCTCTTAACGGAGATATAAAATATTCCCTTGAGATAAGTTTAATGGGTTTGGTTATTCAGAGTGTCGGGCCCGACCACTTTAGTAATAAGTTACTAAAGTATATATATTTGTGAAATTGGATTTCATAAATATATATTGAATAACATAAAGGATTAAACTGGGTACTCAAGGATTAAGATGTAGTAATCTACAAAGTGGCAGTCAACATTTTATGACTTTGTATTACTACGAATATTTTAATGAAGGGGTTGCATGTATAATAAAGTCTTGGGATATAATATATATAGATAAGACCTAGAGTGCAACTATATTTATATAGTGGTATTAAATATAGTTAATGGTAACTTTGGACTTGTCAAGAGTTGACAGAAAAGCCCAAGGCCCATTGGAGCTAGTGTCTTATTGGTCCCTTTTGGTCCCACTCCAAGCCACATACTTAAGCCCAATTGGAAAGGCCCAAAAGGCCCAACCAATTAGATAATTGGTTAGATACAAAAGGGAAAAACGTTCAGAATATTTTAAGCGAGAAAAACATCATTGTAATGGTGTGGAAGAGAGTGTAAGACTTTTTCTTAAAAATCCCTTTTGGTTACCAATTGAGAGACCACACATCTTGGGCATCATGTGGAATTGGAGTGAAGATTGAAAGTCTTCCCAAGAACGTTTGATCTTCAAGGTTTTGAATTTCACTACACCAAGGTACGCTTCCTTTTCTTTGTTCTTTAATTCATGGTTACATGTTTATCATTCATGATTTGAAGTAGATCCGTTTTTGTTTTATTGCTTCCGCTGCGTGTGTTTTTGTATGAGATACAAAAACCAGTTTATTTTCCAACATTATATGCTTGATATGATCTTGTGATTGTTTTAACCTAGAATTACATAATTTGACTAAGTAACAACTTGGCTAATTAATCTAGGCTACGCAATCTGGTTATAGTTTTTGGGGTCTAAACCGTTCAACCGTGATTGCGCCAAATGGCAGCACCAAATTGTAGAAATTTTCTTAGATTTTTAGATTTTAAGAAAAAATATATATAAGTTTTCTTCAACTAAAATTTCTAAGTGGATATAATTTTTCTTTAACTATAATTCCTAAGTGGATAAAAATATAAAAAGATCTAGCAGTATTCTAAGCAGATAAAAACAAAAATCATAACAATTAAAAGCCAACAAAAAGCCGGTGGTTATGTTAATCTAAAAGACCCAGCAGTCTTTGGGTAACGTACGTGGAGTATGGTGCTAAAAGACCCTGCAGTAGTTTTTTTTTTAGGGAGACCCAGCAGTAGTTGGGTAATGTGCTGCTAAACATTAAACTAAAACAAAACAAAATTAAATATTTGCTAAATATTAAAAGACCCACCAATTGGCATATCACGTGCTAGTTTAATTAGCTTTAGACTTTTTGTTCATATAAAATTCTTCAATGTGGAGTGTATATATATATATATATATATATCAAATAATTCATAATTAATACCCATCATACGGTTATTTTGCGCTATTCTTCTTTTCTCCTACCTACAATCTCTATTATTTTTCTTCCTTTACCTACAACCTTACAAGTACGTTTTTGTTCACTCTACTTTTTTTTTTTTTCCATCAAATTGAATATATTTTATGTATTTGTTTAGGTTGATTACAAATTTTGCAGTGTTTGACAAGGAAGCAGAGAAGTTAATTAAAATTAAAGTGCCTGCAACTCTCCAATATGGAAGAAGAGGTAAATATATATTTGTATAATTATATTAACTGTATTATGTTACACTAATTGAAATCTTTTATGCTTCACCTATACATTATTGATGAAGTTATAATATTATCATTAGTACATAATGACATATTGATTATAGGAAACAACAAAAAGAGAGGCTCACAATGGAAATGAATTACTTGAAGAAAAAATCTGTGCCTAAGTAAAGAAAAGAAAGATTGTGAAGAAGTAAGTACAATTGCACAAATAAATATTATTTGGTTATTTTTTAAAATTTCACACAATCGTTATTTTCCTAAAGAAGAAAATAACTTCTGTATTGTTTCTGTTTTGCAGAGAAATAAAAAAACAGAAAGTGGAAGATCAAATAGAAGTGTTAGACGATTAGAGAACATATAAAATATTTAAATCAAAGACTATTTTCATATTTAGAGTTTTAGATTGTTTTCATTTTAGAATGATTTGAGTTTGGAAAATTTTACTTTTAAGCTATTGTATATACGTTAATTTAGTTTAAAGTTTTATTTCGGATAGGTTGACTTACTTTATTGTACACGTTTTCGGTGTTGCATTATTTTTTGACAAATGTGTTAATGTGCTAATTTTCTTTCATAAAAATATTTCCATTCATGTGTAGAGAAATGCTAAAATAACAGTCATGAAAGCTGTGAATTCAACCAACAAAAGACAAAGAATCACTATTCAATTATTATTTTTATTTTGTTTATTTTATTCAGTGTTATTATTGGTTTTTTGTCTTCATGTGATTTTAATTAATGAATTTAAAACATTCGAAAACATTGTCAAGTTTCTAAAGGCTCCTTCTTTGTTTTTGTATTTTGTTTTTATTAAATTGATTAGGTTTTGTGTATTGGTTGCCTTTTGTTTAAACTAATTTTCTTAGCTTTAATCTAATTTATATGCTTAAGGTTAGGGTCTTAGAATTAATGATTAAATATGGTCAAAATTAATAGATTAATTTTAACAATTTTCTTATTTGATTTTTATGTTACATTAAATTATCAAGATGTTCTACATGTGTATTCTTGAATTATCAACTTTAATTTTAATTTATAATATTATCAAATTATATTAATTTTAGATTTATCAATTGTTTAGTACGTTTTTTTTAAATAATTATCTATTTAAAATTCAATTTAGAATTATCAATTTAATTTAGGAAGAAATCTTACCTCTTATTTTAGTGGGATAATTATTTACACTTGATAATTTTTTTTTTTTTTTTTTATCTTTATTGAATCTATTAAAATATATAATTATTTATACATTTATTTTATAAATTTTTTCATAAAACCGTCCAACGCACAGGCTTATAACTAGTAATTATTTAAATTCAAGCAAAGATCGAAACGGAATTCATTCTACTAGTAAACAAAGAACCATGAAAAATTAAGTAGGTTCTGTCAACTGTCAAGAAGTATAATTATTAGGAGTTGCATGACAGACATAAAGTGAGAAGTATTTTGAAGACACCATTTTTAGACTAATTTTCAACAAACTTAGGCAACCTTCAATTGATATCAAATGATCAATTACATTTTGGGATTATTTAGTAGAAAATGAAAAGAGAGAGCAAGCATTACCCAAAATGAAAATTGAAAATGATCAAATTGACATGAAAACCCAGAAATTGGCCGAAGATGTGAGTTTTCGTAAAAAAGATTACGAAGACTTGACTCTGTAACTAACCTTTGGACAAGTTAGTGGATTTTTTTTTCTTCAGGGGTCCCAACATAGAGAAAATGAGCCACTTATTATTACCAAGACTTGACTCCTTTTAACAAAGGAATCAGGGGTCCCAAAATAAAGAAAATTGGCCACTTAATTTCAGAGGCTTGACTTGACTCTAAACAGAAGTCTCTAAGACTCTAATAACAGTGTAACTTGCGTGTTTTCTGGGAAGAAAGTTGGCACACAAGTTTTTGGGCAATTGATAACTAGTGATGCTTGTCTAAATCAAGTGGTCCTCATTCACTCATGAAATTAACATTGATAGTAATAAAAAAAATAAAAAATAAAAACTCTTGCTGACACAGTGAATTTGAGGAGGCATGTTTTTCCGTTTCATTGAATTTATACGCTTTCATAACTACAAAAGTGCTAAATCCCCACTACTGAGTATAAGATATATGGATTCTCGACCAAAAAAAAAAATTTATAAGATATATGCTGTGTCCTTACTAGAAACAAGGATATTGCATTCCAAGCGTACTTTGAGAAGCAATTTTAAAAAAATAATAATAAAACAAGTACATATATATTAGGGGCGGTGGCACGTTGAGGCCAGGTGGTCACAGGACCACTCTCACCGAGAATTTTTATTTTTATTTTTTTTTAATATATAATAATAATAATAATAATAATTTAAAATTTTATATTTGTCTTCATACACTTAAAAAAATTTTGTGACCACCTTCAGTTTTTTTTAATTTTTATACCCAATAAAATTAAACTTTGGTCCATAATTTGATCCACTTAACAATATATTAGGGCTTTTCAAGAAAAAAAAAAAGCCTAAAAAATATATATTGAACTATAATAATAATAATAATAATAGCAAGCCCAATAAAAACCTCAGGAAAAACAATAGCATAATATAATAATATTATTCTAAACTAGAAATTTGTTACACTCACCTTGTAGCACCCTCTAAATTTAGCAATTTCTTCTTTGTCTAGATCTTTCATTGTTTGAGATTCTCACTTTTCTTTGCCCTTTTTCTTCAACCAACCTTAAAAGACTCTGAGGTTTTCCAATTTTAAACATGACATCCTATAGCTAATCCAAACCACAATCCACCCTAATAACACAACCTTCCAAGTAAATCCACTTGTAAATGTTGCATCGTTGTTGTCTTGGAATATTGGTGGTGGTATGGCCTCATCAATGCTACATTTCTTTGATAATGGAAATCTACATAATCCCAAGTTCTCACCGTATGAGTTGTTTAGAAATGTTCCAAATAGTTTGGTTTGGGGTATTGGACCCATAAGTTGGTTTTGCAAAAGATTCAAAAATGCCAAAAATGTTAAACTTGTCAATTGCATTGGAATCTTCCCATTAAGCTTATTTGAAGAGAGGATTCTTACAAACCTATGGATAGAACTCACCCTTGAAAACTGGCTTATAGGGAGAGGATGCCCAAAAACTTATAAACACATGATTAAATTTATACTTAATTCATGTGGGACACTAGGAACATAACAAGGTCTAAGGATTCAAGTACAAACAAATTTTGCAAAGATGATGGAATGTGGCCAATTAGCGTGTTATGGGAAAGGTTAAGCCCTTGAAGAAACTTCAGCGTTCCAATTACTTTGGGAATATGTCCATGGAACTTGTTGCTTGATAGATCTACGGTAGTGCAAATGGTTAAGATTCTCCCTAGCACAACAAAGTTCTGCCCTTTCTTTGAAACCATGACTGAGTCTTGGTAATAGTCTTGCTCCATATATATTGATTCAACTTCACTTTGTTTGGTTGTTTTAATAGCTTTCAGTCCTTTGAGAAACAGGTAGGTAAAATACTAGTAAACCCATTGTGAGAAAGGTCGATCATTCGCAACATAAGGAAATATGACTTGGTCTTGAAATTGTCTATTTGACCATTAAATTTGTTGGACCTCAAGATAAGAACTTGTAGCTCTAGAAGAGCTTCCAACCAATAGGGGAAGGAATCGTTTATCAACCTATTACCCATTGCAAAAGTTTCAGGCATGGTGCCATGGAAATTACTGGAGTTTCCCAAACATGGTGGAATTGTACCACTCAAACTGTTATTAGAGATGTCCAAAATTTCAAGGGAAGTTACATTGCAAATTGAAGATGGAATCTCCCCACCTAATCTATTGTTTGAGATCAAAAATTTATAAATAGAAGGTGGTAGAACAGGAAGCTTCCCATGTAGTAGATTGGCACAAAGGTTAACAGTTTGAAGCCTTTTCAACTTTTTGAAGATATCAAATTCCACAATTCCGTTCAGGTCATTTGATGAAATATCAAGGAATGTAAGATTCACAAGATTAGAGATAAACTTTGGAATAAAGCCATAAAGCTTATTATTATTTAATGATAGAAACTGCAGTGAATTTTTAATTAAAATTCACCAAAACTAGTGAGTTGGTTATAAGACAAGAAAATCGAGGTTAGTTTTGTGAGGTTGGTAAAAAAATGGGGAATTGTACCTTCAACGTTGTTACATCTGAGGTTAACAAAAGTGAGATCCTTTACATTTGAAAGAATTGATGGGATTTGGCCAATGAAGCTATTATTTCAAAGTAAAAGTTTAGTAACTTTCATAAGGTTCCCAAGCCACATGGGTAATGCACCTGCGAAATTGCAATCTTATAAGATTCAAAAGATTTCTGAGGACAGACTATATATATGTTGCTACCTAAAGGTGATGACAGGATCTTACCGCTAAGATGATTTTATCGTAGATCCAAGGAGGAGAGTACTTTGAGATTTGAAAGTGATGATGGCATCACACCACCAAAATTGTTAGCTGATAAATCCAATACAGTGAGTTTTCTAACTTGTAAGGTTACCAAGCAATGCACGAATTGACCCGTTAAAATTGCAACCACTTAGAATCAAATGCCTTTAGAATATTAGCTTGCCAATTTTTTTCAGTGAGTCTCCTGAGCAAATTGTGTGGGAGACATCCAAAGATCTTAAGGGTTTGCAGCAATTTACCATTGAAAAAAACCATGTGAGTTCAAGACTATCCGTTAAACTGAGCTCAAGCAGTTTTGGCAGGCGGAAAATGTGATCAGGTTAAGGTAACCTCCTAAGCGATAAACAACTTTTGAGAGTGAGGGACGTCAAGGAAGAAGATAGATTCATCAAAGAGCCAAGCGAAACAGAGGACATGTCAACATCATCTAGATAAAGTTCCCTTATTTCTGTCAGATTTTGAACAAGCCTCTTCCCAACAGAAGTTTTGAGACTAACACTGTTATTTCTAGATAGATCCAGTGAGACCAATTGAGAGAGTTGGGTTAACTCAGGCTGGCCTTAGACATTTTGGGGCCTAAGGTGAGAACTAAAATGGAGTATTTTATATATTTATGTATTAATTAAATTAATATTTATTTAATATTTTTATATTATAATATATTTCATTTAAAATTTATTTCTCTTGCCTTTTGAGATACAAATTGACTAATTAAATTTTTGTATTCAAGTTCTTCTAACATCTTCTTTTCAATTGATAATATAGCTAATCCACTTAATCTTTCTTGGAATATTATCAATCTTAGATATGATTTTATTAATTTAATTTTGAAAAACTTCTTTCTACAGAAGCTACTGTAACACTAACATGTATTGTTAGTAAAATCCTATAAGCAATGCATGTATTTTAAAAATGAATCTAATATTTTTATATAATTTAGTATGTCAATTGGAGTATAATATTTTATTTGTAAAATTTATTTTAAAACCTTTAACTCTAAAAATAAATTTAAACCATCAATATCATAATAAACATCATGTTTTGAGACTCAATTAATTTTTTTTTCTTTTTTTAAGTTTTTCATATCCAGATACATATTTTCTAGTAGACATTTCTAATCAAACAATATATTTATAAAGACTAAAATAAAAAATAATTTTCAAGTGTAGAACAAATGAGAAATAAAATCTGATTTATATAAAAAGTATTGTTGTAGTTTCACCAAATAATACCAAGTTTTTAGTAATTTCAACATGCATATATATATATATATATATATATATATATATATTAATCATAGCCATAACAAAAACAAGCCCAGCCCAGCCAAGAATTTGCCAAGACCCACCCACCACAAAAAATATAAAACAAATCCTAATGTCCTATTACATTTACACCTAAAAAAAAAGGTAGAACGGCCCAGCCCTCTTAACAAATATAAAGTAGAATAGAAAGCAAGCCAAGCCTTATAAGCCTATTAGTTATACCTGAAGTAGTGAAGCTTAAAAGTCAAAACGACAAAGCCCATTACCTAGCGTCCCAGCCAGAATCAAAACGCAGCACGGCACTAACAGTAGCAGCGAAAAAAAAAAGGGCAGTCGGCGGAGGAAAGGAAGCTTGAGCCAGTAGCCAAGCAGTCCGATGATTTAGATTAGATCGGAGGAAAGGAAGTTGAGCCAGGCAGCCAGGCCCAGCAATAGTGGAGAGAAAGAATGAGAGAGGCGGAGAGCAAGAGTTGAGAGAAAAAAAATGAGAAAGAGACGGTAAAAATGTTAGGGATTTGAGGTTTTTTATTTGTTTTGATTATTGATTGTTTTGTGGTTAATTTCTTAGACTGGATTTGTAGTTTATTTGGTTGGATTTTGGTTTGTCTAGAGGATACTGGTGTTATTTTTGGGACAATTGATTTTATTTAGACCAAAAAAGTATGTTGTGCTATTAATGTTTAACTGGGTATAAGTGTATAATAGAAATTTTGTTTTTTGGTCAGAAGGATGTTCCAAATTTTTTTAGATTCATCCGAAACCATTTTTTTTTCCCTCATACCCCTTTTTTTCTAAAATTTTGGGGCCTCCCTTCCACTTGGGGCCTTGAGCAATTGCCTAACTCGCCTAGTGGAAGGGCCGGCCGTTAACTCAAGTGGGACTTGACCATAAAACTTAGTGTAAGAAATGTTAAGACTTAAGAGACATCTCCCCTCACTTTATCACACGTTAAGCAATCAGTGCCTTCCTCCTAAAAGAATCAGAGAGCACTGTCAATAAGGGCAGAGGAGAGAAGTAAAAACTCAGTAATTAACTAACAGAATCCACGCGTATTTACACGATCCAATAGAAATTAGACACGTAGCTGACGATGTGTAGACAGTTATTAGTACTGAACCTTTACTGGAGGCACGTGACAGACATGTGCTTTTATTAATCTCAATGGTGTCGTTTTATTTTAAGGCTTAGAATAGAACGAGGACATTTTGTCTAAGGCTATTATCATATTATGTCTTCGTTCTTAACAGTTTCCCTAAAGACCAGAACTTCTTTTGAGTCTTGTATTGATTTAAGAGTGTAAGATCAGAAGATTGAACACATGAAACATAGATATTGATGAGCCCCTATCTATTCAACAAAATTGAAAACGGTGGAAGGTTTGGTGTGAACATATATCAGCTAGTTGATGATTATTTGAGGCATGGAAGGTTTTTGACCTTTTGGTCATAATTTTCCACCTGTATGTGTTTAGTCATTTCATGAAAGACTGTATTTTTATGTGGAGTGCAGCCTCTATATCATAGTATAGCAATCCATATTTTGATGAGGAATTTTTAAGTCTTGTGGCAAATAAAGCAACCAAGCAATTTCACTGGTAGTAGTTGTCATGACTCTATACTCTGCCTCTGCAGAAGACCTAAAAATGGTTGTTTGCTTTTTTACACACAATACCCTGCAAGTGGTTTCCTTGTATCCGAGCATCCAGCCCAATCAACATCATAGAAAGCTTTGAGTTGTGTAGTTTAATTTGCAAGAACACCCAACCACACGGTTAGTAAAAAGTAAAATCCATTAAAAGTAGTTTTCCTTATCAAATTCAAAATTTTTCTGTATGATTTTCCAGTAGAAATATACCATTTCAGCATTTTTTATTGAAAAAAAAAAGACAAAAGATTAGAAGTACAACTAAACACAAGGCCATCCTTTGAACTTAGTCCAACATACAACAGTCTTTTAAAAAATAACACATACATAATACTCTCAAACATAAATACATAGAATAAAATTCCATTAAGTTAACAAAACTGAACCAACAAATATATAGAATTGGCCTACTAAAAAGTCTATAGACAATATATCTCAAATTTAAAGATAGCTAGCATACTGGTTTAATGAAGTCAAAACTCCCTTCTTTGTAGGGAATTAAACCCGAAATCCCAACCTGTGAGAGACAAAAAAAAAAAAAAAAAAAAAAGAGAAAACACATGCCAAAGAAAAACAATCGCATGCAAAAGACAATATTTACATGGTTCGGCAATTTGCTTACGTCCACGGAGTTGCAGGGATTTCATTATTATCAGGGAAAAATTACAAATTGCGGCTATAGTGTTTCTCTCTCTTTGAAAACACGACAACAACAGAAACCCTAATCATCAAGCTGCATGGACTAAGCCTCCACTCCATGGACTAAGCCTCAGTAAATCTCCCATTAAAAAACCACGCAACATTATTCGGGTCGGGTCAGGTCGTCAATCGAATCAAACATAAACTAAGCTCCATAAAGCCCAACATTCTCCACTCACCTTGGAATCTAATATCAAATGCCATGGGAAAAAAAATCTCTTACCGTTGTCTAGAATAAGCTTCTAGCACCTCAGACAACATATGTTCTCATATTCCTCTTTCATCTCTCCCCACTCAATTAAACAAAAACTGAACATAAGGCCCAAAGCCCAGATGCAACAGTTGATGCATTGTTTGGAAGTTCTGAAAATGTAGAAAAAAATAAAATATATTAACTTTAACACTTTAGGGGCCCGTTTGGATTGAGAGCAGAGGGAGGGAGAGTAGATTAGAGTTGGCTGAAAATAGACTAATTTTAAGCTAATTTTACTCTACTCTACTCCCCTTCCCTCCTCCTTAATCCAAATGGATCATAGTTCTTAAATTTTTCACTTTCTTACCCTGTCTCCTTTTCAGTCTCTACAAGCAACCAAAGGAAGTGTTGAAGGCCTACAAAATTACACGGAAACTGTACTCAAATCTATCCATCTTGTAAGGAATTTTTCATTATAATTATTTTTTTAAGGAATTTGATGAATGATAATGTAATAACTTGTAGTGGTTATGGGATTGTTGCACAGGCAGTAACAGTAGTAGTGAGGGCCCATGATGGTCTTGGTTCATCAACAAAACTTGCAGAAAATATTTTAAAACTTTAGGCCTTTCTTCTGCAGGTTAACTGATAGAGTATCTCTTTGAAAAACTTACAAAGTATCAGACCTCACAGCTAAAACAACCAAACCATCAGACCTTTAAATCAAAAAGGCCAACCTAAAGTAAAATGAACCCCTGCCTAATAACAGATGAGACCCTACATAAACTCAAAGTAGAAACTACTGTTGGTGCAAACACAATAATAATGGAAACAACACAAAGAGAAACTGAATAATACACTGAATATTATTAATTTGAAGAGATGAACACAACACTATTTGGATTGAGGCACGACACTCATTCTCTTTAAGGAGATTCAAGCCCTTGGTTGGCTAATCTTTGTAACCGGCGCAAACCTTCTCTGACTTGTCTCCCCTAGGATACAACAGCCCAACAAATGTTGTATGGCTAGAATAGCTTCTGCACAAAGTGTTCTAACCCAAAACTCCACCAAAAGAGCACATTTCTTTGACTTGAAATCTCTTAAGTATTAGGAATATTATTGAATTCACTCTCTCACACAATACTCTTTACTTTTAACTATTTCTCTTCATTCACTCTTGATATGAAATTGGTCCATAGCATAGCCATATATATATAGTCTTCCAACCCTTCACATAACCTACATGTTATTTATTAATTTAGAAAACTTAATTCTCTTAATTTATTTAATCTAACTTACATACAAGTAACTCTTTCTTCAACAAATTTTACTATAACTCATCTCTTTATTCATCTTCATTTATTTTGAGTTTCAACATATTTAATTTAAAGTGTACTAATATTCCCCCACTCATTTTAATATTAAATTCGAAAAATGAGAGATTACTGGGCAAAGAGGGATTATTATGCATTATGAAGGTGTGCTCTGCATTGAACCTTCACTTAGTGAAACAACAATCTCTACTCCAGAGTCAGTAGTGGTCTACGACTTGAACTATGACTGCTTAAGGGAAATAAAGTATTACTGCTCACATAATGATCCAGGTGTTGACATGAGCTTTACTAGCTAGCACGTTACGGCACTGTGCTGATCCCAGTTTTTCATGAGCGTCTTTGAGAATAAGCCCAATTCTTATAGGGAGCGGCCCCACTCCCACGCCCACATAGGTGAAATTTGTTTAAGGTGCTCCTGTAACTTTGACACCCCACTCATAAGAGCTACAGATTATTCATTAAGAGTTTTAAAAAAATCAACCTCCTACACATTACAAGATAAATGCATTTATACCATAGGGATGGATTATTTATTTTTTTATTTTTTCAAATAAAATTAAAATTAATAATGCATTTTCTTGCAACCACCATATGATTCGTTTTTCCTATTGAACTCAGTTCTCAGGATCTCTGGTCCCTAAGTTGGGTATCCTTATACATGGCTCATAATTGTATGGGCTTCAATCTCATCCCTCTCGATGTATTCCAAACCCTTTCTCTTGTTAAGGCCTTAGTTAATGGATTCACAAGATTATCACAAGATTTAACATATTTTCTATTAATGATGCCATTACTCAAATAAGATCTCACAGTACTGTGTTTTCTTCTTATGGATCTAGATTTGTCGTTATAAAAACGGTTACGTACTCTACCAATTGTAGCAGTGCTATCACAATAAATTAAAATGGGTGGTATTGGTTTTTCCCAAGGAGGAATTTCATGCGACAAATCTCTCAACCAGTTTGCTTCCTTACTTGCTGAAGCTAAAACTATAAGCTTAGCCTCCATAGTAGAGTTAGCAATAATAGTTTGTTTTTTAGATTTCCAACATATTGCACCACCACCCAAAGTAAAAATGTAAGCAATGGTAGACAAAGAATCACTTGACAAAGTATTCTAATCGGCATCACTGAAACCTTCAAGTACAGCAAGATAATTTTTATAGAACAAACCATGTAATTTGGTACCAGATAAATATTTCATAACTCGCTTAATGGCTTGCCAATGATCTCTACTAGGCTTGGTAGTAAATCAGCTAAGTACTCCTACTGCATAGGTAATGTCAGGCCTAGTACAATCAGTCACATATCGTAAACTACCGATTATGCTAGCATATTCCTTTTGATTAACAGCATCATTGTCATTATTAACAGGAAACAAATGAACACTAGAATCAAAAGGAGTAGCTACACTTTTATGATCATGAAATTTATATTTTTTCAATATTTTCTCAACATAATGTGATTAATCAAGAAATATTCCATCACATGTCTTTGTAATTTTCATGCCCAAAATAAAATTAGCCTCACCAAGATCTTTCATATCAAAATGGTTTCTAAGTATATTTTTTGTTTCATTTATAACATGCAAATTAGACATGTGAGTTTTCTCAAGTTTTATAATATATGCACTTGTCAGATTCATTTGACTTATATCCATTTTCAATCATGCAAGAATCAAATTTTTCATGCCATTGTTTAGGAGCTTGCTTCAAGCCATATAGGATTTAGTTAGCTTACACACCTTACTTTCTTGACCATGCTCTACAAATCCTTTGGGTTGGTCCATATAAATTTCCTCATCTAGGTCCCCATTCAAAAATGCTGTTCTTACATCCTTTTGATGAATTTTCAAATCATATATGGCTGCAATAGCAATTAACAATCTAATGGATGTAATTCTAGTAACAAGAGAAAAAGTGTAAAAAAAATCAACATCAGCTTTTTGTTTAAGCTTTTTCCTAAGGACCCATTTACAACATATTGTTTTACAACCATGTGGTAAATCTACTAACTTCCATGTTTTATTAGAAATAAGTGAATCCATTTCATCATTCACAACCTCTTTCCAAAATACACCATCAGGTGATAACAAAGCTTCTTTCAAAGTCAGAGGATTTTCATCAACATTAAAAACATAATAGTCTAGACCAAATTTTTTTTCAACTCTGGCTCTTTTACTCTTTCTAAGTTCAATTTCAAGATTTTCTTGATTTTGTGAATGAGTAGAAGAACTAGGCTGAGATAACACATTTTCTATAACTTATTTGCCCCCATTTTTTTAGATTTAAAAGGAAATTTTTCCTCATGAAAGATAGCATCACCTGATTCAAAAATCACATTATTTTCAATATTAAAAAATCTAAAGGCTGTACTGTTTATTGCATATCCAAGAAAAGCACAGGTGGTAACTCTAAGACCAAATTTAGGTATTTTGGGATCCGTTAACCTTACAAAGGCTAAGCAACCCCAAACTTTCAAATATCTCAAATTTGGCTTATGTCCCTTCCACAACTCAAAAGGTGTGAGTTTAGTCTTTTTGTGTGGCACTTTATTTAAAACATGACAGGCTATTAAAATTTCTTCCCCCCACAGATTTAGAGGAGCACCTGACTCAATAAGCATGTCATTTGTTAAATTAATCAAAGTTCTGTTTTTTCTTTCAGCCACACCTTTAGATGCAGGTGAGTATGGAGGAGTAGTTTCATGGGGTAATTCCCAAAGACTGACAAATGAGTTGAACTCAATAGATTCATACTCCCGACCTCTATCACTTCTAAATCTTTTTATTTTTCTACTGAATTGGTTCTCAACTTCTCTAAGAAATTCTTTAAATTTCTCAAAAGCATCACTTTTATTTTTTAATAGACAAACATATGCATATTTCGAGAAATCATCAATAAAGGTGATGAAATACCCGTTTCCTCCTCGAGTTAATTTTCCTTCAAACTCACAAAAATCTGTGTGAATTAGTTCTAACAATTCAGTATTTCTTTCAACATTTTTATGAGTTCGTTTAGTAATTTTTGCTTGACTGCATGCTTCACATTTTTCAAAGTCTTTTGTTAGTCTTGGGAATAATCCTATGTTACTCATAATTCCCACATATCTACTGTTTATATGACACAAGTGAGCATACCAAAAATTCACAGAAGACAGCATATAAATTAAACTAGTAGATGACATATTATTTTCAATATTCAGTTTGAACATTCCATCCCAAGTATACCCTTTGCCCAAAAATAATCCTTTCTTAAAGATTACATATTAATCAGATTCCATTATTTGTTTGAAACCAGCCTTATTTAGTAAATAGCTTGACATTAGATTTTTCCTCATGGATGGAGTGTATAGCACATCTTTCAAAGTGAGCACACGTCTAGAGGTAAATTTCAGCTCAACCTCACCACTTCCAAGTACCTTGGTTTTTTGAGAGTCATCAAGCATAATTGTTTTTTCTTCTTTAAAAGGAGTGTATATTTTGAACCAATTTTTATCATAGCAGGCACGCCTATTGGCACCAGAGTTTGCCTACCACCCTTCAACATATTGGATCATGTATATGTCTGTAATCATAGCCACTAAAGGCTCTTCAGTAACATTAACCTGTAGGACAGATCCATGTCTCCGAAATTTGCAAAATCAAGCAATATGCCCACTCTTGCCACAGATAAAACATGCATTAACTTGTTGGTTATTGGAAGGGGGCCCTTGGTTCTTATTCCTTTGACTAGGGTTGCCCCTATTGTGAGGTCTATCGTAATTTTTCATATTTTTCTTTTTTGGCTTCAATTCAGCATTTTTAGGAAAATGATCTTTGGGCTGGTTATTGCTTGCAGAAATGAAATTTACCTTGAAGGTACCTCTTGTGTTATAAGTGCATCTTGTCCTCTAGCTTCCTCCTCTACACGGATGCGAGTGACCAAGGATTCTAGGGACGTCTCCTTTTGCTTATGGTGCATTGATTTTTGGAACTCTTTCCATGATGGTGGTAGCTTGTCAATGATACCAGCCACAATAAGGTTGTCCTCAATCTTTATGCCTTCGGATCTAACTTTTGCTTCGATCATTTGAAAGTCTTGAACCTGTTCCACAACAGATTTGCTGTCCACCATTTGATAGCGAAAGAAACAACTAGCCACATATTTCTTTGCACCAGCCTCTTCAATGTCATATTTGCTTTGTAAAGCTTTCCAAATTTTCTTTGCAAAATTGTATGTAGTATTATAATAATCATAAAAATGATCCGCAAGACAATTTAAAAGATAATGACAACATTTATACTCATCTTGTTCATACTTATCTATTTTTTCTTGATGATCATAAAGTTCATCTTCGGTCATGTCATCAATAGAGACCTTGTTTGGATTCTTCTCAGTGAGGACGTAGGCTACCTTAAAAAGGCTTAGATAGAAAAGGACCTTGGCTTTCCATCTTTTGAAATGGGCTCCCTTAAAACGGAAGGGCTTATTGAGATCTCCAACATTGTCATTTGGCTTTCTCAGTTGTTGGCTCCATTTTGAATCTCCTTAAAATTGTTGGTGCAAATAAAATAATAATGGAAACAACACAAAGAGAGACTGAATAGTATGCTAAATATTATTAATTTGAAGAGATGAACACAACACTATTTGGATTGAGACGCGACACTCGCTTTCTTTAAGGAGATTCAAACCCTTAGTTGGCTAATCTTTGTAACTGGTGCATACCTTTTCTGACTTGTCTCCCTCAGGATACAACAGCCCAACAAATATTGTATGGCTAGAACAGCTTCTGCACAAAGTGTTCAAGCCCAAAGCTCCACCAGCAGAACACCTTTCTTTGGCCCGAAATCTCTTAAGTATTAGGAATATTATTGAATTCACTCTCTCACACAATACTCTTTACCTTTAACTATTTCTTTTCATTCACTCTTGATATGAAATTAGTCCATAGCATAGCCATATATATATAGTCTTCCAACCCTTCACATAACCTACATGTTACTTATTAATTTAGAAAATTTCTCTTAATTTATTTAATCTAACTTACATACAAGTAACTCTTTCTTTAACAAAATTATAACTCATCTCTTTATTCATCTTCAGTTATTTTGAGTTTCAACATATTTAATTTAAAATGTACTAACAACTATTGACAACAAAAACAGCTAATCCCTAACCCCTCAAGCTAGCTCAAAATTAACAAGCACCATAGAGGGATCAATTCCCCAATTACAACATTGACCATATAAGATAGAAAGTAGTGATGTGCAATCAACACTAATCATATGAAATAGAAAGTAGTAATTGCATGAAAGCAGATTAATTCTAACTCTTTTTCTTTTTTTTTCATAGTTCAGACATTACATTGAAGAGTACAACCACTTTGATACACACATAGTTCTTCAGAGAACCTAACTAAGATTGCTGGCTTAAAAAACTATAAGACTAACAATACAAGTTCCACCTCGTACCCAATATGTTAAGTTCTTGGTTAATCAAGAACAATTAAGAAGGAAAGGTGGTTACTTCGAGGGTAACTGTCCTTCAGAATTGAGAGAAAATTAGGGAAGGAATGAGATTAGAGAGTTGGAAGAGAAGAAAAGAGAGCAATTGGATAGTTTCTGCCTAATTTCCTTGAAAATGTACTTCTAGACCTATATACACGAGTCATTCAATGTTCCCTCCAAAACTAACAAACTAACTAACTTCCTAACTAACATGCCAGCTCACTTACATGCTAGCTCATCAATTAACAACCTAACATACAATGCAATACACAGCTACATAAAGTGCAATTCATACATCAATGTTCATATCAGTGACTAAATGACCCTATACCAATGACTAATTCCCCTTAGAATTAACAATACAACCATGGTTATGGTACTTGGGCTCCTAACACAATACCCCATATTCATCCATATCAAATAGAGAGAGCCATGATAATGTTATGCAGCCAACATTGATCATTTGAAAATTAGGGTTTTGTTTTGGTTTTATGGCTTTTATACGGTAACTTTCTTTTTACTGCTAATAGGTATTTCTCTCAACTTAAATATACAGTCAGGATTAAAATCATTAAAATTAACGGTAAAGATTTATGTAGGTACCGTGCCTATTAAAAATGAAAATTTAATGTAGAACAACCATTGTTACTATTATCCAATTTTGGACTACAATCCTTCATTCTTTTTTAGAAGACATTCTTTAATTAACAGCACCACTTACACATGAAAATCGACAAAATAAAATCTATTAATGTAGTTTTCTTTCTCAAATTCGAAATTCTTTTTGTTGGGTTAAGATAGCTTGACCCCAGTTAATTAATTCAACTACCCAAGTTGATTAATTAGGTTCAATTGCATGCAAATCGTGAAGGCACCAACAAATTACCAAATAAACTAAATACAACGGAAAATAAATTAGACATAATGATTTTTTGACAAATGGAAAAACCTCTAGCAAGGCAAAAACCCTATCGGGTGAATTTAAAGTCACCACTCCCAAGAATCCACTAATCAACAATCAAGCGGTTACAAATGTAAGGAATCTTACCAACTACCCTGGCCTATCCCAAAATATCAACCTACAGTTGACCCTTCGCATTAATAGCCAATTGAACTTGATCTTGTAGTAGCCTTCTTTCCTTTGCTGCACAAATCTTGTAGTACCCCTTGCACGGATCCCAGTACGTGACTAACTCCAACAACTTTGAATGATGTCGTTGGTTACAAAGTTTTTCACTTCATTAATAATGAAGATCAAGAAGCACTTGGTTACAAAACCCTGTGGCGTACAAATGTAGTAGCTTCTCACAGAAAAAAATATATATCTCTTGGTCTTTGTATCCGTGTGCGACGACTCTTAAAATAAGTTTTATATATGTCTAGGATTGTGAGAAAAAAACCCTAAACAAATACACAATCCTGGGCTGAATTTCAGATCCGTAAAACTAAAAATTGTAATTCTCAATAGATCGAGCTACTGTCGAGATATCTATTGAGCTTCATATTAAGTCTTGATAGCAGGCATCTGTCGAGCTATTTGTCGAGAGTTAGTGAACAACTTTTCTTTACTTGTTTCTTGAACCAATCTTCATGTCTTTTAATATGAACACTTGATATGCTTAAACAACATATTTCTTGATGTATTAAATCCATCTTAGATCTACCAAATTACAAGTAAAGTATATTTTGTCAAAGGATTAGCCAATTACATAAAATATGACCCTAACAATCTCCTCCTTTGGCAATTCGTGACAAAACCACAAGCATAATTAAAAGAGAAGTATAAAACAACAATCTCCATAACTATTACATAAAAAGAACATATGCCTAACTTTGCAAGAAAAGATATCATGGCATGATAGACTTGCAACCTGTCTTATCCAAAACACTTAAACAAGATTCATCAAGGCATCAAGTGTGAAACATAGACAAGTCGCATACAATAAGAAACATGTCTATAAAGAGGGAAAAGAAACAACATATGTAAGATAAAAGTGAAGAAACATACATCATATATATATATATATATATATATTTATATCAAAAGAACACAATGTATGTAAAAGCGGTCATAAGACCATGGTATATATAATGAGAAAGATACATCAAAACCTCACTACATCTCTCAAAATACTCTCCCCCTAACTAGTCTATCTCTATGCTAGCTCTCCCCTTAACAATAAGACTACTCTCATATACAAAACTACTCCTTTTTGTCACAAGTGACAAAGGGTGAATCGCTGAGAAGCAGTCATCTCATCATCAGTCCCGAACATCATCATCATCATCATCATCATCATCTCTACTGTTAGAAGAAGACTCCTCAACTGGATCAAGTGAGGGAGAAGGAGCAAAATCACCAAAAAGAGACTAGCGGCGAGTGATGCGACCAATCCTGGTGTTCATCTGATGCATTTCATCAAAAAGATGGTTAAGACAACTACCAAAATCAACATGCATGAGCTGAAGCTGATCCATGATGGTGGCAAGAGAGACCTCGACTCTAGAAGAAGAAAAGGGAAAAGCAGATGAGGAAGAGGGTCTAATGGCAGGAGAAGCATCTGCCAAAGTAGACTCCACAAGAGGCTACTTTATAGCTAGCTGTGCGTCACTCCTCCGAATAGATTCCTTGCTAATGGCACCTACGGCATAGAAAGGAGAAGAGAAAGGAATAGTGACATGCATGTGTGATAGGATGCATATGATAGCTGAAGGAAAGATGAGCTTATCATGTGTAGCAATGTCTCAATAGATATCTATCATAGATTCTATCATGTGTGAAGGAAAATCTATAGAAAGATCTTCCAAGAGAGAAAGAAGGAAACGACCATGAGGCTCAGTGATAGTGTTATAATGAGATCGTGGTGTGAGAACAAAGGTTATCACCATATTAAGGATCCTTGGACCCTTAGCAAACTCAGTAGTGGAGAAATTTAGAGTTTCTCCCCACACCATGGCCTTTTCACAGAAGAGTGAGGCCATCTTGTCTTGAGAGATAGAACTGAGACGATGGTGACTAAGGTAATCAGGACGATCGACCCTAGGAACATGCAATGCCTCAGAAATGAACTTCGGGTGACTATGATACATGTATCTCGAAATATCATAGTAAACCTAGGTACAGAGGTATTGATGGAATGCATGTTGGAGTAGAACTCCTGATTGAACACACAGAAACAGCTTTTGGGTATTTCACATAGAAAAGCCCAACCCCGAAAGCTAAATGCACCGGGTAGAGGAGGTTTGGAAAATCAGACAAAATGACTTGGTGTTTTGAATGAATCACCTGGTCAGAGAAGTTCTCAAAGAAGTCATCTCTAGCCTTCTCATCACAGAACCTCACAAGAAGAAGAAGAAGAAGAAGAACCATGATATCTAATCAAGTTCTTGGAAGGAACAAACTTTTTAGGTGCCATAAGAAGAAAACTAAACCGAGAGAGAAAGATAGAAACAGAGAAACACAACAGAGGATAAGGCATAGGAAAGAAGAAAAGAATGAAGTGTGATGCATGAACATGTTACGTGCAAATAAAATTGCATCATGGGCAAAAACCCAATCCAAACTATAGCACTCACAATGGTTAATCAAACACATAATCCTAGAATGCATGAAACATTATTATAATGCTAGAGAATGCAATGCATGAGCATGTGTTAGAACAAAACAACAAAAAACCCAAAAATTTTCCCAAAGAAAGAAAAACCTAGGTCTAAAATGCATGAAATGCATGAACAAAGAGAGAAAGAGAGGATTTAGAGCTCATACCAAAGAATTGAGGCTTGGAATGGGTCGAAAACTTGATGAGAGAAGGTTTTTGGTGAAAAGAAATGGTTTGGATTGAGAGAGAAGAGACAGATCGAGATATTTGAGTTTAAGAAAAAAACCAAGTCGGACTTCATATATATATATATATATATATAGAAAACGCAGGTCAATAGATCAAGAAGGTATTGAGCAGGTATTAAGAACAAAATCTCGATAGATCGAGAGGTATTGTCGATAAAACGATCTTGATAGATCAAGGAGGTATCGAGCGGATAGAGACTCCAAAGAATTGGCTTGATGGATCGAGCTATCTATCGAGAAGTATCGAGAACAAACCTAGAAATCTCGATAGAAGAGGCATGTATCGAGGTGCTATCGAGCTTCTATTGAGGAGGTATCGAGCATCTATTGAGAAGCTTGAAACAAGGTTTTTCAAAGAGGAGAAAAAAAAATATGATGAATGCAATCATGATAGTTTAGAATACATCCCATTATCAACTCTAGATGCAAAGCACTCCTAGATCAAAAACACGCTAAACATGTCTAACCAATTTTATTTTCAAAAACAAGTTTAGATAGTTTAGAAAGCATATAGTAACACATGTATTCCTTGTGATGGCCAAATCATATTGTACCTATACCATAGTATCAAGAGCAGCAAAGAGTATGCATGTTGTGTGTGAAACTTTTGCAAGAGAGCATAAGTATATCATCATATGAAGAGTAATGATATAAGAAGATCAAATACATCCAGACACAATCATAACTGTTTGATGGGGACCATTACCTTCGAGGTACATAATAGAACTCTCACATCTCCTAGGAACATGCTTGCAACCATTTTAAAAGCATTTTGATTCTTTTTGCTTTTCTTGTTCTTTACATATTTTTTCTTTTAAGCATATCATGCATGGACATATTAGAGAGAAAAGAATTATCCAATTATGCAAGCCAAACATCTTCTTTTTGTTGTGCAAGTGCTACACCTTACCAAGTACGACTTTTATGAATTGTACTTAGATGTTGTATGATTGACGAGTTTTAGTAGTGAGATGGTTATTTATAATTTTCTCTTAGGATTTTCTAGTCCTTTAAGTCAAAAAAAGTGATTTAAGTTATGAAAGATAAAAGATCAACCAAATCCTACAAATCACATAAACAAGCCACAAAGCTCACATTGCTTAGTTGTGCATGAAGATGCTCATCTAAGCTACAAGAGATACAATGTTAAGAAATCTTGTTTCGAAGGCCATCCAAAGGTACACAAGTACCACTATACACAAACTCACACTATTTTTGTATTTTTAAAAAATTTCCTTTTTTTTGAAAGCAATAAAAAAAATGCAAAACAATGCAATGCATGAAAGTATGATTCCAAAAATAGATAAGAAATCAAGCATGAAAGTCCTACTTTAGAGAGAAAGAAGTAGAGGACAAACAGAAAGACAATTAAGTCTTAGGATCCTTTATCACCCACACAACATGAGTCCCTGGCCATGAAAATGAAAAGGCACGTGTCCTAGTATGACTATTGAAGGACATAGGAATTAGAACTCCCCTGAAATTGAGTTAAAAATCTCAAAACTTTTAATAACTCACCAAGAATAGGTACAAAGCCTTTAGACAAAGGATGACACTTGCTTATGGGGGAACAACTTAAAACAATTAGGGCTAGTGTGACCAGAAGCACCACAATGGTGTCAAACATGAGTAGTTTTAGAACTACTAGGCTTTATAGAAGAAGGTCTAACCTTAGAAGTTAACAGAGACCTTAACTTATGACAATTTAGCCTAATATGACCAACAATATGACAATGATGACAAGTGGGGACAAATTCAAATTTTTTATTCAACTTAGGAGGAGTTTTCGACATAGGTTTAGAAACTTTAGCATTAACATTAGATTTTTTACCTTTGTCTATCCTAGCAATATTAGCCTTCAACTCTTCATTATTCCTTTTAAATGAAGGAATATAAAAATCTTTTTCTTTTGAGCTAGAATCAACAACAAGTTTGGAACTAGTTAATTTTTCAACTTTAATTTTAAATTCAACTAGTTGCTCTTCCAAACTCTTAATTTTGTCCACTTGAGATGAAAATTGATTCCTTAAATTCTCATTCAAATTATTTGCTTCATCCAATTTTGCAATCAATTCATCTTTTTCAAGTTTGACATTTTTAAATTTAGCTTTTAATTTTGTAAAACTTTTAAGAGATTTCATTCAAAATTTATAAGCTTACAATAGACATCTTGAATATCATCATCATCATTCAACATAAGATCATGCAAATCAAAACAATCAAGAGTTTCCATGACAACAGAGGTCAATGGTCACAAAGTATAGATTAAAACATAATCAGAGTGTTCTCGCTCTGATACCACTTGTTAGGTTAAGATAGCTTGACCCCGATTAATTAATTCAATTACCCAAGTTGATTAATTAGGTTCAATTACATGCAAATCGTGAAGGCACCAACAAATCATCAAATAAACTAAATGTACAAGAAAATAAATTAGACACGGTAATTTGTTGACAAATGGGGAATATCATCATCATCATTCAACATAAGATCATGCAAATCAAAACAATCAAGAGTTTCCATGACAACAGAGGTCAATGGTCACAAAGTATAGATTAAAACATAATCAGAGTGTGCTCGCTCTGATATCACTTGTTAGGTTAAGATAGCTTGACCCCGATTAATTAATTCAATTACCCAAGTAGATGAATTAGGTTCAATTGCATGCAAATCGTGAAGGCACCAACAAATCACTAAATAAACTAAATGTACAGGAAAATAAATCAGACATGGTAATTTGTTGACAAATGGGGAAAATCTCTCGCAAAGCAAAAACTCCACCGGGTGAATTTAAGGTCACCACTCCCAAGAATCCACTAATCAATAATCATGCAGTTACAAGTATAAGGAATCTTATCAACTACCTTGGCCCATCCTAAATACCAACCTACAATTGAACATTTGCTTTAATACCTAATTAAACTTGATCTTGTAGTAGCCTTCTTTCCTTTGATACACAAATCTCCAATCTGTGACTAACCCTTTGCACGGATTCCAGTACGTGACTAAGTCCAGCAACTTTGAATGATGTTGTTGGCTACAAAGTTCTTCACTTCATCAACAATGAAGATCAGGAAGCACGTGGTTACAAAACCTTATGGTGTACAAATGTAATAGCTTCTCACAGAGAAAATAAATCTCTTGGTCTCTATATCCGTGTGTGACAGCTCTTAAAATACCTTATATATGTCTAGGGTTGTGAGAAAAGAAACCCTAAACAAATACACAAGCTTGGGCCGAATTTCAGATCTGGAAAACTGAAAATCATAATTCTTGATAGATCGAGCTGTTGCCAAGCTATCTATCGAGCTTCATATTAAGTTTTGATAGCAGGCATCTATCGAGCTATCTGTTGAGACTTAATGAACAGCTTTTCTTCATTTATTTCTTGGACCAATCTTCATGTCTTTTAATGCATACACTTGATATGCTTGAGCAACATATTTCTTGTTGTATTAAACCCATCTTAGATCTACCAAATTACAAGTAAAGTACATTTTGCCAAAGGATTAGCCAATTACATAAAATATGATCCTAACACTTTTTTATGATTTTCTATTAGATATATTTCATTTCAGCATCTTTTATTGAGCAAAAGAAAATATTAGAAGTACAACTGAACACAAAAACATCATTTGGACTACGCCCAGCATGCCACATATATTCAAAATTAAAGTCCAATTGAGCAAAAACCAACCCAAGAATTAAGTCAAATATGCCATAAAATCTCAAAACAAATAAGCAAATACACAAAATACCATCAAATATAAAAACATAAACTTTGAATATGATGATTTTCGGAAGAAGAAAACAACACCATAATTCACGTATACGAGCACGATTAACTCTTTGACACAAGCCACTCTAATGCTCTATCTGCTGCGAGATAAAGGCTCTTAATTTTCTTCCGTCCCTTAGTAGAGAAAGGGTCCTCACCACTTTCTACAATACCTTGCATGCAACACCCAAAATAAAACTTATACAATATTTACTACAAAGTACAAACTACTTGTATTGTTACTGCTTGTAAGACAAGTTTATAAAAAATCGTAGCACAAATAAACGTAAAGAGAAGTTTGTCAAACTCACTTGAAAGCACCCCTTGAATGCAGTAGTTTCTTCTTTGTCTAGGTCTTTGATTATCAGGCCTTCTTTTCTTGACATTATTTTTTCCTTCAAGGAACTTCACTAGCCATTTAGGTTTTCCTCTTTTAAACACAACATACCCCATAGCTAATCCAAACAAGAATCCACTTCCTTAGCCGATTAATATGGCATTCCAACCAAATCCACTTGCAAACAAAAAATCATTGTCTTCTTGGAATATTGATGGTACTGTAGGGGGGAGGGGCTCGTCAATGCTACATTGGATTGATAATGGAAATCCACACAATCCTAGATTCCCTTCATATGAGTTATTTCCAAATGTACCAAATTGTTTTCCGTAAGGCATAGATCCAGTAAGCTGATTTTGTGAAAGGTTTAATACGGCCAAAAATGTTAGACTTGTCCATTGCAAAGGAATTTTCCCAGTGAGTTTATTTGAAGAGAGGTCTAATGATTCTAGTGCTGATGAATTTGCCAGAGCTGATGGGATATGGCCAATTAGGTTGTTATGGGAGAGATTGAGCAATCAGAGAAATTGAAGCCTTCCAAGCACTTCTGGAATCTCTCCTTGGAATTTGTTGCTCGATAAATCAATTATTGTGAAAATGGTTAGGATTTTTGGTAGTGTTGTTTCCAACCCTTTCACTGTCACCTCAATTAAATCTTGATAAGAACCAAATTGAAAGACATGATGAATTCTTGGATAACGTTTTAGTCCCAAATATTATGGTATACCTTCATCTTCATCTCTAGTTTTCATTGCATTCAACTTTTCAAAATAATTTCTTGGTAAAAGATGTCAAACGTAACCCTTTTTCTCTGTATCAATTCCATAATACAGAGTACAAGATATAGAGATACAAGAAACTATTTTAGGAAGCTAATCTTCGTCTATACAATATTTACGGCTACAATCATGTTTGACCCTTGAGTGAAGGGATTCCTAAATCTAAGGTTTCCATAACTGGCTAATTGTGGGACTCACGCCAACACTCCCCCTCAAGTTGGTGTGTAGATATCTCTAACACCTAACTTGTCAAGTGAGTCATTGAAGTTTCTACTGGAAACTGCCTTGGTAAGAATGTCAGCTAACTGATCTTCAGATTTAACAAAGGGGAACTGAATAATCTTCTCTTCCAAATTCTATTTGATGAAATGTCGATCTACCTCCACATGCTTGGTGCGGTCATGTTGAATTGGGTTGTGAGATATGTTGATGGCAGCTTTGTTATCACAGAATAAATTCATTGCAGAATCAGGAGGAAAACCGACCTCTGTTAGCAAACCTCTAAGCCAAAGGAGCTCGCATAATCCTTTCGCCATGCCTCGAAACTCATCTTTAGCGCTAGACAATGTCACTACCTTCTGCTTTTTACTCCTCCATGTAACTAAGTTTCCACCCACAAATGTAAAGTAGCCTGAAGTAGACTTTCTATCCAAGATATTCCTAGCCCAGTCCACATCCGTGTACCCTTCAATATTCAGATGAGCGTTCTTGGAGAACATTAGTCCTTTTCTTGGTGATGACTTTAGATAGTGGAGAATTCGAATTACGGCACCCATATGGTCTTCACTCGGATTATGCATAAATTGGCTTACCACACTTATGGTGTAAGCAATGTCTGGACGAGTGTGAGATAAGTAAATGAGCTTCCCCACTAGTCTTTGACACCTCACCTTATCGGTTGGCACCAGGTTTGAATATTCTCCAAGCCTATGGTTCTACACAATTGGCGTATCCACAGGTTTACACTCTAGTAATCCCACTTCTGTCAATTAGTCTAGTACATATTTCTGTTAAGAGAGGAATATGCCTTTTCTTGACCTCGCCACCTCTATTCTTAGAAAATACTTAAGCCCTCCCAAGTTCTTCATTTCGAATCCAGTAGACAATTGTTATTGTAGCCTTGAAATCTCATCGGCGTCATTCCCTGTAATTATCATATCATTTACATAGACTATTAATGCTGTCACCTTGCTTTGTCGATGTTTCAGGAAGAGAGTGTGGTCAGAGTTACTTTGGCAATAGCCATACTTCCTCATAGCTGAACTAAATCGGCCAAACCATGCTCGAGGTGACTGTTTTAGTCCATACAATGCCTTCTCCAATTTACAAACAATTTTGGTCCCAGCCGATCCTGTATATCCTGGCAGAATATCCATGTATACCTCCTCATCAAGGTTGCCGTGAAGGAAAGCATTCTTCACGTCAAGTTGATGTAATGGCCAGTCCAAATTTGCTGCAAGAGATAGTAAGACTCTAACGGTATTCAGTTTAGCTACTAGTGAGAAGGTTTCTGAGTAGTCTATGCCATACGTTTGGGTAAAACCCTTTGCCACAAGTCTCGCCTTGTATCGGTTAATTGATCCATCAGCCTTGTATTTTATAGAGAACACCCATTTGCATCCCACTATTTTTTTTCCTTAATGGGACCAACTTCCAGGTATTATTTTTCTTTAAGGCTTCTAGTTCTTCTTGCATTGCTTGTGCCCACTTTGGATCAGATAACGCCTCCTCAACACTACTGGGAATATGGTAGGAGGATAGTGTTTGAGTGAAAGTCTTGAGCAGCTTGGACAGACCTTGAGTAGATACATAATTTGCAATTGGGTACTTGGACTTTCTTTCTTCTTCATCTGGTCTATATCTGCTCGGTGTTTTCCCACAATTGTGTCTAAAAGGCAACACATAACCAGTAGAGGAATCCAAGATATTAGCATGTAAAGGTGCAGTAGGAGTGCTTACCTCAGGGACATTCTCAGGAGGAGGAGGAGGGTCTTCGAGTACTGAGGAGTGAGGGGACTGAGGGTACTCTGTATTTTCTGGTTCTTCATTTTCGGCTTCTTCATTTCTCAACTCGACATATTCAATCTCTGGTGGTACCTCGTCTGGTTCAACCTCTCTATTTCCAGTTCCATGCTCACCCACGGGGGCCATCAACCAATTCGACTCTTCTACTTGAGTCTCCCCCTAAAGGGAAGAATTGGATACCAATGAAAGATAGAAATTCTCGGACTCCAGAAATGTAACGACCATGGTGATATAGGTTCGGTTGGTAGTGGGGTCATAGCACCGGAAGCCTTTTTTATGTAAACCATATCCCAAAAATAAGCACTGAATGGCACATGGGTCCAGTTTGGTATGTTGATTCTTGTGAAGGTGGAAAAAAGCAACACACCCGAAAATTCTAGGAGGTAGCATCAATATTGAAGGAAGGGATATATGAGTAGAGAGGATTTGTGAGGGGGTTTTAAAGTGTAAAATTTTAGATGGCATACAGTTGATTAAGTACACTGCAGTAGCCACAGCATCCCCCCAATGGCAAAATATGTCGATTTTTCCTCTCGGCGACACCATTTTGATATGGTGTTTGAGAGAATGAGGTCTCATGGAGGAGGCCATATTGTTGGAAATAGGCCTGAAATCTGTGGTTGATGAATTTGCCACCATTATCGGAACGAAGAATTTTTATCTTGGAAGAGAATTGAGTTTGAACCATGGCATGAAATGCTTGAAAAAATGGTGAAACTTCGTCTTTGGTTTTTAGCTTATAGAGCCATGTCATTCGAGTATAATCGTCGACAAATATTACAAACCAACGATGACCAGAGGAAGTAGTTATCGGGGATGGTCCCCACACATCGGAGTGTATCAATGCAAATGGAATATTAGCTTTATTCAAGCTAACTGGATAAGAAACTCATTGGCTTTTAGCCTTGATACATGTATCACATTTAAAGTCCACATTCTGCAAACGGGAAAATAAAGATGGGAGTAGATGCCGGAGATAGCCAAATGATGGGTGCCCCAAGCGCCTATGCCATAGCCAAATCTGCCGTTCGTGACTACTGGTTTGATGGTGCATGTGATTTGCTTTGCCTGAGCTGTAGTCATCAAGGTAGTATAGTCCCCCCCCCTCTTAGTACCACGCCCAATAATATCCTGGTTGAGAACATCCTGAAGAAGACAAAAAGTAGAGTATATCAGTACAACACAATTAAGCTCTTCAGTAACTTGACTCACATACATCAACTTGTTAAAGAGAGATGGAACAAGAAGTGTGTGAGCTAGAGAGGGAGACAGGGGCACGGTTCCAGCCCCAGTGACTAGGTAAGTTGCCCCATTGGCATTGGCAATGCAAGTCCTCCGTGGCTGAGTTGTGTTGGAGAAGTCATTTGGATCAAATGTCATATGATTCGTAGCTCCGGAGTCGATAATCCAAGCATCATCATTCCGAGTAGTAGAGCTGCAAAAAGCTTGACCACAATTACCTTGATCTGGGGTTGAGGTAGAAGGTTCAGCCACGGGAATAAAAGATAGTTGAGGTTCAACCGCGGCCACCACTGCTCAACCTGGGATGTCTTCAGTTGCAAGAGCATCTTTTTCTTTCGGGCTTGTAATTTGTGCCACCAGTCTGGGTAGCCATGTAATTTGAAACAAGTTTCTCGGGTATGTTTTATACTCCCACAGTGAGTGCACTTATTCCTATCAGAATGAGCTTTGGATCGTGAGGAGGACCCATACTTGACCAAAGCTACAACACCATTTCATGCCTTTTATCACAGATTGTCTGAGAACTTCCCTTCGAACATGAGCATATGCCTGCTCAATTGAAGGGAAAGGTTTCAGGCGAAGAACATCGCTCCGAATATGATCCAATCGATCATCTAGTCTGTCAAGAAAAGTGTATACGCGCTCCTCCTGTAAAATGGTGTTGTAGCTTTGTATGTCAATTGCACATTTCATTGGATTCAGTCATCGAAAATTGATCTCTCGCCACAAACCCTGTAGATTGTTATAGTATTTTTCTATAGATCCGCCTGCTTGTTTCTATACATGACGTCTGAGCTCGTATACCTGCGAGGTGTCAGTTCCATCGAAGTATGTTGTGGCAGTAGAATCCCATACCTGCTTAGCCGTTAGGTAGCGAATAAAGTTCACGACCAAGGAATGGTCCATGGAGTTGATCAACCAGCCTTTCACCATGGCATTCTCAGCGCGCCACTTACGAAAGGAGGGGTCGGTTTCTAGTGGTTGGGGGTAGTCTCCATTGATGTATCCCAGTTTGTCTTTTCCTGAGATGTACATCTCAACAACCTGGGACCGTAATCCATAGTTGGAACCATCCAACTTGATGCTGATTGGAACCATCGGGGAATCAGTGATGGGAGAGGAAGAGGTCTAGACCCTTGACAAAACCTCCGTCATTTTTTATGTTAGATTATCAAGGATGGTTTCAGTGGAGTCAGCCATGGAGGCTGAGCAAAATCTTGACCCTTGCCTGATCAAAACACAAGGAACCCAAGATCATGCTCTGATACCATGTCAAACGTAACCCTTTTTCTTTGTATCAATTCCATAAAAAAGAGTACAAGATATAGAGATACAAGAAATTATTTTAGGAATCTAATCTTTGTCTATACAATATTTAGGGCCACAATCATGTTTGACTCTTGAGTGAAGGGATTCCTAAATCTAAGGTTTCCATAACTGGCTAATTGTGGGACTCACGCCAACAAAAGACTTGTAAACTCATTGTGAGAGAGGTCAAGAATCTGTAGTTTAGAGAAAACCTTCGCATTATTTTTATGATTTCCTACTGGACCTCGAAATCTATTATATTTTGAGACAAGAATTCGTAGCTCTGAAAGAGCTTCCAACCAATACGGGAATGAATCATTTATCTTGTTATTTATGAGGTCTAGAACTTTCAGATTTGTACAATTGACAAATGATTTGGGCAATTTCCCTTCTAAATGATTTCCATTAAATGCAAGAGTTTCTAGTGGATTATCCTTTTCAAATGTATCAAGAATATTGCCATGAAAGTTACTCATTCTCAAATTCATCACTGAGAGACTATGACTAAAGTTTCCCAAACATTGTGGAATCTTACCACTCAAACTGTTATTAGAGATATCCAAGATTTGTAAGTTACATTGCAAATCGTAGATGGAATATCCCCTTGCAATAGATTGTCATGAAGGTACAAAAACAGTAGATTCTCCCCAACTTCAAACATCCATTCTTAGTTATTGTTGGAGATCCTATTCTTAGATAGGTCCAAGTGTACTAAACTATTTACCCCTTTTAAAATTTTTGGGAATTGAATTAAGCTACAAGAAGCCAATTCTAAGTCTTGAAGAGCAGGGAAGGTATATTTAGAATTGCTTTTGATGCCTAATAATAGACTATTACTTGAAAGATCAAGAAATTCTAGTTTTATGAAATTTGTGGACTTATCAAATTCCACAATGCCACTCAAGTCATTCAATGCAATATTAAGCGCTATAAGATTCACAAGATTAGAGATTGAACTTGGAAGAGAGCCAAAAGGCCTGTTATTTTCCAATCTAAGAAATTTTAATGAATTCACCAATTTGACTAGTGAGTTGGTTGTAAGACAAGTCAGCTTCTTCAAGTTTTGTAAGGTTGGTCAAAAAATGAATTCTGCCACCAAAACCTTTGAAGTTGTTTTGACTGAAGTCAATAAAAGTGAGATCCTTTAGGTTTGACAGTGATGAAGGAATATGGCCAGTGAAGTTGTTATGTTGGAGCGTAATATTAGTAACTTTCGTAAGGTTCCCAAATGATATTGGTATTGATCCTTTGAAATCAAAATTAGTTAGTTATAAAATAAGTAAACTTCGGAGAGTGTTGTGATGTTGGTAAAAAAACCGAGAGTTCTACCTTCAAATTTGTTGTAGCTGAGGTCAATAAGATTGAGATCCTTTAGATTTGAAAGTGACGATGGGATCTTACCATTGAGATTGTTCCCTCCTAGATTCAAGTAAGAGAGTGCCTTGAGGTTTGAAAATGATGCTGGTATCTCACCACTCAAATCGTTAACTACTAAATCCAAATAAGTGAGGAGTGTAAGGTTGCCAAGTGACATAGATATTGGTCTTCTAAAATTGCAACTATACAATCCCTACTGATTTATTTGGTGCTTCAAAAGAATGATTTATTTGGAATTAGGTATTTAAAGAAAATTAATTGGATTTAAATTTTGACTAGTCTGTAATACCATGCATACAAATAGATGCATTAAAAAAATATCAATAATTAGATACAAATTAATATTCCTACCTAAGTTTGAATACTACTAATGATCATTTTTGTATTTTTGTCAATTCTTTAGAAAACAATCCTTGTAAGTATTATTAGGTAGAGTATGCATATTGGTCATTATTTATCCTTTTATTTTAGAAAAGAATAAAATATTTTGTCACTTCTTATCTTAATTTTTATTACTGTGATAGAATAAATTTATTTCATGTTCACACTTTTCAAATAAGATATGATCAACTACTTTTTCAGAACAGGGTAAAGATTTTCATTGAAATTTATAATTGAATCAATATTAAGTTTATATATGAAAATATGGATTAGTTCTAAGTAGATTTGAAGTGGTTTCAAATGGAGCTTAAAATAGTTAATTTTAAATATGTTAGAAAAAACCATTACATATTCAAATCGTTAGATAATCACTGCACACTCTTGGTGTGATGGTCACTTCACAAGTATAAGTGCTTGTGGGGTGGGATAAGGACCAGGGTTCAAGTCTTCAAGAGGGAGCTTCACTCACATATACGCTTAGATTAGACTAGAGTAGAATTTCTATTTTGTATAAAAAATATTTAAAAAAAAAAAAAGGCGAAAACCACATTTTCGTCCCTATATTTTCACACGATTCCACTTTGGTCCCTAACTTTTTTTTCCACCGCTTTTGGTCCCTAAAATCAAAAATGCGATCTCATTTTTGTCCCTACCGTCAATGTCCTAACGGCAAAGTCCTAGGTGGCAAACAGAACATCCTATTAGCTGACGTGGCACTGACGTGGCGATTAAAATATTATTAAAAAAAATATTATTTGGTATTTTTATATGCCACGTCAGCATTTTAATTTTTTTTAAAGCCACATCAGAAAATTTAAAAAAATTAAATTTAAACAAAAACCTTAAATCTAATTAATTTAAAATTTTAATTAAAATTTTCTTTTCAAAATATTCATGTTCTTCAACTTGCGTTCTTCGTGTTCTTCATAGACTCCAAACCCAGCAACCAAGAACTCAAACCCATATCATCAGAACACAAACAAAAACAAGAAGAAAAAATTAAATTAAATACTAACAGGAAATTTTCTTCATGTTCTTCCCAAATCCAAGAAGCAACCAAACCAATCTCTAACAAACCCCAAATCCAAATCCAACAACCAAACCCAATCTCCATCAAATCCAAAAAAACAAAAAATAAATCCAAGAAACAAACCCATAAACACAGTAACTAACTCAATCTCTAGCAAACCCATAAACCCAGAAATTTTCTTGAGAAACAAACACACAAAAAATTCCACATCCTCTTGAAAAAACAAAAAAAAAAAAAAAAAAAAAAAAAAAACCCAGAACAAGAGGAACAAGGTTTTGCAAATCAACTGGCTGTTCCTCGATGGTGACCGACTGAGTCTGCAAAGCAAGCCTTGATGGTGATCGACTGAGTCCCCAACTCCACCAACGCCGCGAGGCGGTAGCGCTAACTTGGATCGGAGGTGGAGAGGAGGAGGGCTTGGCGTCCCAATGCGGCCATAGAGTCCCCCTAAGGGAGTGAAGATGTAAGAAGATGAAAACAATGGCAAAGAACGCGGTGGAGACTAAATCAAAGAGTCGCCATTGTCTGGGGCTTCGTTTCGATATGGACAGATTTAGATGACCCATTTTCTTGGATTTGATCAAATGGGCATCTGGTGATGGGGTTTGGTTGAGTTGGGTTCTTTTTTGTTTTCGGAAAATCTGAGGACTTTGTTGTTTTTGGTTGTGAGTGTGAGAGAGAGAGAGAGAGAAAGAGAGATTTTTTGAAATGTTTTGTAGTATTGTGGCTGTGTTGTATTTTTGAAGTGTTTTGTAGTATTTAATTAATTTTTTTATTTTTTTATTTTTATTTTTTTATTTTTGTGTTCTGATGATATGGGTTTGAGATCTTGGTTGTTGGGTTTGGGGTCCATGAAGAACACGAAGAACACAAGTTGAAGAACATGAATATTCTGAAAAGAAAATTTTAATTAAAATTTTAAATTAATTAGATTTAAGGTTTTTGTTTGAATTTAAATTTTTTAAAATTTTCTGACATGGCTTTTAAAAAAAAATTAAAATGTTGACATGGCATATAAAAAATTTCAAATAATATTTTTTTAATAATATTTTAATTGCCACGTCAGCGCCACATCAGCTAATGGGGTGTTTCGTTTGCCACCTAAGACTTTGCCGTTAGGGCACTGACGGTAGGGACAAAAATGAGATCGCTTTTTTTATTTTAGGGACTAAAAGCAATGGAAAAAAAAGTTAGGGACCATAGTGAGAGTTGTGTAAAAATGTAGGGACGAAAATGTGGTTTTCGCCAAAAAAAAAATTGTTAGATAGATGTATAATTAGTTTTAATTTTCTTGTTATATATTTTTTAAGTTGAGATTCATGAATTTATTTATAAAGACACCTGAAATGAAAATAGATATATAATGACTTGACACAAAATTGAAACTCATTTAAAATCTAGCGATATATGGTATCAAATTAGAGGACAATTGGCGGAAAATTGGAATGCAATTAAAATCCTATTTGGATTCTTTATTGAACTTTCTTTTAACTTCAACTTTAATATAATATATATATATATATATATATATATACATATAATTAGGTGTAAAATGTTATTTGAACTCTTGGTTGGAAAAAAAACTTTAAAACTCAAACCCACATCTATATCTATATATTACTAAAAGCTGAAACGTAGAGTTTAATGCTGCTGCTCTCACGTTGCGCCATATCAGCTGCCACGTCATTCTTTTTTTTTTTTTTTGTAATATAATTTTTCTTACAATTTTAAAATGGTTTTTACAATTTTCAACCCTATAAATTCCATTCCTATAAATGCATCCCACTACTTATTTATTTACTTCCACTATCACCCTATAATAAATCCAGCCCGCTACTTATTTATTTACTTCTACCACGTCATTATCCTATTTCTTTCCAATTTTTCTCTAATTTTTTTAACATTTACTTATTTTTTTTTTTAAATATTTTCACTTACTCCAACCTTTCTCCCTCCCCTACCTTTTCATCTCCCCCTTACCTTTTCATCTTCCCACTACAATCTACTTTAATATCACTCTTCATCTTTCCTTTCATCTTCTCTTATTTTGTCTCTTCTTATTCACACCATTTCACTATAAATTTGTCATTCTCTTCCATTCTCTGCATAGTTTTTTCTCATAAAAAAGGTTATTTCTCTCTCTCTCTCTCTCTCTCTCTGTTGATTTTTTTTATTTTACTTGCATCTCTACTTTAGGTTTATAATTCTTAACTAATTTTCATAACTTTTTGGAATCAACGTTTGGTTTGTATGATGTCATTGATAAATCTTTGTTGTAGAAAGGATATGATGGTGAAATACTTCAGTTCCCTAGGATTTCTTGTAGCTGTGTTCAACCTTGTACCTATATAAGGCCAATGTAGCTGTGTTCAGAGAGATAGCCTCGCTGTTAAAGAAGATTTTGAGGTACTAATGCAACCTAAATTTGCCGCTGCTATCATTGAAGAGGATGTAATTGTTACAGTTCATAGCAACTGACAATGCTTGAAGTGTGCATGAAATTAAAGGCTATAGGGGAGAGATGGCCTCGCTGTTAAAGATGATTTTAAGTTACTAATGCAACCTGAAATTGCCACTGCTATCATTGAAGAGGATGTAATTATTACGGTTCATACCAACTGACCATGAATCATGTATATATCATGTATATGTTGTAAATGAAGTACTAATATCACGTATATACTCTTGCAATTCTGCACAATCAATCTCTTTGTATTTCAGTGTTTTTTGAATATAAAGGATGTCAACAATATTGATCTTATGGTAAAAGTTGCATAAAATATTGAGATTTTTTTTTTTTTTTTATATATATTACAATCTACTAAAAATGCTTTTTAAATATTTAAAACCTTTCTATTTTTTATATTATTGACGTGTGTAACGAAAAAAATATATATAGATTATTGACTTTATACATTCATCTTTGGTGGTTTAACATTATATATAATTTTACCTTTACATATTTGTCTACTTTAATTTAGATGTTTATAACTAAATAATATTATCAATGAAGAATAAAAAAAACCAAAAATAATGTCTATACATATCTATACTATATATAATAATGGAGTTTTGTAATAAATTTTATAAAGTTCTTTATGCACTACATCTTTAGCATCTTTTCTTTTCTTTTCTTCTTCTTCTTCTTCTTCTTCTTCTTCTTCTTCTTCTTTTTTGTCTTTATTTGCAATTCTTACTTTGTTCAACTTTTCATCTTCTTCAATTATTGTCTTTTTAGTTCAATATTTCATCCCCTCCAATAATTTTATTTTTATTTTTAATTTTCATTTGATTTTCTTTAGATTTTAAAAAATTTTCCATTATATCTTCTTAAATTCAATAGTTTCACTTCATTCAACCTTTCATCTACTTCCACCCTTTCTCTTCCATCTTAATTTTCATATAAATTTCTTCTTAATTACTTCATTTACACCTCTCTCCCCTATTTTTTCCAAGTTATCCATGACAAAAAGGTCAATACTCTCTCTCTTTCTCCAATTTTTTTCTCTTTTGGTTGATTTTTTTTTTATTGTTTCACCCATTTTTTTTTTCTACTAATGGTTCTTTTTGTTATTGCTGTATTATTCTTATTATTTATTTATTTCCATCTCATTACTAGAAAAAAAAAATGTAATTCAATTTTGGGATTTCATGATGAATGAGTTTGAGTTTTCATGGTCTCAAAACTATTCAAATATGTTTTTTCTTTTTCAAAATTGATTTGAATTGAGCATTTGATCATGTTTGTTATAAATTGCTTTATGGTTGCCCTTCTCTAGATTGCAGAAATGTTACTTTCAACATGTTTGCCATAATGTTTTTCTGTCTGATAATTAACTTAAATGTGAAGTTTCTATTTTGGTATTTATTTTATAGTAAGCGTGTTATTCATTTTTATCAAAGATAAATCGTTATTATTCTCCTTTTCCTATCGTTTTATATGTGGACCTAAATTTCATTTTTATCTTTGTTTTGTTTGTCAATTTCTTGACAGATATCAACAATTAAGCCTTGCAATCACTGGAAGCTTTTTATTCTATTGAAGTTCATACCAATCAATTGGTAATTATTATTTTTTCTTAGAACCTTTTGAAGGAAAGGGGAATAAATTTGTTGTTTTTCTTGGGTGGTGCTTAATAATTTGCTTTTTATGGTTCAACACACATTAGCTATATAAGATTTCTCTTTCCTTATATTAATAATTTGTTTTTTATTATTTAATTGGACTGTTTGGTGTCCCAGAAATTGTGGGCCAATGGAAGAGAAAACAAAGCACAGTTTGAAGCTTAAATTTTTTTTGTTGTATAGAACTTGGGGTGTAACAATTTAAATCTTTTTATCTTAACTTTATTAAATGAAACTCTAATTCTTCAAATCTTTTTATCTTAACTTCTTTAAATGAAACTCTAATTGTCCCACATTACTTAAGAAAGTGTGTTGTGTGTAGTATAACTTGCCCCACCCTCCCTTAAAAGTTACCATGGCTTTTGTGTGGAGTTATGGTATGCCTTTGTGTTAGAACCCCTTTCCCTCTCCCTTGTGTGTGTGTGTGTGTTTGTTTCTAAAAAAAAAAAAAAAAAAGCTTAAGTAGATTATTGTGTTGTGGCTGGAATTTTTTGTTTTGGACCTTAGTTGGCCTATTTGGTTGACGAACAACTTTGGGGATTGTTTAGATTTTGAGAAATTGTTTGCGATTTTAGGAGTGAGGAAATTCAAAAAACTGAATTCTTTTAAAATTCCATTAGTATCTAGCTTTAAGCTAATTGTTATGTGAATGGAGAAACTAATTGGTTTTTAATTCTTGAATATCTATCTATAATATTGTGTACATGATCAACAGTTGGGTTTTTAGTTTTAGATTTTGGATTATGCTACTTTCTTTCAAGTACTTGATTTTCTTTTTGGAATTGTCTCCTATTGAAGGTCTAGAATATTGTGTACATGAGTTTTAGACAAAACATAACAATACTCCTATACTTTAGTTTTCAATTTCATATTTTTCTATTTCTTTCCTTATTAAACATAATATGATATAGCTGATGTGATGCAATGAAGGTACGAGCAACTGCTATTTTTGGGGCATAGCAGCTGATACATTATGATAATTTCCCATAGCCATTTAAACTTCATGACTTGGAATTCTAATAGCCATCTTCTCTGAGGCAAAAACAATTGGTCGAGTTCAATAAGTTTGCCACTAACTTTGACCACAACATCATGATAATATAAGTGACTCACACACTTACAATTCATATATGCACAATTTTGATTCTTTGTGGAAATTCAAAACATTGATAAAATGAATGTAATGGCAAGTGCGTGATTTGTATATAGACACGTTAATGAATGTGTGTAGTGGACATGAGTAGAATCAATGGCATGTGTTTGACAATTTGGTCTTTGATGGAAATTAGTATAAGTGAGGGTCTATTAAATTTTTACCTTTTTATCTCCTCACTATTCTCTACTTGACTGTCTTTATCTTCCTACCACTCTCTACTTTACTATCATACTTCCTTCATCATTTTCTTTGTATTATATTTTGACTCTTCTTCTCCCTATTTTATTGTGTATAAATTTGATATCATTTCTTCCATTCAATCCATATTTTCCCCACAAAAAAATTGTAAATACTCTCTCTCTCCCTCTCTTGTGGATTTTTGTTCTTTCTTATAATTCTAATTAAGGTTGACGGTTTTTTATATTTAAATATGTGTTTTGGTTTTTTTTTTTTTTTTTTTAATTTCCCATTACAGAGTCTTCTCTCTCCCTTTTAAAGATTTGGTTGAATTTTGATTTGGGTTAATACTTAGTTTTTTTAGAAATAGGACTTTGAGTTTATGTCAAAACACATTCTACATGGCTATAAATTTGAATATACTTACCAATTTTGAGTAATAAATTATATAAAGTATGTCTTTTATTCCTTTTGTTTCATTTTAATTTTTGTTAAGATAACATTATAATTTTGTGATGAATTTTTATTATTATGATAATCTCATTATTCCTTAAGAGATGAGAAATTTGAATAATAAATTTGAAACTTGTAAAGTTTAGTTGTATATCAAATATAGCACACTATAACAGAAGTTAGAAAAATATAGTTCATCTTAAAAAAATATTAATCAAACATACAAAATATAATAGTATGATATATTTGTACTTTGTAGATATAAAAAGATGAAAAATACTTGTAGAAATTTTTTTTAAAAATAAATAATATTTGAAGTAATTGTTTTATTAATTTATTAATTATTATTATTATTATTATTATTATTTGAGGAAGGAAGTAATTGTTAATTTTTATATATTACACCCCATTACAAAATATTTATATATTCTCACGCATCGCGTAGGTCTGCGGCTAGTTTATATCAAAAGTTATTAACATGTATTTGCTTATGTAAAAATTTGCACGAGTACATATATCTTAAATTGAGTTCGCGTAGGTTTGAATCATTTGATAGGCCAAAAATGTCATTGGGCAGACTCCCACGCAAATCACAAAATACTAGTGTAAGGGATGCCAAAGAAGAAGACAAATTCATGAAAGAAGTAAGTGAAACAGAGGACATGTTAACAGAATCAAGATGAAGTTCCCTTAGCTTGGCCAGATTTTGAACAGGCATTTTCACAACAGATGTTTTGCAACTGACAAAGTAATTGCAAGAGAGATCTAGTGAGGACAATTGGGAGAGGTATGGGATAGTTCAAGTGGGACCTCGCCATTAAACCAGGACTGAGAAAGGTTAAGACATCTGAACTTAGCGCCAAACCCAGATGAAATTTGCGAAGGATAAAAGTCATTGAAAGCAAGGTTGAGGCGTTGCAAGTGAGGGAGAAGAAAGAGGCTAGCGTTGGAAGGGATGGTGCCGTAAAGCCAGTTACAACTGAGGTCAAGCCCAATCACGTCCCCCCTCACACTGTCACAGGTAACCCCATCCCATGAGCAACAATCAGTGCCCTCCTTCCAAGACTCCTTGGGGAAATAGGGAAAATAGCCATCATACCCAAACGATTTCATAAGTTAGGCAAACTTTCAAACTAATTGCATTTCTAACAATTCGAGTACTCTGTGGTCGATTTTACTGTTCTGTTTTGTCAGCTTTATCAGCAGCTGACGTGGAAGAAGGCGCAAGCTAGGCCAGAGGACTCGGTTTCTGTACATAGAAATCGAGTCCTCTGGACTCGGTTTCTATGTACAGAAACCGAGTCCTTTGGACTCAATTTCTGTTGTGCTGTCCCCTCCCACACTGTCCAGTCTCATCCCAGTCTCATCCATGGCAGATGCACATGAACCTCTGGGACGCTGGGACCTATTTCTGGGACCTATTTTCTTCCCATGCCTCCATGTGTTGCCATGGGAAATGCTGAGATCTATTTACCCGGTCCACCTTCAGCACTTTTTTTCTTCTCATAAACACTTTCAGCACTTTTTTTCCTCCTCATAAACACTTTCAGCTCTTTTTTTCCTCCTCATAACCTTCAGCTCCTCTTCGTAAAACAAACAGCTCCTCTTCATAAACAACCTTCCTACTCTCTCACTTGTATTCACAAAACACTTCTCAGGTAATGTGTTTACAATATTGTGATTATTGCTAGTATTTTTTTGAAGAAAAATTTAGAACATATTAGGAAAAGTTTAGTTTTTGTTATTTGTTAGTGTAAAATATTGTGATTAATTTATTTGTTAATATATTGTGATTATTTTGCTAGTTTTTTTTTGGACACATATTATATACACATTTATATGATCATGAATCTACTTAAGCAAAAATATCTATAATGACTAGATATTATGATTAAATATTGGGGAATATTTAGTACTAAAATATTGTGATTAAAATTACAACATATTGGGAATTTTTTTTTTGTTAGTGTAAATATTGTGATTAAATTATTTGCTATGTTTTTTTTTAAAAAATTAATATTGTGATTATTGGGAATATTTAGTACCAAATATTATGTGTGATTAATTATGTTATTACAACATATGGGAATATTTGTTTTGTTTGTTAGTGTAAATATTGTGATAATATATGCTAAGTTTTTTTTAAAAAAATTACTATTGTGATTAATTATTGGGAATATTTAGTACTAAATATTGTGATTGTTAGGAATATTTAGTACTTTTAGGTCTTTATCATGAATATGAAATGAATTATGAGTTTGATACCTGAGATAGTATTTGTAGTCTTTTTACCATAAATTATTTCAAGATATACACCTCTTAGGATTTGTAACAAAGATTTCAATGGATATGAATTTGGTAATGACTATTTTTGTAAGATTACTAAAGGTGAGTATATGCAAATTTGGTTGAGGTTAGTATTGTTGGCATTTCATATGCAAAGTTTTGTGATTGATGTTGATTGAGCGTTATAAATTTGTGACTAACACAATTGCACTTGATGATCTATATAGGTTGACAATGATCCTTATAAATATATATTACGGTGGACCCCTTACCAATACCAACCCTTATGACGGAGCCTCATTTCAAGGTCCGGGTATCCAGTGTTATTATATGATGATACGCCATAAACTAAAGACCCTGACTGAGCTGAAAGTAAAAATCATGGAAGAATTGCAACTAAACCCTACTTTGCATGACATACATATTACTTTCCGTTCTCCATATGAAGTCCTCAATCAATGCATTAATTACAGATATATGGAGATAACAGAGGACAAACTTGTGAAATTCATGTTTAGTAAGATGCAAAAATGGGGAAAAGCAGCAGATTTTGAGTTGTATGTCACTTTGGAGCCGCGTGCAGAAGTTGGCGTAGAGGAAGAAATGGTACAAACAACTACATCTCTACAGTTTGCAGTCCTAGATGATCGGTGCACCACATTGGGAGGCTATACACCCCCTTTTCAAGAGACACCAGCAACAATTGAGAGCGAACTTGGAAATAAATATGAAAATCAATTTTCTACACATCGAGGTGAATCGTCTACAGTTCCAATAGTTGAAGATGAAGACGAAGACTGTTTTGGGGAAGATTCTGACGATAGAGATGAGTACGAAGAGAGGATTTACAATGACGACTTTGACAGGGGTGTTGATGATCATGAAATTTCTCCAATTCCTGATGTTGATGATATGGCTGAATGTGATGAAGATGATGCGGACACTAATGTCAGAGTTCAGCATGTTACAAATACGACCCCCGTTTATGAACCTCCTGCCTCATCATTTTATGAAAATACTTAGGAAAATATGGTTGATCCTGAAGTTGTTCAGCAAGCATTTGGTTCTTCTTGGAATGCGGACATGAATTTTGCGAAAGGGTTGATTTTTGCGAATAAAGAGGCGGTAAAACGTGCATTAACAATTTATACCGCAAAGCATAACAGAAACATTATCACTATTAGGTCAACCAAAAGTAGACTATCTGTGAAGTGCGTCGATGAATCATGCATGTGGTACGTTGGGGCAGTCGAGAAGCCTCAATATGGTCTATGGATGGTCACATCTTATAGGGGTCCTCACAGTTGTATACCCCTTGGCACAGCCCTTGATGGTAGAATGATGGATTGCAATTTTCTTGTAGCAGAATTTGTTCCATTGTTACAAGAAAAACACACGGCAACAATTTATCATCTCAGACATTTCATTCAAGGGAAGTATTATGGGCATAACCTTTCTTACTATAAGATATGGAATGCAAAACAAGGAGCTATTGCAAAGATATTTGGGGGTTAGGAAGAGTCTTACCAAAGGTTGAGAAAGGTATTGTTGGCATACTTGGATCAAGAACCTGGCACTCGGTTCTGGTGTCACACCATACCTAGGGATGAGTTCAGTGATACAATATTGCACTATATATTTTGGGCTTTTGCTCCATGCATTGAAGGATTCAAACATTGTAAGGCAGTGATCAGTATTGATGGGACCCATTTGTATGGTAAATATCGAGGGGTGTTGTTGATTGCAATGGCCACTGATGCCAACAACAAGGTTTTGCCTATTGCCTTTGCTGTTGTGGACAAAGAGTCAAGGCCTAGTTGGAGGTGGTTTTTAGAACGCCTCAGGAATGCACTGGGGGATGTGATAGTAGATAAGGACATCTGCATAATTTCTGACCGACATCTGGGTATTCAAAATGCAATTGCAAACTGGCCTAGAGATGATGATGGATGAGTACGAGTAATTCACAGATATTGTCTTCGACATGTTGCTAGTAACTTCAACACGCATTTTCAGGACGCCACTTTAAAGTCATTGGCCTTGCAAGCGGGGTATGCGACTCAGGAAGCTAAATTTGAGTTGCATATGCAACCTATCAAGAAAGCCGAGAATGAGGCCATTAGGAAGAAACGGAGAACCGAGTGGCAGGAAAGTGAACCCGACTCATCCATCATGCCATGCACATATCTAATGAACATTGATTTCCAAATGTGGACCTAGCTATATGATGGTGGATACCGTTATGGGGCTATGACAACCAATGTCTCGAAGTGCTTCAATGGAGTACTCAAAGGTGCTCGTGGCCTACCCATTGCTGCAATGGTTGAATTCACTTGGAACAAACTTGTTGCATATTTCCATGATCGACACAAAGAAATTACTCATGATCTCTCAATTGGCAAGGTATGGAGTACATATGCCTTAAAAATCTATGAAAAAAACCTACAAAAATCTTGTTCACACCAAATAACAGCGTTTAATAATCTGAATGGTATATATCAAGTAATTACTACATACAACATCTATAATTCTGGAGGGGGACACCATAGTCAGGAAGTAAACCTAATGGCCAGAACATGTCGTTGTGGAAAGTGGGAAAATCGAAAAATCCCTTGCTCACATGCAATTAAAGCTATTCAGCACGTGGGGCAAGATGCGACTACATATATTGACCCATGTTATAGTTTGGAGAACGCCATTCGCACCTACTCACATGCATTTGCGGTGCCACTGTCAGAGACATTGTGGAGGGATGTGGACGGTCCAAAGTGGGTGCCTGACCCAAACTTGTTGCGGGGCAAAGGTCGACCTGTGGCATCTAGGATACGGAATGAGATGGATGGGGTTCAGCAAGAACGAGGAAGCCGGAGGCCAGATTCTAACTTGAGAGAGATTCAACAGAAGCAGAGCTATGGACTGTGTCATCACTCTGGGCAAAATCGTAGAAGATGTCCGCTTTCTCGTGGGGCTTCGACAAGCAGTAACGATCCAAACTAGGTAAGTAATGCTTTTTATATAATATACCATGATTGTATCAATTAGCAAAGTTGTCAAAAGTGCCATAAATTTATATTGTTCAGAGTAGAAGGCATTGCAATGTAGTACATTGATTGCTGAGCATATTTATACCACAAAAATCAGGAAATAGGTATCAACAGAGCAAGAAACTCACTGACTATTAAAAATGAAGACAAAACATAACAGGTAGTCTAGGGATGCTTTTATATAAAATGTCATGATTGTATCAATTAGTCAAGTTGCATATATTAGTGCGTATGTTTTGGCTTTTGGTATCTAACGACAATATTTGAACTTTTTCAGGCGTGCAGAAACTCGATTTTGGAATGGCATTGTAGATGTCAATTGGGGTAGGGTTTATTGTGTATTTGAACTTACTACTAGGTTGAATGCAGACAATTATTACTACTATGTTGTATGCGGACAATTATTATTTTGTTTATCATTGAATGAACTTGTAATCGAAGTATTCTATATCCAATGAATTATCATTGGATAATTTAATGAACTTGTTTTTCCTATTTTGTGTGAAAGAGACTACAAATTTTGTTAAGGAACTGAATTTGTCATTTTGTCTCAACGATTTGATTGTGGGCAATGCTTTTGCCACTAGAATAAGGGGCTTTGGTGAATATAGTGATACACTCAACTATGGAAGGAGATTTTAGCGAGCGGGTGTTACTTTATTCATGCTATTAGAAATTGAAAATCCTTCCTTTGGGTGGATGTATTTTTTCCTGAGCTAAAAAGATTTAGGATTGCAGGATCATATGTTAAAAATTGTGTTTATTATAGCAACACTTGATACCCTTTAATTGCCCAAAGTTAGCTTCTAAAGCAATCTATATTTTTGGCTAATGTTGGGAGATATAGGCTTTTTCTTTAAGAGGTCTCTAGGTATGTTGACTTGATATAACACTATCATTTTCATTAGTTCTGAGTTACATCAAATTGTTGGAGACATAATTCTTTGTCTTTGCTTCCAGAACTTGACTCAATATAATTAATGTCCAAACTCTAGAATTCCAAAATTCCATGACAAAGTATTCAAAGTTTTTAAAATGTTTTTTGACCATTCACATTAACAACGATTTTAGAAATACAATTTTTTAAAATGTTGTTAGCGGACTTGTTCAAGCAACACAATGTCCAAAAAGATGGGAGGACTTGTTTTTAGATTTATGCAATTAACCTCTTACTTGCATTCATGAAACATAATAAATGGCCAAGATGCCACATTGTCCAAAAAGATGGGAGCTTCATATATTCACATTCAGGACATGCACACAGGTTCAGTTGGGCATTTCTCACAATTCTGAGCCACCTATACAAGCAACAAGAGGCACTTCGGAATTTTAATATAGGTTCGATCTGCCTATTGTAAAAATGATTTTGAATGGGACAACCTGAAGAGAGTAGCCGTTAAGGTCAGCAATTAAATTTAACTTTTTTTTTTTTCAGTTTTATCCTATTTATGTGTTTTTTTTCTTCAACTTTTGTTTGCAATTTTTTATCTCCTCCTTGTAGATGGTCGATGATTCTAACACGAGTATCATGAGAGATTATGTCTTAGAAACCAGTCAGGCAGAGAGTGAGAAGTAATCGATCACTACACCTGTTTCTCCAATTGTGATTGTGAAGTCCTGCTCCATAAATCCATAATGATTAAAAGAATTTATTGTTGAATTTATAGATATAACCTCATAATATTCAACTTTGAGGGCTCTAGTTCCAGAAATATTTTGAAGAGTGAAGACCCAAACAGTTGTACCAGAAAAATGGTAAACTTAAGATGATAGAACAGTTTCATTGAATGAGGATCAACATTCTAATTGGAGCAAGTGCCATGCATACCATAATTGCAGCAAATCAGGGTACACTCATTAAATCAACGGAAATTTCATGCTTTGCCTCCAGTGATCTTACTTTGTTTTGGTATTTATAGACAATTTTAGTAAGCATACAGTTAGAAGAACTGCTTAAGCACCATGTGCTATCCTTTTATAAGATCACTTTGTTATTGATAGTTGCATTTTATCATGGGATGAAATACTTGGAACCATGATATACATTATCTATATATACAATCAAACATGAAAATAGTAAAAAAGAGTTATTTCTATATTGCTTCTCTTTCATCTATAGATGTCTTTCCAAGCAAGGAAAAATGCCTAAAATTATATAATTTGTTAAAATGCCTATATATACATATCACTTGAAACATATCCCATCCAATATCGACCCATGTCACTGTTAGTTTTGCCCTGAATATACGTTGCCTAGAAGGATATTGATTACATGTTCTACCAATTAAGGTTTCATGACATACTGCTCCATTTTGCAAGTGAAAATTTGCCACAGAATCCAAAGCTTTTCCTCTTTTTTTCTCTTGTAGAAGGTACCTATAGACAGAAAACAAGTATCATTTATTTTATATTCAATAAAATGCATAACAGCAAAAGCTAATGCAACAATTCAGAACTTTATTCTATGACATCATTTCCAATTCCCTCAGGTCTCACTCCTAGCTGATATTTATAACCTTAATAGGAAGAAAATGAAATAATCCCAGAAAAATTATAAGTTTCTATCAAACATAGCATGCTTTCTTCATATTTTCATTGAAACTTTATAAGGGATTACAAAGCTTGACTGGTCAAAGACACATAATAAAAATGGTTCCCAAGAAAAATTATTAAGTAGTCTAAGACATTCCCAAGACACACAGAACTGGTTTCAGTGTAATCATCCCTTTTCTATCTGCTGAATATATTTGAGTAGCTGATAACTACAATAATTAAAACCTTTTGTTTTAAGAGCATCCCAATTTGATCCGTATGCGCAAACTATTTGGTGTAGACATCTTTCAATTTATACTTCATTCCCTAACTTTTTCTTTCATCTCTTGGGTCTAATATATGAATTATCAATTTATTTGCAAAAGATTTTCTTCTGGATTTAGATTGGCCAATCTAGTCAGCCAATGTATGAGAATCAAAATATAATTACTTGTTATTTTACATTTTCAGCAATCAAGTCAACCAAAATAAAATAAAATTTTAAGAGTACCAAAAACAAATGAACAGAAAAGGTTTACAGAGTAATTCCAAAATTTAAAATTACCAAAAACAAATGAACAGCAGGTTATGCTGCAATTAAATAGCGTTCAACAAGGTTTAATTTCATCAAGAATACAAATATACCTTTCTTCTGTACTATAAAAAGAAAAAGAAAAAAAAAGTAAAAAACAAAACAGCACAGACATTCAATTATCCCTGTATTTTGACTAGAATAATATAGGCACTTTAAGTCCAACAGAGACATAACTGCCATCCTCACTCCATAACCGTGTGCAATTTTCCATATTTCTATGAGAATCAATGTACAATCTAATATGCAATAAATGTGCAATTTTTGTTTAAATAGAAATTGGGAGATCCACTAAGAATAAAGAAAAACATATAAACAATTGCTTACCCCTCCTTGAGTATATTAAACTGTAAAAGCCCTACCAAGACCCACCAACTTTTTTGAAATCAAGAAAGGCTTCACGGACTCAATTAAACAAGATTGCACATTGTTTTAAACCAGATAGATCATTGCTGAAACATATTGCATTATTCAAAATCTATTAATAAGTGGGTTTAATAGTAATTGTTGACCTACAGTGAGACCAAATCTACCCAACCTTGGCCATCTCAAACTCAAGCATCCATTTTGCTTCACAAGTTCATTAAGTAAATGTGAGCACCAAGTCAAAAAGACTTAACATCACAAAAATATTCAATGGTATTTGCAATAAATGGCACTTACTCTTCCCATAAACAATTGGTGGAGGATGAGATTCATGGGTCCTAGACAGCTGCATAAGTAGTATTTAACAAGCAATAAATCACATAAATCATTAGAAAGACTACTTTAAGTATACAACTCCAAATCTAAAAAGAAAAATGAGAAAAAAAAAAATAGAACCACAAATCATAGTTGAATGGTAGAAGAGTGAGATTTATGCAAAATCACGTTTCATATTTTGTTATTGACAAGTCACACACATTCAATGGATGCATCCACGACCTTATGGGAGAAGGAAGTGTCATTAAAGCTAGACTTCATTGGCAATACACATTTGGTCTAAGTAAATAAAAAATTACTACTTATACTAATTACTTCTTTTCTTTGAACAAAAGATGGTAAGCATACAAGTAATTGTTAAAAGCCAAGAACTAGCACAGTGAATTAAAAAATAAATAAAAACAAACAAGGAAGTTGCTAAAAACTGTGATTGACCAGTGTACCTTGGTTGTTGCGTAGCGGAAGATCTTTTCCTCAACTTGTGCCGCAATATTAGTAAATCGATTGAGACTATTAGGATCAGAAGAAGACACCCTACTCATCAATTTTAACAATCTGCCCATACAACAGTTACACTTTAATAAAATCCAGTTACAACATCATCATGGAGATATAGGCAATTGAAAATTAGAAAAAGTAATAATTAATATATAAATATATGATATCACAAATTAACCTAGGAATATTAAATCTGCCACATAAAACTAAAATATTCATGAAATATTAAATCTGACAGACAAACTACCGAATACAAAGACAAGTAATTAAGCACGAAAGCAGCAAGTAGAGCATAAATCATGAAAGCCAAAACTCACATAAAATGTTCAGACAAATAAAAGCTCAATGCAGATTCACTAATCCAAATTTGTTCTTTTAAGAGTATTAATTAATAGTATGTTACTGTTTTAAGTCTTAAGTTACACCTAGAACATCACTTTTTCATGAGTAATAAACTTATTAATAATGTAGATTATTAATAACTAAACGAAATACAAAAAGATTATGGACGAAATAAAGTGATTCCATAAAATCTATAAAGAATGTTGCTATTTGTAAGACCCCACACAATTGGACCTATATTATGAACCAAACAAATATGACATAGACAAAACTATACATCAATTCTTAAAACACACATGTTTTATCAATTAATGGCTTAAATACATGATTAGTCCGTAAAATAAAGTTTAGGGCGAACATGTTTAAGCCCTTTTTCAACTATGTAGAGTTGGCCATATATATCCTATTTCTCCATTCTATTCTATCCAAATATATATTGCATCCTTGTTCAATACATTGTTCACACCTATTATTTACCCTTTTTTTATAAGTATAATTTACCATTTTCATTTCCACTACACTTGTATTAGGAATGTCTTGCTTCTTACCAACCAAACACTTCGTATCATTTTTCATTTCCACTACACAATGTTCATTTCTTTCAATTTTTGTCTTATTACCTATTAAAAATAAAAAATAAAGCATCATTGATCTAAGCATATTAGTTTTCCAAAAGGAGAAAAGTCAGATGAATGAGACCGCCAACATCAGGGAAATGCAGCAACAGGAGCTGCATTGCTACCTTCCAAAATTGAAATCAAATTAAAGCACGCTTACCAGAAGCAGCAACAGCAGCTGCATTCCCCTTTTCTCTGTTGCTTGGTTGTCCTTTCTTCCAGATGTTGATAAAGGCTTGCGACTCACATCTTTACTTGGTTGAGAACCAGATGTATCCACCTCTCCTTCACGTTTCTGCCGGGCTTGCTCAGCCATTAGTTGCCATTTTGAAAGCATGTCATCTCCTCCAACAGCAGCACGGGCTGCAACGTTTGTCGACCTTGTCCTAATTTTGTCATCTTCCTCTTGGTTTGCCTGTACTGAAGCAGATAGCAAAGTCAAGAATTTTGAAATTTGGTTCAGTGGTGAAGATATAAATGAATTATCTTGTATACCTTAAGTGATTTACCACGACCATCATCTTTCTCCTTGTCACCATCAACTCAGGCATTATTACCCTCAAGCTGCATTTGGAGAGATATATCATACAATATCAAATATATAGAACTTTAATCAGACCCAAAGTAAACATTTGTGTGTAGCTCGCACTAACACTTCAACTTCTTTGACTAAAACTCACATCATTTTTATATCAGCTGGATTTTTTATATCAACTGATACAATACATGTGATGTTGAATATAACTAAAACTCCTAATCTTCTTTCACACGTCTCAAAAATGGTTTTCCCGCATTTATTTTAGTACGTAATGGTGGTTTATTAAGGGACTATGCCCACATAATGGTGCAGTACAAACAAAGAAAGAAACCCTTTTACGAGCCTTAACATACCAAGTAGTCTAATAAGGCAAAGAGATTGCCTTGGTACAATTCAGTATAGAAATAAGAAAACCTTGTCCAAGTACAATTCAGTAGCCCAAGTGGAGATCATTCTTATTTGGCAGTTATCATCCTTTGCAAGATTATCAAGCTTCCAGAGTAAGAAAGTTCTGAAGGCATCCTGCAAGTAAAAGGTAGTATTCCATATGAGTAGTAGAACTTCAATGCACTGATTTAACATTAAAACACAAGTAACATACAGATACAAGGGTCAAAACGTAACATAAGGACAAAAAATCTAATTCAAATCTTAAAAAGCATCAATGAAAATTCCTACCTGATTTATCTCCTCTTTATTGTAACTATCATCTCTCCACACCCCATTCCACATTGTGGATGGGCTTTAGCAATCAACTATGGTAAAGGAAAATTAATACATTTCAAAACATTATAGATTTAGTCACATTCCGTTTGGATATTATTACAACACAACAAAAAAGGGTATAATCCATTAATCCCACTATAAAATTTCAGATTCATGTTAATTGGGCCAAAATTTCAGAGATTTAAATTTGCTTGAATTTGATCCAAGCAAGCCTTACAATTTCATGCTATTGTTAGAAAGTTGCTGACATTGAGAAATCTAGTAATAGCAAGTATCCTCCCAATGAGAGTAACTAACAAACTTTAGAAGCATCATTTACAATTGTTCTCATGTAAAACATTTTAATGATAATCCCTGAGTTCTACATTCATGGTTTCCATAAAATTTAAACTTGTTCAAGATAGTTTGAATTCCTAAGATGCAAGAAATACAAGTCCCACAAGCGAGAACACTGTGTACTACATATCGAAAGCAATGCTTACTTAAGCGGGAAAAGGGTGCTTTCCCCAACATCTGCTACAGCTCCAAAATCAAAAAACAGCATCAAACGCATTCTCTGAGAATATTGTATTAACCTGAAAAATCTGTTAAGGTGAAGTCCAGGTGTGACTATTTATATTAAAGTAACAAGTCTTACATGAAGTTTATTCTATAAAGGGCACCTTCAGCGTAAAAAATATATATTTAAAGGGCATAATAAGGATACAAGTTTTGCGTTTGATGCAGATGGCGTGCTGATCCTAATGCATTTTACGTTTATGCTGTCTCGTATAATGTTTGGTAGGTGGGGGAGGGGGTACTGCATCTCCTTGGTGAGGCTCCTCGCGTTGCTACAAAGATGGAGTTACAACCAAACAATGGATTACATGAATTAGAATAGCATTAACAACAATTACTCAATATTAATTACATTAAATGAGTTGTCATACCGCGGGGCCAGCCTTGTGTCCTACTTTGTGACCACCTGTCCCACAAGGAGGTGCTTTTGTTGTGCGTTTATGTCGACCTTGTGGGGGTGACTGTAACCTAACAACTGAAGATCCTACAACTGCGGGGGAGGATGGTGTAGCAGACGAAATGTGAGTGACGCCCGTAGTCATGGGATCTATACGCAGTCTAGGAGTGGGCATGAATGACATGGAGTGACTATGGGGTGGTACATGGTCTATATGACCAATGCTGTACGAGGAGGATAGAGTGTGCATGACAGGAGGGGTCTGACTAAAATCATAGCCGAGATCAAAGGATGGCGGAGTAAATGAAAGATGAGCGGGGTCAAAAAATGTATGTGAGGTGTGTGAAGGGATCTCGGGGTAAGAAGATGCATGAGTAGTGGGTAGAGGGATCTCTAGGTCAGGAACTACATGAGCAGTACGTGGAGGGATCTCTGGGGAAGGAGATGCATGTGGCGGTGGAGGGAACTCTGGGGCAGGAGATGCATGTGAGGGTGGAGGGAGTTCTGGCGTAGGAGATGCATGTGGGGGTGGAAGGGGATCCGGCCTACTGACAGCCTGATGGGGTGCACCACGGTGACCATGGCTATGGCTGGCACGATTTGAGCTTGTGCTTGGTTGTCCAGTATCTTCTACCGCATCTGGATTTGCCCCATCAATCTCTTCCGAGAGAAGTTTGGCAGTTATACGATGAAGGCGTTCCACATATTTAAGTAAAGCTGAGATTTGCTTGTACATGGGACTGCCTACTGTATACTGCGTCAACATCTGCTTGTGACTGGCAACCTACAAGTACAAAAATACAATTAATACATCTAACAAAAAAAACTGGTGATACGCAACAAAAATTGAAAAGAAAGGTCGAAGCGATTACCATAAGAATAAGTGAAGTGGAAGTATGGTCGACGAACCTCCAAGTCACCCTATGATACCAACCAAGTATGGATGAGCAGGCGATATAGCACCCTATAGTCGTGCTCCATGACATAGAGCTCGTGCTCGACTATTCCATACTTGGATATGGCCATGATGTTTGTCCCCCCAAATCACGTCTATCTTCCCCCTCAGGTCTATGGCATGAAGGGCGTCGTCAGTATCAACATATACAGGAATTTCTTGTACCATCCCAAACTAACGAAGAACACGGTCCGGTGTATGTCTTTCTACAAGCCAAAAGCATACAAGCGGCACCCTCGCTGTCCATACGTCCCTTCCTGCGACATAGAACGGAGGCAGGTGGGCTAAGTCATCTTGATATGGTTCCCACACCACCTGAAATAGCCAAATAAAAGGGCAGTACATTATGCAATGTTCCATTATTTTTTAGTATGAGCTATTTTACAAGCAGTAAATACAATAGTCATAAACAATAGAAGGAACACAATTTGGGTACCTGGTTGGGACGCATACAATCTAATAGCTGACAGTACCGAACCAAACAGATTTCTTGGGGGCTATTTTTCGTGGTAATGACCCACACAGTCCTACAATTAAGAAAGAGAGGGTGTTACTTGGAATTGAGAATTTGAAGTAATCAACAACAATAAATGATGGGCAATCGTAAATTTAACATTACATACCGCTAAGTTTATACCAAACAATGATTATCTAAACATATGATTAGTGGTGGAGTTAGAAATTAATAACACTTGTATTATACATCAATAATAACATATGACCTCAGTGGTTGTAAAACGATATATAAAAATAAATAAAAATCCTATTAATTTTCAAGATTTGAGGAATAGAGGTAGTTAAAATTATATTTTCTATTCCAATTTTTAGAATTGATCAAGGAAGAGACTTACTTAATGGACAGTGGAGAAGGGGCAAATGGTGGGCCATATGCATCATCTGGTGGGAGGTCCTCCTTCCTTGGGCACAAAAAAGGGAGTCTGAACCATGCCCAATACTGAACCAGTAGTAAGGCCCCACCAATCTGACTGGCACCTCTGTCGGTTGCCCTGCATAACTTTCTGTACAACCATGTAAGGCAAGCGCTCCCCCAACTGTACTGACGTGGATTGTGAAAGTCCGTCAACATCTGCAACCAGATCATATGCACCCGATCGCCAGACTTGTCGGCAAAAATTGTGTCTGCCAGCAGTGTTAGAATATAACACCGTGCATATTGATGCACAACCACCTCTGCTGCATCATTAGGCAACCCGTGGTCAATTTTTTCTAGTAGCTTCTTAATTAGGATCCTTTGTCCTTTAAGCACATTTCCATTAGGGGGAATTCCAAGCATACTCTGACATTCAGCTTCCCATGTCAAATCAGTTCTTCCAACAATTGCCTCACCATCAATTGGAATCCCGAAAATAACTTCCACATCTTGCATTGTGATTGTTGTCTCGCCATATGGCAGGTGTGGGTTTCAAGCCGCCATCGCTCAACCAAGGCCGTTATCAAGTTATTATCAATTTCTCTACATGGGGTCCTATACAACCCAATTAATCCAACTCTCTTGACAATGTCGATGACGCGATCATCCACCACTATGGGGCGTCGTTTTTGAAGCTCGTCATTACGACCACGGCATTTAAGTGCCCCCGGATCCTGCACATGATAGAACCGTGGTGATGAAATGTAATATGTCATAACCTTTGTATATGTGATTGTAGCTATTGATCCCAAAAAACAAAACTATAGCTGTTATAAAGGGAAATTAACATATCCCAAAAAAAAAAAAAATTAAAAAAAAAAGCAACAACGGGAGCAAAATAAAAGGATGTAATGTACTTGATACATTTGATAAAATGCTAGTGCACAGTGCAGAGCTATCAAACATTTACTAAATTGATAAGTAATAACCAAATATTATTCATGTAATACTTAATTATAAAAAGACCCATTTGAAATTATTATCTGACAATTTTATATCATACAAACAATTGTATGATAATTTTTTCTCTCACAAAAATAAAATAAAATAATTGACCACATATAGCCAGCATTAATGGAGTTTTGAATGCTTAATTATCACTGGTCAGTGTAAGAGCTTAGAACTTTGAAGGTTTTCAATGCTGGTTTTATTGTTGCCAGCTAGATTGAGAGCTTTTGTTTCAATTTTCTAAGTGGTGGTTAGATGATTCTTGAAAGGCTGTCAAAATTTTTTTCAACAATGAATAGATAGGAGTTTCATTTTTTCATAAATTTGTTTAATCTTGAATCTTAGTATTTTTTTTCTTAATATCAAAAAATAAAAAAAGTTCATACTTCATTCGTTGGCCCCCAAAGTTGAAATTTGGGTTCTAGTCTCTAATGAGTTGTTTGATTGTGGGGTATAAGATAATAGTTCTTTAGTCTCCTAACAAAAATCATACCTAAGATGTTAGTAGGTTGGATAAATTTTCTTAGCTTTGTTGGATATAAATTCATGGTTCTAGAAAGATATATGCATTTTGGGGTTAAGGAGCGTAATGTTAAGTTTTATTGGTATTTGACAAACCAATCTAACTTAACCCAACTAATGGGCATGACTATGCATTCAAACCTAGTAATACCATTGACAAACTTAGAATTTTAGAAATGGAAAAAAAAAAAAATATATCAACATAATGCAAAAAAGGATAAGAAGAGAATATTCAGCACGTGGTCGGTTTTAATTTTACCTTGCCTTCCCAAATAGCGCACGATCGATGAGTTGTTAGAAACCTTAACACCGATTTGTCAATTGGACTAGGTCCAAACTCATCATGACTCTGAGTAGGAACAGCAGCCATACTGCACTGAGTTTAGGGAGTCAAAAGTAAATATAAGCACATGTTGAACATAAATTGGCAAGGATCATGATCAATTAAAATGTGACTCAGCAGGTCATGATCAATACCAGCTAAAGAGTACGGGGTAATCATGTTTATCATTTTCTCAACCAAAAAAAAGAGTACGGGGTATATGTATGTATGTGCTCGTGTTTTGTATACACATGCATGTACGTACATACCATATCTATTTATATATAAATATAAATATATCACTCTTTCAGTTATTATAAACTTTGTTTCGTTTCAGTTATTATAAACCATATTATCAAACCCCCCCCCCCTTCCCTACTTAAAAAGTAGGTTTTGCCAACACATAAGGTTTTATTAAAAGATTTGAATTCGCTCACAAAATATGGTGACAGAATGGTCCCTCAATTTCCCTTCATTCACACATAAAGTTAGAGGCAACAAAACAGTAATCTTTAAAGCAATAAGAAAATACCTCTCCTTGAGATTAAGAAGCAGGTAAAGTGAAATAAGCCGTAAGCCTTTAACTGCAAGACTCATATCACATCACTCTTAACTGTTTTTGTGTGTGTGTGTGTGTGTGTCAAATTGATACTTCAAGATATCGAATTCTCCTCTATGTGGTAAATTCCAGTTTAGAGCAAAAAGTTAAGAAAGAAAAAACGATCAAGTCCTCTTACAAAATACAAAAAACCCAGTCCAAAAGAAAAACATATGAAATTGACAACCTTATCCACCAATGTAGCTTCAATTTAGACATCACACACTCTCATCACTCAAAATAAACAACAAATGCAACTCCAATTCAGCCAAAGACACAGAACACAAAGCAGTAACACCATGCTCCCATACAGTTAATGACTTACTGATAACATGTTTTGCAACTAAAATGGTCCACACAACTGAACCTGATGACAAAACTTATGAAACCCATAATTTTCCTACACTTCACATTTTCCTCACACTTTCTCACTAACCAAACAGAAACTAAAACAAAAATTGAAACTGACCCATTAAAGAAAATCAAACAAAAAAAAAAAGGATAGAAACTGACCCATTAAAAGTTATTTTCAATTCTTAACCACTCAAAGCAAGAAATAATTATTGATGAGCTACTTTGCCCATGAATTTGGTGCTACGGAAATCCTTTCAGTAAGAAGAATGGCATATGAGGCAATTAAAGATTTAAAATGTACAAGCAACATCTTTAGCATACTATGATCACAATTGACAGATTAAGAAAAATGTATTAATAAATCCAAGGAGATCATGAAGAACATTTTTAATACAATTGTGAAAACATGAAGTTAAACAGAACATTATCAAGAAAGAAACATGAAATTCACAGTCCCATTTACTTTCAACCACTTAATAAATAAAGGTGCTAAAAGTTGATAATCAACACAAACAACTTGGTTTTTTCATAGTTGAGTATACATGCATATTGACAGCAAGCACAACCTTGATAGGCTATCTATCATAAATACAAATCAACTCAATTAAGGTAATCAATCAGCAATATATGAAGAACAAAACGGAAAATCATAAAAAATAAGCATGAAAATAAAATGCACCTTGCCTTTGTTCCTATTAAACAAAAAAAAAAAAAAAAAAACTGATCTCAGTTTTTACAATAGAGGAAAAGAAAATGCACAAACAAACTGGTCTGGTGTTACAATCAATGCATGCATTACCAATAACCCCAGAAAAAAGAGAGTCCTTACTTTTTGTGAGGTAATCGGAGCGACGGATCGAGGCGGAGACGGAGCGACGGGAGCGAGAGGGACACCGACGGCGACGGAGCGAGATGATTGAGAGAGAGACCGAGAGTGAGAGTGTGAGAGAGAGTGTGAGAGAGACTGAGTGAGTGTTTTGAGTTTTTTGTTTTTGAACTTTTTCTTGTAGGAGCGAGATGACTGAGAGAGAGAGACCAAGAGTGAGAGTGTGAGAGAGACTGAGTGAGTGTTTTGAGTTTTTTTGTTTTTGAACCTTTTCTTGTAGCGCGCGATGAGGGACGCGTGGAACTGAAAAACGATTTGGGCTTATGAAAAACGACTCCAATGGAGTCGTTTTTATTTCCCAGAAAATGACTCCACTGGAGTCGTTTTATAGCCCAGAAAAACGACTCCACTGGAGTCGTTTTATTTGCGCAGAAGACGACTCCATTGAACTCGATTTCTGGCTTACGTGGGACCCTCCAGCCACGTCAGTTACTGGCAAAACAAAGCAAATCGAGTACAGTAAACTCGATTTTAACACTCACAAATCGTCTGCACTGAACTCGAATTGTTAGAAATGCAATTTGTTTCAAACGTTGCCTAACTAATGATATTGTTTGTGTTTTATGATTATTTTAAAAAAAAAAATCCCTCCTTCTTTGGATAAGAAATATAACAGTAGTCAGAAGCATATTCCAAAAGAGAGAACAATTGCTTAAATTGGAGCAACACAGAGCTCTGGTCTTGGGAACACAGTAGTGATGATGAACCACCTCATTATTCCTGATGAGTTCATAAGCAGATATGTGATATGTGGAGAGCTGGGATGTTAGTATCTATTTTATAGGGAAAAATATGGGACAATTTTGCACGCTTATTAAGTTCTGTATGTCTATATTAAAAAAGCGTCGAGTTCCATTTTGATAAATGTGTTAAAATGTTTAAAAAACACTTATTTTGTATGCTATACTTTGCTGACATTTTTATAATATCAAATGTTTAAGAAACACTTATTATATATGTAGTATTTTGTTGAATGTGAAATAGGTGTTAGTTTTTATTTTCTTAAAAAAAATTAATAATAATAATAATTTAAGCTCTGCCCCCGATTCAAATCCTGGTTCCGTCCCTGCAATACACAATTGTTGAGAGTAATGGATGTCAAAGCAGAAGACAGATTCATGAAAGAACTAAGAGATATAGAGGACATTTCAACATTCTCAAGATGAAGTTCTCTTAGTTTGGTCAGATTTTGGACAGGCCTCTTCACAACAGATGCTTCGAGTTTAAGATAGCTATTGTAGTCAGAGAGATCTAGTGAGGCGAGTTGGGAGAGGTGAGATATTTCAAGTGGGATTTTGCCAGAAAACATGGAGCGAGAAAGGTCAAGGTGTTTTAATCTTGCAAACTGGCCAAACCTAGATGAAATGGAGGAATAGTTAAAATTGTTTGAAGCGAGACTGAGCCATTGCAAGTGAGGGAGAAGAAAGAGGCTACTGTTGAAAGGAATGGTGCCATCAAGCCAGCTACAACTGAGGTCAAGGCCTATCACATCTCCTTTCATCCTATCACATGTAACACCATCCCATGAGCAGCAATCAGTTCCCTCCTTCCAGGACTCCATCTTTGGATAAGAATGAAGACCAACTTTATCACAATTGAAAGAAACATCATTGGAAAAAGAAAATAATTGCTTGAATTGGAGCAATGCAAAGCTTTGGTCTTGGGAGCACAGTGGTGCATAAGAAGAGGATGAAGTATGTTGAGAATACAAGAGCAGCAAGAGGTAGCAGAAGTAGAAGAGTTGAGAGAGCAAAATAAAAGACCTAATCATTATTCTGGATGAGATCAGAGGCACGTATATGACTGTCATACGTGAAAGAAAAACTGGAAGTTCTTATAAGAAAAAGCTATGACAACAACCTCGTCGTTATATTTTGTTGGTATTCTTTTTCTTTTTCTTCTTGTTAGTCTTGTCAATAAAACCGTCATAGTTTGCATGTCAGGCTGGTTATTTTCTCCGGACAGACTGGTTAGATGCAAGTTAGATGCAAACACATTAATAAATCCATTTTTAGAAATATTCTCTCGACAACTTTTTCAATTCGAGATAAATTTTTTTTAAAATTAGTTTATTAATATGTGTGCTTAAGGCACACATTAGTAAAATTCATTTTCTATAAACTATGCCTCATCATTAGCTAGTTAGTCTTGTCAATAAGCTTGTTAGTCTTGTCAATAAGCTATGCCTTATCATTAGATGCAAATTTTCTCCGGACAGGCTGGTTATTTCCTGGCTTGGGGAAAAAGAGAGGGCAGAAGACAAAAATGGGAGTAAGAGTGGGGCATGTCAAAAATTACTAAATTAATTAGTAAAAAGGGCCATGCAATTATGAAGACAAACGACGGGCGTCATTTCATTTTGAATGTAGCATTACCATTAGGTGTGCTAAATGTGCCAAATGCCAAATATTTGGCACATTTAGCACACCAAACACAAAAACAACCTCTCATGAGGTGTGCTAAATATCTCAAAAAAATGAGACATGCTACAGTACGCTCTCAAATATGAGAGCGTACGGACAGCCATGCCATTTTACTGTTCATATATTTAATTCTTTTTTCTCTCCCCTCCTCTCAGTTCTCTCTCTCTCTCGGTCATTCTGAAACCAATCTCTCTGTCTCTCGCTCTCGCTCTCTCTCTCTGGGGCACTCTCATCGCACTCTCATCGCCACGCCCACGCCCACGCCGTCTCATCGTCGTCTCGCCACGCCCACGCCCACGCCGTCTCATCGCCGTCTCGCCATGCCGTCTCATCGCCGTCTCGCCACGCCCAAGCTCGCCATTGATCACTGACCCACTTTGCAACGAAGAGGAACTCCGGTGTAAAGGAAACGGTGGCCGGGAGTGAAAACTTCCATCACCGTCTCACCACGCCGTCTTGCCATCGCCGATCTCGCCACGGTGTATGTCCGATTCAGTTTATGATGTTAGTGTAATTTGTAATTAATTTTATAATTGATTTGGTGGATTTGGGATGTGGGTTTGTTTAATTTGGTGGATGTGGGTTTGTGCGCCGGTGGTGGGTTGGTGGCTGTGGGTTCGATCTCTCTGGTTGTGTCTTTTTCTTTTTTCTTTTTTTTTTTTTTTTGAGGTGAAGCCGATCTCTCTGGTTGTGTTTTTTTCGTTGTTGTTGTTGTTGTTGTTGTTGTTGTTGTTGAGGACGAGGATGAGGATGAGAATGAGAATGATAGGGAGAAACTGTTTGAAGTTTTTTTTTTAATGGTATTTTAATGTGATGGATATATTATTTTAATGTATGGGATTGAAAAATAGAACATCTGATAAATGAGATGTTGTAAAATGACGTTGTAAAATAGTAAAGTAGGTTTTTGATGTGTGAAAATGGCATTTTTTATGCAACGGCTGATGAGAATGCTCATAAATGTACAATTCACGTTTGTCCTTCCATTTTGAAAACAAGCTGATGTTCCGCATGATGCGCAATTCACGTTTGTCCTTTTAAATTATACGTATCATGCACAATGCACATGTACCCTGTTAAGCTATATACGCTATGGAATAAAAGTGACAATAGTTAAATACTATGTTTTGACAAAATTTATGACAAATTAGTATTGTTTCAAAAATATTTAGCAATATATCACTTTTTTAGTACTCGAGTTTCACAAAATCAAGTTCTAAATAGTACTCGAGTTTACGAAACTCAAATTCTTTGTGTAATGAAAAAAGTAACATGGTATATACTCGATATTATGAAAAATCGAGTACTTCTTTATAATACTTGAGCTTCACAAAGTCAAGTACCTTATTTTTCTTTTTCTTTTTCCTACTTTTTGTATCTTAGTGACTACATAACAAGGTTTAAGGTTGACACTGTTGCAAAATTTCCTGAAAATCCATCCTAGACCCATCTTCTTCTATATGGTCTTCTTTTCTTTTCTTTCTTTTTTTTTTTTTTTTTTTCTCTGCCACCTACTACCATTAATTTTCTTTTGAGATGAGGACAAAACCACATGTGATATTTGAGAACTTGTCAGGCCTCAAGCCTAGTCTATTTGACCTTTCCTATTCACCCAAATCCACACTTAAGTAACTTGTGCAGAATCGAACCCAAAAGCATAAAAATCTATAGCTTCTTTTTACACTTCACCCATTGGATTAACTTCTTTGTTTAAATTTCATGTTAATGTTAATGCTAGGTTTTTTTAGTTTAGCTGTTTAGGGTTTTTTTTTTTTAAATAAAAAATTAATATTTTATTTCTATTTTGGGAAATTTAAATAATAGGGTTTTTTTTTTTAATTTATTTGTTAAAAAAGAAGAAGAAGAAGAACTGGGTTCAGATATTCACATTGTGTGGAAAAAAAAAGTCATGAGCTAGTACTCTATCATTCTTTAATGGTGGATAGCTTTCATGGGTCAAAATCAAGCTTTTTTCCTCTCTCTCTCTCTCTCTCTCTCTCTCTCTCTCTCTGTATATGTTTTTTTTTTGGGTTCAAAATTGAATTTGGTCTGGCATTCACATGGTAGATACAGTGGAGTAATAAAGGATCGGGTATGGGTTTTGGGTTTGCTTTGAAGTTTGAGAACTGAGAGGACTGAGCATAAATGTGTATATACATGAATGAGTCCACAATGCTGCTTTCTTTGCTACTACTATTGCTCTGCTACTGCTATGCTATGCTGGCTCGTTGAGCCAATCTGAATGCGCAAAGATAATGCTTTGACTTTGATTGATTTTCCTTTACTCTACTTTACGTCTCAGGCAGCTTGATTTTCAGGCTTTTGGGTTCGGTTCTGCACAAGTTACCAAAGTGTGGATTTGGGTGAATAGGAAAGGTCAAATAGACTAGGCTTAAGGCTTGACAAGTTCTCAAATATCACATGTGTTGTTGTCCTCATCTCAAAAGAAAATTAATGGTAGCAGGTGGCAAAAAAAGAAAAAAAAAAAGGAAAAAAAGAAAAGAAAAGAGAAGAAGACCATATAGAAGAAGATGGGTCTAGGATGGATCATCAAGAAATTCTACAGCAGTGTCAGCCTTAAACCTTATTAGGAAGTCAGTAAGATACAAAAAGTAGGGGAAAAAAATAATAATAACGTACTCGACTTTGTGAAGCTCGAGTACTATAAACAAGTACTCGATTTTCATAATATCGATGACTCACCTAGGAACTCGAGTTTCGTAAACTTGAGTACTATTTAGAACTCGCTTTTGTGAAACTCGAGCACTAAAAAAGTGGTAGATTGCTAAATATTTTCAAAACAGTGCTAGTTTGCTATAAATTTTGTCAAAACGTGGTATTTGGCTATTTTCACCATGGAATAAAATACCAATTTTTGGACTTATGAAACTTAAACTTAAGTTCTTCACATTAGAACTTGAGTCTCAGATTTGGTACATGTGTTTAAACAACAGTTTTCAGTTTTTTTGAAAATACGTGTAGGTGAAAAAGTGTGTGAAAATACGTGTAATGTTGTTTAAAAACTGAAAACATGTGTTTAAACACATATACCAAACAAGGCCTCAAGTTCCAAAAGTGATCACATAACTTATTAGAATCAATCTTGGTCACATAACTAACATGTTTGCAAAATTAGCTTAATGGGCAAAAAATCCCATGGAGCCTGATCTGAATGGGTTTTGAAGAGAGACCTTAGCAAAATCACAAACCCAGTAACGGTGAAGATTGTGATGTGATTCCAAATTATATCTATTATAACTTTAATCCCTCTTTTTTTGTTATAAATTTTTAAATATCTTTTCCCTTTTTTTAAGAAGAGTATATCTTTTCTCTGTTTGAATTTTAAAGAGAGAAAGTTTAGATTTTGATGTGATTTTTTCATTTTTAGTTTTGAATGTTGTTTTTATTTGGGTCCTTTTGTTTCATTTTTCCTTTATTTATAAATTTTTAGATAGTTAATATATTTTTTGTATATAAGGTGAGAAAGTTTGGATTTTGAGAAAGTTTGTTTAGGTAATTCCCAATTTCAAATGTACGTACTTTGATCAAAATTTTGTAAGTAAAAATTTGACTAAAGATAAAAAAGAATGGTATATTTTGCTTTAGTGAGGAAAGGAACTCATCTAGGCAAAACTCATATAATTCTGTGGCCCATGTGTCATACTGCAATTCATTTTAGGCCAGACATTGTACCGGGCCATTCTCAACAATCTCCATGCAGTAAATTTCAACAGGCATTGGTGCATTTTTTGTATTTACGCCATAGAACAAAATGATTAGACATCATTCCTTCATTCACATAAAAGTGACATCAATATTGGACTATAAAGTCAAAAATTATAGTGATAACAATTACTTGTTACGTAATGCAGGGTCAGACCCCTAAGGAAACAATTCTTGACGAGTATATCCACAATGGCGGAGCCAGAAATTTTGGCTTGGAGAGGCCAAACTATGATATTCATAAATCAGTTTAGATAAATTCAAAACATATACATACACAATTAGATTAACAAAAACCCGGTCGTCTTCCTAATTTTTTTTTCTAATGAACATAATCTTTCTAAACTCTAATAAGTATACACAAATTGTCTAGTTTACTCTAAACATATACAAAAAAGAATCCAAAAAGAAAAATAATTAAATTCTAAACATAATAGAGCCAAAAACCTTGTACCTCAATTGGTTGGCATCGATCTCTTGGCGTTTTCAATGGAGACATCTATGATTCAACATGTTGAGATTGAGATTGAGATTTGTGGAGCGACATGTTGGGTTGTTGGAGAAGGTGGGTGTAGGGGACATGAGAGAACGCCGAGCTTGGAAAATTGGCTGTTGTGTTGTGCAAGTGGGTGAGAAGCAAATCTCATAGAAAAAGGCCCTTTTATTTATTTATTTATTTATTTATTTATTATTATTATTTTACCGCTATTTGTTAAAATAGTTTGCCATATAATAGTTTTTTTTTATGGAATTATTTTATTATTAAAAAATAACTTATTTTATTGTGTTTGGTTGCAAATTTAACAGTAAAAATAATTTACATTCGGCTTGGAAGAAAATAAAAATTAGAAAGAAAATGAATAAAAAAGATAAGTTTAAAATATTCATTCGTTTCCCTTTAGTAGTGGAGGAAATAGCAATCCATGAATGCATTTATGATGGGGTGGTGATGGTGCCATTGCTTGGGGCGGGCTTTAGCTATAAAAAAAAAGCCCCATAATTCTGGTTTAAAAATAAAATAAACACAAACACACACACTCTCTCTCTCCAATAAGCGTATTCATCTTTTTTCCCCTTTACCTATCATTTTAATTAAGTATTAATTTGATTCTAAGTAAATTTATCATTACTTGCGAAGGTTGAGCTTATATGATGATTCTATTGCTAAGGGAAACTGCAAAAGCACATTCAACAAATAGATCATATTATTTTATGCTTTAAAATAGATCATATTCTATATCTAAAGTTTATACGTTAAGTGCTTTTGGTCCTTAGTTTCGAATGAACTAGATTTTAATCCCAACAATTTCAAATCAAGGGAGTCAATACCGTACTAGAGGCTGTACCGGTTTGCCTAGCGGTACGATATATTTCAGACACCGATCAATACCGGTGTACCATTTCGAGTTTACCGCTATTTTTTATATTTATAAATAAATATATATATGTGTGTGTGTGTATATATATATATATATATATATATATATTATGTGTGTATATATATATTATAATAAATATAAAAGTTTACCATAAAACATTTCTTCAATTCAGAACTAATTATTCATGGTTTTAGACTTTAGTATCAATTAATATATATATATATATATATATATAATAGAAAGCTTAAAAGTTACCATTGCATACTAAGAAAACAAATAATACTAATAAGTTAATGCAAATAAGTTACCATTTTGTCCTAACAAAAATTCAAAAATTACAAAAATAAAAAATAAAAATAAAAATAAAAACTTTTTTCTGTACCGGCCGATATTGCCCGAAATTGGCCGGTATGGCCGGTATGACCGGTATTAAAACAGGTACGAAACACTACCTTGTTTCAAATACGAACTCCATAGGTCCTTCCATTTAGTTCTGATTTTTTTTTTTTTTTTTTTTTTTGTGCACGTGGGAAATAAAGCAATGAGGTGATCTTTCTCAAATTCAGATTTTTTATGTATAATTTACCATTAGAAATATTCCATTTTAGCATTTATTTATTCAGCCGAAGAAAAAAATTTGAAAATTTGAAGTACAACTGAGCACAAGGCCATCCTTTGAACTATGTCCAAAATGCCACATGGTCCCAAAATAGAAGTCCAATTGCGCACAAGACCAACCTCAAAACTAAACTTAACATGCCATATAATCTCAAAACAAACAAGCCAATACACAAAATACCCTCAAAATCAATATACAAACCTAAACTTTAAATACGATTATTCCAAGAAGAAGAAAACAACACCATAATTCACATATACAAGCATGATTAACTCCCCGACATACGCAATTCTAATGCTCTGCTGCTGCAAGATAAAGTCTCAAAATCTTTATTCGACTCTTACTAGAGCAAATTAATCTAAAGAGAAGTTTGTCAAACTCACCTGAGGGCAACTCAGACGCATTACTTCCTTCTTTGTCTTGGCCTTCTTTTCTTGTCATTTTTTTTCTTCTCGTTCAATGAACCATACTAGCCATTTAGGTTTTTCTGTTTTAAACACAACATATCCCATAGCTATTCCAAGCAAAAATCCACATCCATATCCGATCAATGCAACCGTCCAACCAAATCCGCTCGCAAACGAGGAATCATGGTTGATGATACCAAAAATTGCTAGTAAGTCACACAGTCCTTACATGCTCAAGACAGCACCTGCATAACATAGAAAAAGAAGACCTTAAGAGAGTACCGGTGTGGTACCAGCCAAAAACCCTCCGAAGGTTAAGTTAGAGAACTTTCTTCACAACTTTAGAGTGCCAAAGCTGGGGTAAATTGTGCGTACCTTGGTTTGTAAGAGTTTTGGAGTATTTATAGTAGCATAGGGTTGACATCCGTTCCTTGGCATAGAGGGCTTTTCCTTGTAGGAAAGATCTTCGTTAATACACATATCTTGCCGGATCCTTTCCTTGTAGGAATCCCCTTAATTAGGGTTAACCGTGGGGTACAAGATGTTTTCTTATATACTAATGCGTAGAGGCCAAGCAAGGCCATGTCAGACCTGTCAAAGGTTTATGTATCCCCTTCAGCTTCCTTCTGTTAACTGCTTATCCCGTCTATGCATTCTGGTCGTCTCATTCAAGTGTCATTGATCTCAAGGTGCAGCCGTTGGCCTTGAGGTGGAACCTTCGACTTTATGATAATGTGTTAGAGTATTTTAATATTAAATAATTAAAATAAATAAATGTTATAACATAAATGAAAAGATATGGGAGCGAATATGGAAGACGATGAGTTAGTAAAAATGTTTAATCCCACATTGAAAATGAGAGAGAGACTTTTTTATTCTTTTTAATTATAGTGATTAATGGGCTAAAATAAATTGTCTCAGATATTGGGCTAGATACATGCGCAAGGGGGAGGTGAAGAGTGGAAGTATCAAAATTGGAAATGAATCAGCCTCTTGGATCCTCCTACTTGACAGCACATTCAGAATAATTACCATATCCGTTGGTGAGTAAATGGCCCGAATTAATACTCCATTTTTACTATGGAAAATAAAGAGCCATTAACCCACTTAATGGACTATCCGTTTGGGCCTTTTTATTCTTCAGAAACTCCTTATCTCACCATTAATTGTGTAACTCCAGCCCATCAGATTAATATCTAACAATTAATCTTGCAATACCCACTAAATCAGAATAATGGACCTAATTAATCAGAATAAGTTGGGTAGTAATTTCGTGAGGCCCATTGAGCCTATAAATAGACTCATTCAGACTCAATCCAAGTTACTACAATACTTACAAAAAAAATACACTAAAAGATAGAGGTTCTTGGCAAGGAAGGGTGTTCTTTCTGGTGGAGCTTTGGACTTGAACACTTTGTGCAGAGGTTGTTCTAGCCATACGACACTTGTTGGGCTGTTGTATCCTGAGGGAGACAAGTCAGAGAAGGTCTGCACCGGTTACAAAGTTTAGCCAACCAAGGGCTTGAATCTCCTTAAAGAGAACGAGTGCCGCGCCTCAGTCCAAATAGTGTTGTGTAATTTCTCTCTTAAAGAAATAAAATTCAGTAGTATTATTCAGTTTCTCTTTATATTATTACCATTATCATTGTATTTGCACCAACATAATGTGTTTACGTCTATGAATGCACAAGTAAGGCCGACGAGTTCATTAGAACCATCGGCTTTGTCTTATGTGAACGAGTTTATCAAACTTCTAGAATTACTTTTATCAGCTGCCCCCTACTCCACAGCTCTGTCGACTCTAGCTGAAAGGTTGTGGAGTTTGATTTGTAGTTTTTTTATTTTTTTTATTTAGGAAAAAAGAAAGGGGTATTCATTGATGGTTCCTCGAACAACCATTATTAAATGCTAGAACACATGGCACAAGCTAATTGGCCTCGTTTCTGAACAAGAGCATCGCTTTATCTCCCATGCATTTTCGCCCTATATATATCTCACCTCCTCCCCTCATTTCTCTTATTTCATCTTTGCTGATCTTAAGAGAGAGAGCTTTTCATTTCGTTAACTTTGCTGCCATCAACTTGCTAATCTCGTCACCTTTACTACCATCATCTTGCTGATCCCATCCCCTTTCAAGGAACCGTTTACTAATTCCGTAAGTCTTTTCTCTTTTCATTCTTTCTTTTATTTCTGTTTTTTTAGATGGTTGTTACTTCTATAGAGAGGTCATCAACTTAGGTTCTTAGAATACCTCTGTCGCTTGTTAGCAAATAGATGTCTAAAGAAGCGACGAGTGAATAGTCGTTAGTCTGTGAGGGAGCGGGCTATGACGAATCTTCCAGTCAGGTTATGAGCCCGAGGAAGGCTTTTCCTGGACGTCATAGAGGGAAACGTCTGCCCATTCTCCTGATGACGAAGTGGAAAGTTGTGACGGAGGGGAAGTTGAGAAAGAAGAGAGAGAAAAGGGTGAGGATGAGGGTGACGAGGGAGGAGAGGATGAAGTATACGAGGGAGAAGATGACGGGGACAAGGGCGAGGGTGACGAGAGAGCCTCTGAAGGAGGAAGTTCAGGAAGCCCCAGGGATGGCCACACTCGTCCATTTATTCTCCCCAAAATGTGGACCGTCAATGACTTCATGCCAACAATGACAACCAACATCTTTAAGAATTTAAGGGACCATTATCAAATTCCTGACCATATCCCAATCTGTCTTCCTGGAAAGTTTGAAAAATGCTCCTGGAGAAAGACCACGAACGTTGGCATGTATGATGCCATGTTCGCGACATGACTGAGGTTGCCACTGACGGGGAAAACTCATTTGTCTTCATGTAGACATTATATAGAAAGGACCTTAGAGAAAGTATGAGTTAAGTCAAACATTATATTAAAAATATCAATTACTGGGGAAAACTCATTTGTCTTATCCCCCATCTTTGAAAACATTTTCATCTTTTCTTTTTACTTATTAAGTACTTTATCAACATCAAAGGAAAAGACAGACAAGTCAATGGAAAATATACAAGAGAAGCACCAATGAGAAAATTTGAAGTCTACATCATGACAAAATCCAGAAGTAATTTTATCTTCACTAAATGAAATTTTAGCATGTTAAAGTAGGGGGTTTTGGAGACATCAAAGTTTTGAAAGTGTGGAATACTTTGCCTAATGTGTCGCACATGGAGGAAGTGAAATTCTAGAAAATTTTACGGCTTCAATTGAGTCTCTATTCTTAAGATCACTTTTATTTTATTAGCTTAGGGATATTGGGGATTTTGTTTGCTCCTCTGTCTTGGAAAATTTCTGGATCTATTTAATTTTAGATTCTAGTTCTTTGTATTGCTCTTGTATACTCCGCATGTACTAGGGTTTTGACCTCTTTTCCTTTTTAGTAAAAATTTTATTATTTACAAAAAAAATTCCTGAAGTAATATCTATACAAAAATAGCATGTATTAGTGTTCAATGTCAGAAGCCTCATACTGGTTTCAGATTCTAGCATCTCGGTATGTGCTTATTTTCCATTTAGTTTAGGTCCCTGATGTACAAAGTCAAACAGCAGATTCAGTACCAATTTGTTGGAATTCAGAGATGAGTGTGTGTACATACTCCCACAGTTCCACCATATTCATTAAGGACAACAGCCATGTGAACTTTCCTGATTCGGAACTCTCTAAGAAGATTCCAGACTAACATCGAATCTGCAAAACCAATAAATATTATATCATACACTGAAACTTTATAGCTTCGACACACACACATCAAAATAATGTTGACAGTCTGTTAAAATTGTGGTGCACACCAATAAATGCTAATAACTGAATTAAACTAACTGAAATGAAGAGTCACACAACTGTCAACTAAACAGAATATTAATGAAAAATTTTGACCCCTGGAACAGGACAGTCAAAAGTTTGATCAACAAATCAGATAATTCAAGCAAAATGTAAAAGAATGGAAATTCAAGTGATGTAGCAACTATTTGGTTGATTTTTAAGATGCTTTCATTAAAGGGTGTGCAATCCTTGGCTGTTGAGTACAAGTTCTAGCCAATGCTAAAGGGTTCCCCACCCCCAAAAAATAAAATAAAAATTGAGGCTTAGTTGAGTCAATTAACTTTTGGATAAGTTGGCATCTATAGCATAAAATTCCAAAGAGGTGGCACCACCCTATTGCACAGAAAGATCTGCAAGAAGTAGGGAAACACCTTAAAGTATTTGAGTAAGATAAATAAACATCTTTCTTTTCAGGTTTGTATTGGTTAAACTTTGGGGGAAAGTTACATGTTCTACCTAAGGCCGCTATCCACCTTTATTCAATTTTTTTTCACTATACTGTGCATATGATTCTCACCCAAGTTGACATAAAAATTAGAGCTTACCAGGCACAAAGTATGCAGGTTTGTGAGCCATATCTCCGACAGTAGTACTTTCTAGTAGCTCACCCTTCAAAATCAAACAGATTATAATTCTGCACACTATGAGATTGTGGCATAAATCAATAAGAAAGCAATTGAAATTTATAGCAGGAGAAACAAGAGTAGAAACTGGCCAACCTTCTGAGCATAATCCAGCAGATCCATTGCATATGCAATACCCACTATGTTATCAACACGCTGCTCAAAAACAGGCACTCTAGAAACAAAAAAATATATTATTAGCATATTGGCATGTTACAGATAAAGAGGGGAAAAAAAAAATTCACAATACATCAAAAGAGGTGTACCTTGAATATTGGTGTGTCACCCACAAGGTATGAAAATCTACAAGTGTAGCACTGGTATCAATTGCAACTACATCTACAAGAGGTGTCATCACCTCTCTAACATGGGTGTCTTTAATCTCCAACACATTTTCAATCATATCCTACAAAGCAATTTAGAACAAGAACATCTTAGCCAAAAAAATAAATAAAGAAAGCTCATTGAAAAGAATTAATGGAGCATGGTGATGTAGTGTAATGATAGGCATAATCATTTTCCCCCTTTTGGAAGGTTAGAAGGCAAATCACTATGTAATTACACAAAAAATATGCCGCATAACATGTGCACTTCTAGTGGGTTAACACTGCACTGTTATCATTCAGAAAGTGCAATGCATAGTCATTATAATATCAAAACAAAAGAATATTACAAAAACAATACACTCAATAAAAGCCAACACTATTACCTGTTCTTCCTCCTCTATTGCTCCACTCAATTCAGCCCCTCGCAACATCAGTTTCAACTCATCTTCAGTTACATATGGTTCACTGATACAAAAAATTATATATATGACAAATGTTAAGCAATGAAAAAAAGTTTGTCAAAAAGCATTCCAATAAGAAAACCATTGACAAGAATTTCCAAAAAAAAAAAGAAAGAAAATAATTGATCACAACAAATGTGCCAATTGCTTTAAGTTGAACATCCACTGACATACTAGCTCCCATACTGAACTTCGGGGAGAGGGAAGAAGCTGAATAACAATGAAGTTACCCAAGAGATAAACCTTTTCAATAAACTTGCTAGGTAAATGAGGTTCCTGTTGCTAACCACACACAGTTGGAATAAGGCACAAAGGATTATTTTGCCTGTTTACATTGATTTTACCTGGAAAGATAATACCAAAAAAAAAAACTGTAAAATGTTGCCTTGTGACACAATTGACCCTCTTAAAACCAAGTTGTATCATGCTCTCCAACTTATAAACCCAAACAACCACTAAAATTCAAGATGAGAAATAAATAGGCTTTCTCCCTTAGATCAACACTATCCACGTTCTGATCCTGCATCCCTCCTATGAATTATGATATGGCTTGCATGACTTAAGACGTCAATTAACAGACATATACTCATTCTACAGAAAATAATGACCATCAATATACAAAAGTAATATATCACTGTCAAGCCCCACCAGTAACAGACCAAATGAATATTTTTTCCTCATCTGATATTTAAGATGTTCTTTTACTTCTTGTGATTGACCTCATTGAGTGAAAAGTCAAAATAATATACTTTTATATATAAAGCATCACTACAGATAGAAAACCTATTAAACATTTGAAAAAGAAGCAGGAGGCAAAAATACAATATGATGGGGAGCTGCAGCGAGATCAAGATGTGGTTAATTAATAAAGCATACCTTTTTCCCTTTAAACCAAGGAGTTTAAGCATCCCCATGGATAAATATGTAACAACTCTTCCCACAGGATATAATACCAAGGAAAGCCACGCCACTGGTCTGACCTAAAAGCATTGCAAGAAAAACTTGTTATATAAAGTAAAAGTAGAACTGGTGGTATCTGCTAAGCACAAATGAGTGAACAGTTTAGCAAATGATGAGAATGCTTAATTAGGCATTTAACAGTGAATTTTAGTTTTGAAAAAAGAGAAGTCCTTCTCAGCTTACCACAAACCTAGCAACCTCAGTGGTGTTGTGAACAGCTATACTTTTTGGAGTGATTTCTATGAGGAGCAAAATGGCTACCTAGTATCATCAAGGTAAAAAAAAAAAAAAGCGTATTCAATATCCAGTCTAGGAGAAACATATAATGAAGTAAAATATAAATATCCTTGACCGACTGTGTGCATACTTTGATCTGCCAGAATTATATAAGGATAGGGAAAACATAAAACCAACTTTGTTAGCATTTTCACATCCTCTATTTACACTTCAAAATGCAAAACAGAAATCTACTCAATTAAGCTAGAAAAAACTGACCTTTAGTTCATATGATATCTAAATAAATGTTCTCAATTTTTCTATAAGAGACCCCAAAATGACTAATATGCATATTAACAAAAAAAGTACAAACTCCAATGCTAAGAAAGAATTCATCTGTATTTCTGTTGGACAATGTTTAAACAGAGTCACAGTTGAACAAAAGAAAAAGGATAAGAAATTAAGGATGGAAAAAGGGGAAAACTTGAAAGATAAAAAAAGGGGTCGAAGATAAAATTTCAAAGAAATCAATAGCTACAGTTAATATATATACATAAATGAGATGCCAAATCAATTCTTCTCATATACAACCAAAGAAAAAACTAAATTCTCAACTTTTCTTTCCTTCTTTTCAAAATTTATTTCCCAATCCCACCTGTCCAAATGCCTCTACCATCCATAAGTTAGCAAGTCTATATAGCAGGTACTGATATAATCAGGATACAAAAAGTGATTTTTGACAACCTAATAGGTTTGGATTTACACGACAATGAATTATACAGCCATAAGCGCTAACAGAATGTTGTAAGTTCAGGTCTTCAAGCCATTTATTCTAACTCAAACTCTTAACCTTCATGCTACATTTCTCCTGTTTATTAAAAATGGATATCGGGACATACAGTCATTACTCCAGTTGCTGCACTAACACCAGCTTCACCGAATAATGTCGTTGCAGCTTCTGTGACTAAGGCAGTTGCTCCAATATTGACAACACTGAGTACAATAATAGAGTCCAAAAAGATAAGAAATTGTTTCAATTCAAGCTAAGAAAATTGAATCCTTAATACTGAGAACCATGAAAAGGTCAATATGTTGTGCCAATAAGTATAGTAGTTAGAAACCGGGTGACATCACTGTGAAGTGTTCTAAAGACGCCATTCTCAGAATCCTTTTCAGCCAATTCACGCACCAGATGCAGATTGAGATCAAATGACCAATTACACTTCAGCATTATAGACTATAAAGGCTAGATTATTTACTGGAAAATGAAAAGAGAACATCAACTGATATACTCATATAAGCACCCAGAATTATTTTTCAGAAAAAAATATATCTGCCAAGTGGTTCAAAATCCGAAATTAAACTTTAACTGGGAATCTATATGTTGTACCTTACATTCTCCAATTAAAAACTTTAACTTGGAATCAAATTGTAAATATTATGTAGCTTCATAATCAGAGAATTTTTTACGTCGTAATTCATATACAGAAGCAAAGGAACTACAAACTATACTAACTTTCAGGTGTGAAATTGAGATTTGCATTAAATGAAATAAGCAGTTTTAAGCAATGAAGTAGTAAAGCCACATTGCAGAATAAAGTTTAGAGTCAACTTGCACGTGTCACCATATAATCTAAACACCAGAAGCATAAAACTTCCAAACATACTCGATATAAAACTAGATGTAACAACCAGCATAATACACAATCAAATGAATAATAAAGTTCTTGCCTTGCTAATTAGACAACGTTCCTACAATAATGACTATGCTTGTTAACTTCATCAAGAGATAATATGACATTAACTCAACATGTTGCTTATTAACAATCTTGATTCTAACGTTAAGTAAAATGCCTTAATTCTTTAGTGCTTAGCATCCACAAAACCTATAATTACTCACTATCAGGGAATAAAAAAGGCACCTTCCAAGGCCAAAGTGTGGTAATTGAAGTCTCTGCCATGGAGAAGAATGCCAAGAGTCCCAAAAGCGCGGCCAGAATAAGACCATGCTCTTTGAAAACCTGAAGAACCTGTAATGTCTTCGGCCATGCATTCCTCAATAACAAAATGCTCTGCCAAAAAACCCCATAACCAGCATTCGCCGCACCTTCCATTGCAAACACTCTCTTACACCCAAAAACCAAAACCCCAAAAACCATTGCCGCCAAAACAATCCCTCGCTTTATCAACTCCCTAAAAAACTCTAAATTCGCACCTGAAACCGCATTTTCATCACTCAAACTCTCACTATCTTTACCTACAAATTCCAAACCAGCTCTATCAACAAACAAGTCAGTTTCTTTTTCTCGATGTCTAGAATTGATATAGTTCCTAAAACCACAACGACCTACGCAATTCAATGCTAACCGAAATGGGTACTGATTATTTCTCTGCAAAATCTTCATCGGCATTCTCATTTGCCTATTGGAAGGCACCAAATACAGCGACTTTACGTCGGAATTGCAAGTGGGTGCATTAAAAATCGACGATTTAAGCAACATATCCATAAATTACACAAAAAGCAAAACCCAAAACCCAAAATTGAACACCAAAAAACTAATGGGTACCTATGACAAAACTGAATAAGAATATATTCCTATTGCTTTATAGCTAACAACAATAAAGTAATACTGAGACAACAACAAAAGCATAGAAAAGCAATAACGTTGTCCTAGACTATGTTTAAGGATTGTGATTTTTTTGGGGGGGTTTAAATGATAACTGAAAATTGAGATGGGGAGGGTAGGGTCTTAGAGAGAATTTGAGAGGGTGAGAGAGAGAGAGAGAGAGAGAGAGGTGGGACTGAAGAGAAGAAAGCTTAGAGAGAGAGATACAGTGAGATTGAGATTTGTGGAGCAACATGTTGGGGTTGTTGGAGAAGGTGGGTGGGAGGGGCCATGAGAGAACGCCGAGCTTGGAAAATTGGCTGTTGTACTTGTGTTGTGCAAGTGGGGAGAAAAGCAAATCTCGTAGAAAAATGCCCTTTTATTTATTATTATTATTATTATTACCTCTATTTGAGCATTTGTTAAAATAGTTTGCCATATGGTTTCAAAAAAAAAAAAAAAGTTTGCTATATAATAGTATTTTTAATGGAATTTTTTTAATATTAAAAAATAACTTCTTTTGTTGTGTATGGTTGTAATTTTAACAACGATGGTAAAAATAATTTACATTCGGCTTGAAAGAAGATAAAGAATCTTCTTGGAAATAAATAAAAAAAATTATTTTTATAATATCCATTCAATTCTCTAATAGTCTGTTTAGATTGAGGGAGAGTAAAATAGAGTTAACAATAAATAAATTAATTTTAGGCTAATTCTACTCTATTCTCAATCTCTCCCCCCCCCCCCCCCCCTTCCTCCCTCCCTCAATCCAAATGGGTCATAATTCTGGTCTAAAAATAAAATACACACACACACTCTCTCTCTCTCTCTCTCTCTAATAAATGTATTTGTCTTTTTCCCTCCTTGAATTAAGTATTAATTTGATTCCAAGTAAATTTATCTTTACTTGCGAAGGTTAAGCACTTGAGCTTATATGATGATTCTATTGCTAAGTGAAACAACAAAAACACATTTGATAAATAAATCATATTATTTTACGCTTTAAAATCTATTTTATTTGTGAAAGATACATTGTTTTTCTAAAACTTATATGTTATGTGCTTTTGGTCCTTAGTTTCAAATGAAAGATTTTAATCCCTACTGTGGGGGTAAAAGTCCAAATTTGTACATTGGGCCTTAGGTCCTATTTGAAGATGTGAGTACGTCCGAGCAGGAATAAACGATTGGGAAAAATCACAGAATGGAGAATTGCCTAAGGAAAGAATAAAAGAATATCATCCGAGGAGTGTATACCCCTCAGACTTTAAGAATGTCGATCAAGCCAGTACCTAGGCAGTTTGAATAAACTTCCAAGAAGTTCCAACGATAAGGATGAACCTCATGTACATACAAATGTGATAAGAATAGAGAAATATCTCAAGCAAAAGCTGCTACCACCGCATTTAAAGCCCTGCAGCAACTTTTCTGGCCGCATTTATATGGAAAAGACTCCTGAACAGTGTCATCTCAGCGACCACCACTCATAAAGAGCCAAAGATGTTACCTGATGGGACAGGTACTCAAGTAAATGCTTAGATGAGGAACAAGTGTACGACGAAGATGAGAAAATAAAAGATTATATAAATGCAGAAGATCCCTGAAAATAGGGATCGAAAGAAAAGGGAAGGAAAGGAAATAGAGAGAATTTACTGTAGATATACAGTTGATATTAGCCTTTAAGACAATAATGTATCTCTTCAGACATCAATTAATTCAAGTCTAAATCATGTGTTCCACATTGATTTTCCTTATAGAATCTTGATTAACTGTTGTGTATTTCTCAAACCGCCTAGTTCTTTTACCCATTCTCTACAAATTCATTATATTGGGTTTATTGGACTCACATCCTGTATCTTTTGGGTTTGGGCCACATATCTTGTCCCTACAATTGGCGCCGTCTGTGGGAAGAACTTGAGTTGGAGTGAAAGCAGCCATTGACAATGGTTGAACCAGGTCAACGACCAGCAAAATCCAGGGCATCCCAGAGTGGTGATCCTTTCCTTAACCTCGAGCGAAGAGGCGATCGTGAAGGAAGTGTGCATACAATACGTGATGAGAGGAGCTAGTCACAAAGTGGTAGTCGTGTATCTCATGCAAGGGGTGACAAAGACATGCAGCTGGAGATTGATCGGCTGAAGAGGGAGCTACGCCATGCTAAGAGGAAGCGAGCTTCCCATGATAGTGATATTTCTTCTGATGATGAAAGGGACATCAGTTACAAACGGAGGCCTCGAACTCCGCCTAGTGAATCTTTTTCTTATGAAGAAGAGTTCCATAATAACCGGCAGTCTAAAAGCCCACCACATAGGGGTGTAGGAAACAATGCTATGAGTAGAGCCCTGGATCAAATCGCCTTTCATGCATAGGATTGAGGGGGCGAGACTTCCCCGGCATTTTCATCAGCCAACATTCACCATTTACAATGGTCGAACTGATCCGGTTGAGCACATGAGTCATTTCAACCAAAAAATGGCTATTTATTCCAAGGACGAGGCCTTAATGTTCAAGGTCTTTCCATCTAGTCTTGGACCCATTGCCATGAGATGGTTTGATGGCCTAAAGGCAGAGTCCATAAACTCGTTCCATGAACTCACTCAAGCATTTGGTTCGAAATTTGTGACCTGCAGAAGAGTCCTTAGGTCATTAGCCTCCTTTCTACATTGAGCATGCAAGAAGGTGGGAATCTTAAAACATACTCCGATAGCTATTAAAAGTTGTTTAATGAGATTGAGGGCGACTTTGATGATGTAGCCATCAGTACATTTAAGCTCGACCTCCCGTCCGAGCATGATTTAAGGAAATCCTTGACTGGTAAGTCCGTTACTAGCGTACGCCAGCTCATGGACCGGATTGACAAGTATAAAAGAGTTGAAGAGAACCAGCAGCAAGGAAAAGGAAAGGACAAGGTTATCCTTCAGGAGAGGAGGGATTTCAGATTGGACCGTTACAGTAATAGTAAGCCGCGTAGGGATTTGGCTGGGTAGTCTGGATCAACAAATATTTAGGCTGTCAACGCCGTTTTCAAAAAGCTAGTGCAGCAAGTGTTGGAGAAGATTAAGAACGAGCCATTCTTCAAACGACCAAATAAGATGGTGGAAAACCCTGAAAGACGTAATCATAACCTCCATTGCCAATACCACTAAGATCATGGGCACACCACGGAGGATCGTAGAAGTCTGTGGAATCATTTGGACCAACTTGTCCGCGAAGGCAAATTGAAACAATTCCTGCATCACTCTAGCGGCCAAAGGAGTCAGGCTATTTCAGAGCCTCGTGGAAATGAGTCCTCAAGACCCCCCTTGGGAACTATCAATGTCATTTTTGCTGCACTGGGGAGAACAGGATCCTGGCCATCTAGGATAATGTCTGTGACTCGCCTGCACTCAGGAGACATTGACCAAGATCAGAAAAGGGCTAAAGGAGAATTCCCACTAATCATGGGCTTCTCGGAAGAGGATAAGATCGGGACTATCCAGCCCCATGATGACGTTCTAGTAGTTACCCTCAGGATTGGAGGATATGATGTGAGGAGAGTGATGGTGGATCAAGGCAATGAAGCTGAGATAATGTACTCTGACCTTTACAAAGGGCTGAACTTAAAACCTGAAGACTTGACTCCCTATAATTCCCCTTTGGTGGACTTTGACGGAAAGATCATTATCCCGAGGGGTCAAATACGATTACCTGTTCAAACCGGTCCAGAGATAGTGGAAGTGAATTTCATCGTCGTAGATGCATATTCGCCCTAAACAGCAATCATGGCTAGGTCCTAGCTTTATGCACTAGGGGCTGTTCCTTCCACTCTGCATCAGAAAATTAAGTACTCATCTGAAGGCAAGGTCTAGGAAATTTTGGGAGATCAATCTGTAGCCAGAAAATGCTTGGTAGCTGCCATACAACACAACCCCGAAATTAAGTCCTCAGCTCACCCAGGAGAAAACTTATAACAATCAAAACACCCCGCGATGACTATTGATAAGATAGTCGAGGACACCAAATGTGAAGATTTGGTAAAAGTCACTATTGAGAATGATCCAGAGAAGTTTTTTCAAGTTGGCTCACAATTGCCACATCAAGAGAAGGAAGAATTAGTACAATTCCTCAATAGGAACACGGATGTATTTGCTTGGAATGCCTACGAAGTCCCGGGAGTGGATCCATAATTCATCTGTCACCACTTGAATGTCAACCCATTAGCCATCCCTAAGAAACAGCCTCCTCGGCACCCCTCCAAGGAGCACGCGGATGCGGTACGAGAGGAGGTAACGAAGCTCAAGCAGTCTGGAGCCATCAAGGAGGTGTTTTATTCTGAATGGTTAGCTAACACTATAGTGGTGAAGAAAAAGAATGGGAAGTGGAGAGTGTGTGTGGATTTCACAAATCTCAACAAAGCGTGTCTGAAAGACCCATTTTCTATGCCTAAAATAGATCAACTAGTGGATACAACTGTAGGCCATCCTCGAATGAGTTTCCTAGATGCCTTTCAGGGTTACCACCAAATTCCTTTAGCCCTAGATGATCAGGAAAAGACCGCTTTTGTTACCCCCACAGGGAACTACCATTATAAGGTGATGTCATTTGGCTTGGAAAATGCAGGATCTACATATCAAAGAATGATGACAAGAATGTTTGAACCACAGTTAGGCAAGAACATTGAAGTCTACATAAATGACATGGTGGTAAAAAGCAAAGTAATCTCGGAACATGTGGGTGACCTTTAGAACATTTTTCAAATTCTTAGAAAGCACAAGCTACGTCTGAATGCCTCCAAATGCTCATTTGGGGTGGGATCAGGCAAGTTCTTAGGTTACATGGTGACTCATCGGGGGATCGAGGTCAACCCCGACCAGATAAAGGCTATAAATAACTTGCAGCCGCCTCGAAATCCTAAGGAGGTCCAAAAGCTGACTGGGATGGCCATTGCTTTAAGCCGATTTATCTCACGATCGGCAAATAGGTGTAGACCTTTTTTCTTGTTGATTAATAAGTGAAAATGATTTGAATGGAATGAAGAATGTGCTTTAGCTTTTCAACAACTTAAAGATTATCTCGCTCGGCCACCAATCATGTCTAATCTTAAGCCAGATGAGGTCCTCTTTGCCTATTTTGTTGTGGCTCCATTTGCAGTGAGCTTGGTGTTGATAAGAGTTGATAATGGGGTGCAAAAACCTGTTTATTATTTGAGCAAATCGCTACATGAGGCTGAGATTCGGTATCTGCCACTAGAGAAAGCCATTTTAGCAGTAGTACTTGGTACACGTAAGTTGCCTCATTATTTCCAAGCACATACGGTTGTCGTCCTCACTCAACTTCCGCTTAATGCAATACTCCGAAGCGTTGATTACATAGGAAGGATAGCTAAATGGGGTACTATACTAGAGGCTTTTGACATTAAGTACATGCCACGCACTTCCATGAAAGGTCAAGTGCTCGCGAACCTGATGGCCAAGTTCATTGAGCCCTTGTTGGAACGATTGAATCTGACATAGAACATGGATAAAAAATTGGTTGGCATGATTTCTCAACAAGGTCACCTGACTTGGACAGTATATGTAGACAATGCAACAAATCAGAAAGGATCTGGAGTGGGGCTAGTGTTAATATCTCCGGAACAGATCGTCATTGAGAAGTCTCTAAAAATAGGCTTCACGGCCACCAATAATGAGGCTGAATATAAAGCTCTACTAATGGGAATGGCAATGGTTCAAAGAATAGGAGGAAAATCAGTGGAAATTTTCTCGGACTCAAGGCTAGTCGTTGGACAAGTGCTGGAGGAATTCGAGGCGAAAGATGAAAGAATGCAAGAATACTTAAACCAAGTTAAATGTCTGCAGTCAGAGTTCGAATCTTTCGATTTGTTACACATCTCCAGAAATGGTAATGCACATGCTGATTCTTTAGCCACACTCGCAACCTCTTCGGCACAGAATTTGCCCCAAGTTATCCTCGTCAAAGAGTTACATAGACCCACAAAGATGGGAGGGGAGGCCATTCGGATCCATCAAATCAGAGTCGAGCCTAGCTAGATGGACTCCATAATTCAATTCTTGAAGGAGGATACTTTGCCAAAAGATAGATTGGAAGCTGACAAGATTCGGAGAAAGGCTACTAGATTCTGGCTATTCGAGAACTAGAAGTTATACAAACGTTCGTATTCAGGGCCGTATTTGCTGTGCATGCATCCTGAGTCAACTGAATCACTCCTTGAGGATCTACACGAAGGAATTTGCGGAAGCCACACTAGAGGCAAATCTTTGGCCCACAGAGCCATTACCCAAGGCTATTGGTGGTCAAATATGCAGAAGGAAGCCAGTGAATATGTTAAAAAATGAGATCAGTGTTAGCGGTTTGCACCGAACATACACCAACCCAGAGGAATCCTCAATCCATTATCCAGCCCATGGCCGTTCGCCCAATGGGGCTTAGATATAGTGGGACCATTCCCTAAAATGGTAGAAAACAAGAAGTACCTACTGGTCGGCACAGATTATTTCACAAAATGTGTAGAAGCTGAACTTTTAGTTAATATCAGGGACGTAGACGTGAAGAAATTTGTCTGGAAAAACATCATCACTCGGTTTGGAATCCCTCATACCCTCATTTCGGACAATGGTCTTCAGTTTGAGAGCAAAGCGTTCAGAAATTATTGCTGTGAATTGTGGATTACAAATAGGTATTCCACCCCTGCTTATCCTCAAGGAAATAGGCAAGCAGAAGCTGTTAACAAGGTCATACTGAATGGATTGAAGAAGAGGCTAGATGATGCGAAGGGCAAATGGGTAGAAGAGTTACCATATGTGCTCTGGACATACAGAACCACGCCTCGTAGATCCATTGGAGAGACCCCCTTTTCGATGACCTATGGGGCTGAAGCTGTTATTCCTCTAGAGACTGGATTCCCAACATTGAGGACTAGTTCATTCAATCCGATCAGCAATAATGAACAGCTGGAGAAGAGTTTGGATCTAATTGAAGAAAAAAGAGAAAATGCAATGGTCCAATTGGCATATTACCAACAAAAGCTTAGGCAAGGTTACAACGCCACCGAAAGGCTAAGGCCTTTAGAACCTAGTGATTTGGTGCTTAGGAAAGTTGTGGGCAGTGCAAAGAACCCAGCTTGGGGAAAATTAGGGCCCAATTGGGAAGGGCCATATCGCATCACCTTAGGGGCGGGTATTGGGGCATACTTTTTGGAAGATTTAGATGGTCATGTAATACCACGCCTCTGGAATGTAAACAACTTCAAAAGGTATTGTCATTAATCAAGTTTTTTCCTTTGACCAATATGTTTACTTATTGCATGAGCCTTTAGGGAAAATGTTTAAACTTAAATCCGGTCATGCCTGAAGTCCTCGGACCAGATGATATGGGTTAGTTAGTACTGCATTACAAATCTTATAAGTGTTTAAACTTAAATCCAGTCATGCCTGAAGTCCTCGGACCAGATGATATGGGTTAGTTAGCACTGCATTACAAATCTTATAAGTGTTTAAACTTAAATCCAGTCATGCCTGAAGTCTTCAGACCAAATGATATGGGTTAGTTAGCACTACATTACAAATCTTATAAGTGTTTAAACTTAAATCCAGTCACGCCTGAAGTCCTCGAACCAGGTGATATGGGTTAGTTAGCACTGCATTACAAATCTTATAAGTGTTTAAGCTTAAATTTAATCACGCTTGAGGTCTTTGGACCAGATGATGTGAATTAGGTTATGCACTGTTACCATTTTTGCGAATGCTGAAGTATATTTCAAACCATGTCGGGCTTCTCGAATCGTGTACTTGATCCGAAGTCAATGTATCACTAGTAGAATATTGTCATTAGGCTCACGAAGATTAAGACAGATACAAGTTAACATTGCTTACAGTAATAAGAAGGTTTATAAAGCATGTAAGAAGAATGAGGAGACTAGAAATAAAATTATACTTTTATCGATCAAAAGGTGGCATTTCTTAGTTCCATACAGAGAGTTTTCAAAAAAAAAAAAATCCTAGTATTTAAGCCTTCTTGGAGGAGACGACGAGGTCAGTAGCCTGATTAGTCTAGGCACCAGGAACATTTGAGGTTTGTCCCTTTGGTTCAGAAGGAGTCTTCTTCTTGTCCAAGTCCCCACCTTTAGCTTGAGGATATTCAATTTTCTTGCCCTGACCACCATCTTGACCAAACTCTGTGGGGGCTTCAAGAGGAGGAGGGACTTGGCTGACCAAGGGCTGTTCAGAGTTAGAACCTGGAAGCTCGCGAATGTCAGGGTCATAGTAAACGCTTACAGGTTGCCTCAGGTTAGACTCTACAGGGATCCCAATAGCATCAAGGGCTTTGCCCCAAGTTATGTCACAATAGTCTCTACATACTGTAGAAAATTCCCTTGTGAGTTTGACTTGAGTCTCTTCCATCCCAAGCTTGTAGGCTGCCTGTTTTTCAACCTCGGCTGCCTCCTTGACTAATTGAGCAGTGTCCTTGGCTCTCTGAAGTTCAGCCCACAGATCTTTCACCATTTGCCTCTCTGCTTCTAGATTAATCTCGGTCAAGTGCAATTGCTTGCGCTGGTCTTTGGCCTGTTTTTCAGCACTTTTAAGGCCTGCATCAAGGATTTTCTTCTCCTTGATTACTTCTTTTAGCTTCTCGGACAGCTTATCATATTCGTCTTTAAGATTACCCATCTTCTTTTCAACCTCGGACCGGGAATGAGCTTCTGCCTGGGTCACATTACGGACTTCTTTATTCCATTCCTCGGCCACGTAAACCTGCTGGGTAATCTACAAAGCAAAATGAGAAAACTTCAGTATAAGTTGAAGAATAAAAGCGAATAAAAATGGCCATCAGGCTAATTGGAAAAACAAATCACACCACTTACCATGGCCAGATCCCTCTTGAGGGATAGGAATAGTTCATGCTGGTTGAAGCGCTTGTATGCCTCCATATCTGTGGGCAGAAGAAGGGGTTACTCCAGGGTCTCGGCGATAAGACCTGCCCTTCCCCCTTGGTAGTTCCTGACCGAAGTGTCCCAGGAGAAATGGGCATCATCCAGCTCCAGCTTGGGAGACTAAATGCGCCATCCTAGGTGCACATTAGCAATGAGAGCGTCTTCTCGGCTCTCAACAGATGATGCCCTTTTATCTCATGGATCCTTGGGCACTTTCTGACGCTTATTTCCTTTCGAGGGCTCTACTTCACCTTCAGAGACAATCGGCCTTTTATTCTTCGGCTCAGGGATTGGCTTTGGGCCGAGGTCAAAAGGGACCTAAGGAGGTGGGGGAGGAAGGTTTGCAACAGGTTGAGACTTAGTGGTTTCTTGAGGCATGGAGGTTTTTCCCCTTCCCTTCATAAGGTCTTTCAAGCTCAAAGCCATCTCGCTCTCCTCTTTCGATGAGTCGTCTGGATGGAAGTTATCAAAACAGGAGTGTGGATGCTGGAATGCCTGTCAGCTTCTCCCTCGGCGTCCGAAAGGGAAATTACCTAAACCTCCCTTGATGCCTCTTCTTCAAAACGGAAATTGTCAATCTGCTCCTCTAGTGAAGAGGTCGAGGAACCAATTCCTTCCCCTGCTGCAACTCCTTCAAGGGGAATCTATTGAACTGGAGGAATGATCAGCAGCACACCCTATGGAACCGGATGTGGTATGGGGGGAAGATCGTCCGGCGACAAAAAGCTTAATCGTGCTACGTCTATCTGATTTATGCAACGGTCTCCCCGCCTTATTGCATTGTTGACCAGTTGAAACAAGTCTGAGAGTGGCCTAAAACCGAGAATGAGGTAGGCGGCCCGAAGTTGTCCGTCTTCACTTACGAAAATCTCAGATCTCAGTAGGTAATTAAGTGCGACAATGTTAGTCAGGCTGAACTGAGGAGATACGTGCCTTTTATCTGTTAACGAGATTCAAACATCATCAGAAAATTAAAGTGAAATAAAAAAAAATAAATAATAAATAATAATAATATACAACACTAGAAATGAAGACTCAATCTATTTGTAAGGAGCCTAGTTCTGGGATGTCCCATCTGGCTCTCCTGGTTGGGTTGGGCAATGAAGACCGTCATGCCACGCTCCCGAGACGATCAGATAATCGTCTTTCATCCCTTTGTTAGACTTGGGAAGATAGGAAATGAGCCTAACAATATCAGATCGGGATTTAAGGTAGTATCCCGCTGCTTTCTGTTTATGGCACTCGTACATGTGGACCACGTCGAGCCAGGTAAGCCCTAGACCTAATTGTCGACTCAAAGCATTAACCGATCCTAGGATCCTAAAGACATTAGGTGCACACTGTTCGGGACTAAGCCTATGATTACGGAGGTAATCTCTTGTGATGGGACCCATAAGGAGGGTCATTCCCCTTTCTATAAAAGCGATGATAGGGATTATGACTTCCCCTATCTTGCGGTCTATTAGTAATTTTTCTGGGGGACAAGACCGCAAGCCTACATCTTGTGGTATATGATACTTTTCCCTAAATTTCTCTATCCGGGTAGGGCTATCTACTAAGTACTTAACTCTACCCATCTCAGGTAAGTAGAAAAGGAAAAAAAACTAAGAACAAAAATTGGGAAATGAGAATTTGAAGGCCGAGGAAGCTGGCCGAGGAGAAAATGAAAGGTTTAAAAAAAAATTTTAATTAAAACTTACGCCAACTGGGTTTGGGAGTGATCTTTAAGTCCTTAGAAGGATTCTTGTAGGCTGGTAAGGAGACGATACTGACGATTTGAAATTTTATTTTATTTTTTTTTTTTTCGAGAGTAAGAAAGCTCTAGTTCATTGGAAAGTGAGAGATTGTAAAATAAGAATAGTCTTCTCTAAAGGCTTTATATAGGGAATAGAAAATGGATGGGAATCATCCCACCTAAATCCTGAGGAAAAATATCGATCGTTGGATCAACGGTTCACCGTTAGATGTCAAAGACCTAGCGCCGCCTGGAGCAATCAATAACGCTTCGCAAATACCAAAACGTCAGCAGCATTCATGAAACACTTAAATTTACGTTCTTACACGTGGAAAGTCAGGTACTTTTACATTTTTAGACTTTCTTTCTATTGTAGATCAAAATCCTATTTTCTCTCCTCAGATTCAAGGGAAAAATTAAAATTTTGAGGGGCTATTGTGGGGGTAAAAGCCCAAATTCGTACATTGAGCCTTAGGCCCTATTTGAAGATGTGGGTACGTCCGAGCAGGAATAAACGATTGAAAAAAACCCCAGAATAGAGAATTGCCTAAGGAAAGAATAAAAGAATATCATCTGAGGAGTGTATACCCCTTGGACTTGAAGAATGTCGATCAAGCCAGTACCTAGGCAGTTTGAATAAACTTCCAAGAAGTTCCAACGATAAGGACGAACCTCATGTACATACAAATGTGATAAGAATAGAGAAATATCTCAAGCAAAAGCTGCTACCATCGCATTTAAAGCCCTACAGCAACTTTTCTGGCCGCATTTATGTGGAGAAGACCCCTGAACAGTATCATCTCAGCAACCACCACTCATAAAGAGCCAAAGACGTTACCTGATGGGACAGGTACTCAAGTGAATGCTTAGATGAGGAACAAGTGTACGACGAAGATGAGAAAAGAGAAGATTATATAAATGCAGAAGATCCGTAAAAATAGGGATCAGAAGAAAAGGGAAGGAAGGAAATAGAGAGAATTTACTGTAGCTATAGAGTTGATATTAGCCTTTAAGACAATAATGTATCTCTTCGGACATCAATTAATTCAAGTCTAAATCATGTGTTCCACATTGATTTTCCTTATAGAATCTTGATTAACTGTTGTGTATTTCTCAAACTGCCTAGTTCTTTTACCCATTCTCTACAAATTCATTGTATTGGGTTTATTGGAATCACATTCTGTATCTTTTGGGTTTGAGCCACATATCTTGTCCCTACACCTACAATTTAAAATGCAAACTCCATGTCACCTAAAGCAATGAGGTGACATATTCTAATGACATGGCATCTTTTTCAAATTCAGACTTCTTCTGTATAATTTACCATTAGAAATATTCTATTTCACCATTTATTTATTAAGCGAAAGAAAGAATTTGAAAATTTGAAGTACAATTGAGCACAAGGCCATCCTTTGAACTATGTCCAAAATGCCACGTGGTCCCAAAATAGAAGTCCAATTGAGCACAAAACCAACCCCAAAATTAAGCTTAACATGCCATACAATCTCAAAACAAACAAGCAAATGCACAAAATACCATTAAAATAAATATACAAACATAAACTTTAAATTTCATCTCAAAAAAAAAAAAAAAAAAAAAACTTTAAATATGATTATTCCAAGAAGAAGAAAACAATACCATAATTCCCATATACAAGAATAACCAACTCCTCGGCAATGTCGACATACGCAATTCTAATGCTTTGCTGCTGCAAGATAAAGGCTCAAAATCTTCATTTGACTCTTACTAGAGAACATGGTCCTCACCACCTTCTAAAATACCTTGCATGCACCACCCCAAAAAAAAAAATATATATATATATATATATATATACACACACACACACACAACTTCGTATAAAATCATAGCACAAGTTAATCAAAAGAGAAGTTTGTCAAACTCACCTGAGGGCAACTCGGCCGGACGCATTACTTCCTTCTTTGTCTTGGCCTTCTTTTCTTGTTATTTTTTTCTTCTCATTCAATGAACCATACTAGCCATTTAGGTTTTCCTGTTTTAAACACAACATATCCCATTGTTATTCCAAGTAAAAATCCACATCCATATCCGATTAATACAACCTTCCAACCAAATCCACCTGCAAACGAGGAATCATGGTCTCCTTGGAATGCTGATGGTAGTGGAGATGGTAACATCAGCTCATCAGTGCTACATTTAATTGACAATGGAAATCCACATAATCCCAAATTCCCCTCATATGAGTTATTTTCAAAAGTACCAAATTGTTTTTCTTGAGGTATGGATCTAGTAAGTTGATTTTGTGACAGGTTTAACACAACCAAAAATGTTAGACTTGTCAATTGCATAGGAATTCCCCCAATCAGTTGATTTGAAGAAAGGTTTAATGATTCTTGAATTGATAAGGTTGCCAATGTTGATGGGATATGTCTAGCTAGGTTGTTATGCGAAAGGTTGAGTAATCGAAGAAATTATAGCCTTCCAAGTAATTTTGGAATCTCTCCTTCAAATTTGTTACTTGATAAATCTATAATTGTGAAGATGATTAAGATTCTCTGTAGTTTAATATCCAACCCTTTCATTGCCAGCTCTACTGAATCATTATAATAATTAAAGGGTTCTTTTTCACTTAAATATGTTGGTTCATCTTTACCTTTATCCTGAATCATCATGGCCTTTAATTTTTCAAAAAAATCTATAGGTAAAAGGCCATGATGAGTTTTGGTCAAGATTGCAATTCACCGATTTGACTAGAGAATTGGTTATAAGACAAGTCAACTTGGATTAGTTTTGCGAGGTTGGTCAAGAAATCAGAAATTCTACCTTCAAAATTGTTGTAATTGAGGTCAATAAGAGTGAGATCTTGTAGATTTGATAATGATGCTGGAACCTTGCAGTGAAGTTAGATTGGAGGAAAACTTACCTTACAAATGAAATTTGTTATAACAATAAAATTTGATGCATATTAGTTATTTAGTGATTTGTTGGTGCCTCCACGATTTGCATGTAATTCGGCATAATTAATCAACTTGGGTAATTAAATTAATTAACCGAAGTCAATCTTTTTTAACCCAACAACATGCCTTCTCTAATTCACTGCATTAGGATTATTTTTAAGTTTTACAAAAAATAATAAGTCTCTAATGATTGTTTTTTTATTATTATTAATATCAAGGTGAATTTCATGAGTGAATTCGGACTACTTGATTTAGGCAAGACTCAAGAGCATCAAAAACCTTTTGTGCAACTTTCTTCCTAGAAAAGAGGAAGTCAAGTCTCTGAATTCACATGTTCGATTTTCTTCATTTTGGGACTGCTTATTAGTTTAATATAGGAATAGTAAAGAGTAAAATGCAAGTTATTCATGTCAAGTCTTTCTAACTACATTCTCCTTTTCTATTTTATAAAGAAAAGAAATCTAACAACTTGTCCAAAAGCAAGTTATTACAGATTCAAGTCTTCCTAATCACATCGTGGCCCCATTTCACAATTTTCATTGAAAAACTTACATGTTTGACTCTTTGGACTCAAGTCCCTTATAGTTTAGGGGTTACGTGACTCACAACATACCAAAATGGGACCCCAAAAATAAAACTGTGAAAAGGGGCCTTGTGATTAAAGAGAAAGAGTCTAAGACTTCACACTGTAACTTGCTTTAATTTGGAAAGAGTGTAAGACTTCACACTCAAGGCCCTAGTTCTTGTGATTATGTCTTTTCATTAGAAAAATGCATAGGAAAAAAAAAAAAAAAAAAAAAAAAAGGAAATGAGGGGAATGAAACCGTCAAAATGGGCCATGAAATTACTAAGACTTGAGTCGTTTCTAGTAACATGCATTTTAAGTTACCTTTAATACAAAAGAACTAGGGCCCCAAAGTAAAGAAAATGGTCCTTGTGATTTCAAAGACTTGACTCCAAACAGTGTAATTTGCATCTCTACCTAATTTTTTTGGAAAGAAAATTGTGAAACTTATGGTTAAGTGACACCTTTCCAAACAACTTAAAGATTTTGGATTAATCAATAGTTTATCATTGTATTAGAGCAAGATATTCTAAATTCAATTCCTGTCTTCACTCTACCTCCAATGTACAATCTTAAAAATTCCATGTGTTAAGCCGCACTTATTAGGGGAGGTTTGGGTCCATACGTTAGTGGGAGTATTAAAATTATGATTAAGTAATTAAATTTAGTATTTTCTAATAACTTAAACTTTTAAGACAATTGGTAATTTATCAAAAATTGCACAAATTTTTTTGACAATTAATAATAAATGATAACTAGTGAGGCTTATCTAAATCAAGGTTTTCTTATTCATTAATATTGATATGTTTTTTGAGTCATTGAAAAAATTAAAATCTTGTGCATTTAAAAAAAAAAAAAGTTTTGCTATGTAAATTTTGTGATGGGAGGCTAGCAGGGCTTGAATGCTAATACTTAGGCAACACTTAAGGTGATAGAACCATTAAGCTATCCCTTAAACCTGAAACAAGTGCATTTTACATGACAGGTTGTTCCATTACTTGCCACGTTAAGTAGATAAATATTCAATAGAGTCCTCCTAGCTAGCTAGAATTTTGGGACCATATCAAAGGATTCATTTCTGTAATTACATGGGGAGTGTAGAATGAAGGAATACACATACTTAGGATGATAGTTAGGTGTTCGAAGAGGTCTGGATACTCACATTAATAAAAAAATTTCCAAAACAAGAACGACGAATAATTATTTAAATTCAAGCATAGGTTTATAGGAAATTATTGTGTAGTCCCAGCCAATGAGAAAAGGACAAATCATTAAAAACTAATGAGATCATCTTACCTGCCAGATCAACCGAATAAATCTAACTCTTCTAACGTCTGTTATCCTGTTAAAGCCAATTCAAAGTTTTTCTAAATTTTAGATTTGAATTGAGTAGGCGGGTCTCTACAACTTTTGGGAATATAAAAATTCTTCATTTTTCAATTTTTCCAGTTTTACCTAAGAATCTGGCAATTGGCAAATATATTTCCTGGATGAGTACTTTGCTCACCCACCAGAACACCCATCCCTACCGACTCTGATGGTGACCTCTCCTTTAGCTTCCATTCATCCTCGCCAAAATGTTCAGCCGCAAATCGCCCTATCCCTATCTTCCGACTACAATAGCCTCTCGAGCTCCCTCTTCATCTCGGCCCCCATCGCAAGGAATTTTAGGGACTAGTTTTTTTCTTTTTTCTTTTTAGTCTTTCACCTGTTTCTAAGTACTGATGCTTTAATGGTCAAACCAAACCTTCTCTGCCCCGATTTGTTTCGTTTTGCTTTCTCCTTGTTCAAGAAATTGTCTTTTTTTTTGGCCTGGATGGAACTGTAAATATCTTTGAATGTTTAGTTCTTTTACCGATCTGTGGGTTTAAACATCTTGTAATTAGGTAATACTACATTTCTGTAGTTTAATATTTGGTTTGCTGGCTATCTCCTGTGGAATGTTGTCTTTAACGTGAAACGGAGCATTTGGATTTACAAATCTAGGCCTGGCTAGAAAATTCCTTTTTTTTGGTTATCCATTCTACACAAAATTTCATAATTAATAAACCATAGCTATCCTTTTTATCAAAAAAAAAAAAAAAAAAAAAAAAAAAAGAAGAAGTTCTAGCCAATCTTATTGGATTGAATTAAGCGGACCTACCCTCTTGCTTAATGTTGGAATTACTTGCTGTTGCTGAGGTTGAAGTTGATGTGATTTAGACGTCTCTTTTTCTGTTTCTCAAAAAAAAAAAAAAAAAAAAAAAAAAGGACGTCTCTTTTTCTTTTCTTTTTTGGGTAGGCACTGAACGTGTTTGTTAAAATGCTTCATAGAGTTTTTAGTTATCTACTGAATGGGTGAACACTTTTCCATTGTTTTCTCTTTTTATTGTTCCCCTTTTCTTTTTATCTAGTTGCAATTTTGAACTTTTTTTTGGTTTTGGAAATTGAAAGCTCGAATAAGTTTCATGCCTCTTTGAACTCATGTTCCTTTGAAACAAGTGTTAGGAATTTTGTTTTGCTTCTTACTTAGTTTCATTTCAAGTAGAAGGCATGTTTAATAGGGCTAATTCTATATTGAAATCATGTAGTCATTGTACAATGTTTAGCACTTTGGTTGCTTTTTTCTTAATTTCATAAGATTTTTATAAGCTATATTAATTTTTAACTAAACTCTTAGTGTTGGATTATAATTGGCTAAGATGTCATGAATGTTCTTGTATTTTATGCTTACTATGGAACAACTTTTAAATCTTTTTGCTTAAGACATACAGTAAGCTTTGGATGGGCTGTTATAGTTCTAGAAATGACTAGTGCTAAGAATACTATGGGAAATCAACTTGGGAATAAGAAGTTGCAATTCCAAAGACAGTTGCTGCAATATGAACTAGCATCTTGAAATTGTGAGCGAAAATGAATTTGAGTGTTAATTTTCTGGTTCCATCTTTATTAATTTTTTTTTTCCTTTAAATAGCATACAGGACCCGACATATGGGAAATACAACTTATGATAAGCCCCCAACTCATAAGATAAACTTGATAACAACTAGCAAACAACCCAATCCTATCCTCTACACTTCAAAAAGTATAGGAAACAAGCTATTAATAATTTCTCTCTAACTAACTAATCCTTCTAGCTAAGGAGACCAACCAGCCTTCAATCTCGAACTTCATAACTTATCCAAAGCCGATAATAACAGCTCCTTCATGTTCAACTCGCTAATCCTCATCCTTGGCCTATTGCTCATTCTCATCTTCATCCTTGGAAAAAGTACATTAGAACACACACAAGTTTGCTAATATAATATCAATTAGTATTACTGTCAATTAGATTAACAAGCCTTTATACTATCAAATATTACCTTTGGTTGTGAAAATAAGATTTTGTTCATGGTAAGGATAACTTGAACTTCAAACCCAAAGAGAGATTTATGAATCAATTACCAAATATCAATATCCAAATGTGACAAATCTATAATAGTTTGGAAATTTTATAAATGGAGAAACAAAAAGCAGTTGCAAGATTTCAATCATAAATCCAGGAATAACATGCATTTGATCAAATAACTAAATGAGATATCCCAAGATACAAGAGAGGAACCAAATGTATGCAAAATTTCTAGTTAGATTCACTTTGCACAACATAGTGGCCAAAATGATCACAACACTCATAAACGAAGAATAAAACTTATAGCATGGCCAGAGCACTAATCTTGATCTAGAATAGAGCATTGCACCTCAGATCTAGCAACTAAAATTACTTGCAAATTAAAGTTAAATGTTTATGTCTAAATAACAGCACTCAAGAGTACACATGATAACATAACCAAGAATGAGACTTGATGATTGAACTAAGCTTTTCTCATGGAAATAAACAAGTTTCATGAAGTCTATACCCAAATTCTTTAAAGATGATAGTCTTTTCATTGGGGCATTTTATCAAACACATGGAGCACAATGACAGGATGAATGAACATAGGTTGTGATATCAATTGGCTTTAAACCCCTGAATACCCAAAACAAAAATCATTCAAGATACATTATTCCTTCAAAGACTAACCATAATCATGAAAGAGATCAACAGGGTATCAAAGGAAACCAAAGAAAAGCAAAATGAAAATAAAAATAAAAGAACATCAAGAACATCTATGGCAAAAAATTTCAAGGGCTATGAAATACGGGAGTTTCATCTTACAAAACGGAAGGGAAAGAAGACTCAAGATTTTTCATTGCTTGAATCTTGAAGCAAGCATTATCATCCGTCGATAGAAGGACAGCATACCTCTCAGACCTAAAAATTTGGATTACCCATCAAAGCATTTGTATATCCAGGATGAGGAGGCAAGGGATTACGATGGAGGAAACATGAAGGAGGCATGTGTTGATGAGAGGGGCAGTGCTGAGGTTGCCGTTGCTGGCAAGTGGGAAGTTGGAGATGATTTCAGCTGAAATACATTTTGTTTGGTGTTGGGAAAATGTTGTGAATCTGCGATATTCCATAAAAACAAATTTTGAAAAAAAGTTTTCAGATGCCAAAATTTCAGTACCCACCCATTTATTACTTCTAAATTTTGAATTTGATCTCAAAAACAAAAATTTGAAAATGCTCACAGAATTGACGGAATAAGGGGACGTTAGACTAAGCAAGACATGGCGGGTGACATGGCAAAGTAATATGATGTCATCAATTTTTAATGATCTGTCTTCTTCTTATTGGTTGGGACTACACAATAATTTTTCCTGAAATTATTATGAAATTTCCATTTTATTCCAAGTATGGCCGACTCTCTCTCGCTCTCTCTCTCTCTCTCTCTCTCTCTCTCTCTCTCTCTCTCTCTCTCTCTCTCTCTCTCTATATATATATATATATATTTCCCTTATTTACAAACAAACACAATACCCTCAAAAAGTAATGCTTGCAATTGGCCACCCTAAAACCACACACACTTTATTTTCAGTGAATCAGCTGCTGTTATGATAGGTGATCACAACAAAATATAGGGTACCCTCACACATATGTGGTGTTGCTTTACAGACGCAAAATTATTTCAATAGAGAGAAATTGGCTTTTGGGTAAAGTCGTAACTCTTGGATAAGACATGCCCATTCCCAATAAATGCATGCTTGTCTATAATTTTTTGAATTCTATGATAAACACATGATTGATGTGAATTCTTTTCGGAGAAGGGAATTCTAGTGTTCAACCCATTGGCTTACTTTGAACATCCTGAGAGTTCTAAAGAAAAGGGTTGAGAACAGGTTTTTGGACTTCAATTTTTTTTTTTTTTTTTTTAATTTTTGGAGCCAGAAACTTATTTTATTTTTCTTACAATTAGTGCAAAATTGCAATTTTGCAAATATTAGCTTATATTGGTTGGCTACTCAAGGATCACTATCCACTTACATACAATCACATTTTATGTTATAATCCTATTAATAATTTCTTCCAAAGATGCTGCTGAACCATGTATGTTTTAGGCTCTTTTATCAATTAACAACTTTTTACTCCCTTCTCTCTCTTTCTCACACACACACCAAAACAAAAAAACAAAAAAAAATTTACTCCAACCTCAATTCAGGCTATTTAATTTTGTTGTGAAACTGTTATTACCTATGTCACTAATCATTTAGTAAGAATAAAACTATAGGCACAACAATTTCATAATAAAGCATATGTGGTAAGTTGTTAAAGGTAGGAAAAAAAGCGATGTCAATGATGGACCTAGATGATTGTGAAAATTTGTTGTGAAATTATTAGAAATTATTGTACTCATAGTATATTACACTACTCTCATGTTAAGAGAGAGGGTAATATGGTTGCTCATGTTTTAGCTCGTTTTGTTTTAAATGTTATAGATTATAGTGTGTGGATGGAGGATGTTCCACCATAGTTTCATTCTTTTTTTTTAGCAGACTCTGATGGTATTCATTGAATAAAAGGCACTACGTTTGTAGGGGGATTTCCCGTACAAGCTCTTTGTCCGCTTTAGGGAGCCAAGCCCACACGGTTTTGTTCTCAGTACCGAGTGTAGGCAAGCAAGCGCTTAGCTTGGACTACGTCCTACATTGGCAAGAGATGCGCCCCACTCATGCTTTATATGCGCTTGGAGCTTGCATGAGTGTACCACTACACTCATGCAAGCTCCAAGCGCATATAAAGCATGAGTGTAGTGGTACACTCATGCAAGGTCTAAGCGCATATAAAGCATGAGTGGGGCGCATCTCTTGCCGATATGGGACGTAGTCCAAGCTAAGTGCTTGCTTGCCTACACTCGGTACTGAGAACAAAACCGTGCGGGCTTGGCACCCCAAAGCGGACAAAGAGCTTGTACGAGAAATCCCCCTACAAAAAGGCGCTTTTGAGGTCAATGCCCATCTCAAGTATTGTCCGCTTTGGGGCAAGCTTTGGGCATGCTTATTGTGCAACTTCCCGCCACATATCCTGCACGGTTTTGTTGCCAACACCTAAGTGCAAGGCACGCCTCTACCATTACTACACCAAAGTAGACAATACTTGAGATGGGAACTGCCCTTAAAAGCTTACCGAGTGTAGGTAAGCAAGCACTTAGCTTGGACTATGTCCCACATCGGCAAGAGATGCGCCCCACTTGTGCTTTATATGTGCTTGGCACTTGCATGAGGTTTAAATTGGCGACAAATACATGTTTTTTTAGCCGGATCTTCACCAGATTTGAGCAAAACCACTTGATCTAAGCAAAATAACACCATATCTTTGCCGGAATTGAGGAAAACCCACCAGATCTTAGCAAAAACTACTAGATTTTCGTTGGATTTGAGAAAAACTCACCAAACCTATGCTGTATTTGAGCAAAACCCAGTAAATCGTAGCTGGATATGTGTGAAAATGAGGAGATCTAAGCAAAAATCAGTATGTTTTTGCCAGATTGGAGGTAGATCTGGCCTTTAGCCAGTTGGATCGGGTGGCTCGGTTTTTGGAGAAGGAGATCCACCATCAGACTCATCGGCATCAATTTTGAACCTCTGAGACCCGCCGCCGACCACCTTTCTCCTCGGGTCGGACGGTTTCGGTTCGAGTAGCTCCAAATCGGGCGGGTTTTGTGGGTCATGGGTGGGTGTAGATAGCCCTACCTAAGACAAATAAATTGAATTTTTATACTTTAGTGTTTTACAACAAATAGATTCTGGACGTAATTTCTTAATTTCACCAGCTATGGAAACCAAAGTTCTTCTCTATTGTTTGTTTTTGTTCCATCAGCTCAATGTTTGCTTACTTTTCATAATCGGATGTAGCTCTACATAATAGAGTTCAATTAGCATACACAATCCTTGGTATTTTTAGCACAAGTGGGTGAAAATTGAAAGGTTAACTTGAAAATAAAATAAAAACTGAAGAGTCAAAATGAAAATTTTGAAACATAAAGGGCCAAAATGATAACAATCCCAAACTTTAGGGGTAAAAGTATACTTTAGTCTTTATTTTCAAAGGATGGTTAAGGTTTCATGAATTTGAAATTTTTTTTTCTAAGTGATGAGAAGCTCCAGGGATATCATAAAAACAAATTGCAAGAGTGAAAATTCCATGAGTTTTAAAAAAGTTTCTTTATTAAGGAAAATTCTCATGGTTTTTTTGAAAGCCATTTCCAAGAGGAAAAATCCCACATTTTTATAAATTCATTTTTCAAAGGAAAAATCTATGGTTTAGGAAAGTTTTTTTCAATGAAAATTTCGTGGGTTTTTGAAACAAAATTTTCAATAGGAAAACCCAATTTTTAGAAAATCAGTTGACAAAAGAGAATCCCTGAACTTTTGTACAATCATTTTCTAGAGATGGAAGAGACGAGCCAGTTGCCTGGCCGTTTCGGTCCAATTTTTAAATTTTGAGGTCACATTTTTGTGCACTTAATTAGAGGCCTTTCCAAACTCTTATTTGCTCATTCTTGGTACCGTTGGAAAGCTTGCGCATCATATTTTCTAAGGGTACTAGTTTGGTGCAATTTAGTGTTTTGGTTAGAAAGTTATTCAATTGGGCTTGGTTCAAATGGGATAGTTTTAAAGTTGATATTTTGTCATCCTTGTGCAAAACCTCGGTGAACATCCAACAAAGTCCCGACTTTTTGAATCACCTATGCATGAACTATGGGAAATTTGTTTGTAAAGTTGTTAATTCGAGCTAGTTTTAGGCCACAATTCATGAGTTTTGCCTAATTCTTCCCATTTTTACAAACTTCGTTCTCAGCCTTGTGAATATTGATTTGACACAGACGAAGTGTCCCTATTGTTTGTTCGTTTAGACACCTATACACTCAAATTATTTAACCTAATTAATTAACCAAGTTGCTACTTAGGTTTATTATTCAAATCTAGGTTAAACACAAACAATCATATCCCTAAGTGCGGAAAAGTAAAGAAGACAAGCGATATGATGACCCAGGAAAACCAATGAAACCGTCTAGTTTTAAGGTAAAAAACCTGGGGAGGATTTAACCTAAACTATCCTCAAGGCAATAAATTCATATATAGAATGGAAGTTTTACATGCAATTAGATTTTTCCCTAAAACTAAAGTTACCTTTTGTAGTACTTACTCACATGACCACACGTAGCTCCGAATCCATGAACTCTTCTATATGAATTTGTCGCACAAAAACACCCCACATTTGTGACTCTGAGATCCTACTCAAAGTTTTAGATCATCAGCAGTTGTTGATCTCGTAGCAACAACTTTTACAACACCAGATCTTGAGTTTCTTCAAGGAATAACACCAGTAGAAGACTTTAGAGAGTTTTGGGCACAAAAACCCTAGATTTACAATTAGAGGCACAAGATGCACTATTCTCTCTCTAAAAAACTCTTTTAAAATATGTCTTAAGATTTTCTTTAAATACTAGGAGAATTAGATCTGAAACCCAAATCACAAGATGGGCTTAATTAGTTGTTGAGCTGAAATTAAATTCTGTAGAAACGTATCTAGATCAATCGAACTCTTTAAAATTTGAATTCTCTTTTCTACAACTTGAATGTTCTTGTGTTCTAACTTATAACACCTTGAACATTATCTAATAAATCCTATAGACTCTATAATCTATACCTAGAGAAGTTTGTGTTCACAGTTTAGCAATTATTCTAAACTTTTAGAACTTGACAATCTCCCCCATTGGCAATCTGTGACAAAACTTATATGCAAAATGAAATGCTCAAATACAAGAACAACTGAATTACAATAAAATTCCCAAATACATCACAAATTCTAATGTAATACTTCTAATTCAAAAGTTGCAAGAAGAGGCAAAAGGTCTTAATCTGAATGTACCTATCTTTCCTGAAACACTCAAAAGAGCACATCAAACATATGTGTGGAAATAAAGACAGATACGTAACAAATAACAAATATGTAATCACAACAAATAATATACGTGCAAACTAACTCTCTTCCTAAGTTAGATACATAAAAAAAATTAAAAAATAAAAAAAAAAATTATTTTCTCCTTCTTTCAAAAACAATTTCATCTCCCCCAAAACAAAAGAGTTAAAAACCTTTACAACATGATTCCCAAATTTCATCTATATATTTCCTTCTTTTTGTCACATAATGATGATGACAACCCAATCAAAAGGTAAACAGTAAACATATACAACAGAGGACAAGTGAAAATAGAGAATCAAGGAAATACAAAACAAACACAAATGAACACACGAAATACCCTCAAATATAAATATATAAGTATAAGCCAACTGAGCACAGCACTAGCTCCAAAACTAAGTCCAAGACACGATACAATTTTAAAACAAACGCAAAGAATACCATCAAATATGCATACGTCAAATCTAAACATGATTATTAGATGGATAGGGAAACAACGTCATAATTCATATAAGCATGATCCGCTCCTTAATGCCCAACATTCTAATGAAAAGTTGCAAGTCATAATTCATATAAGCTCGTAATCTTCTTCAACTCATAGTAGATAATAGGGTCCTCATCACTTCCAACAATACCTTGCAAGTAAATAGAGAAAAATTATGGAACATATACGAAACTACAAATGTTGATACTACTTCTAATATAAGTTAATATAAATCCATAGCACAATATTAATGCAAAGAGAAGTTTCTCACACTCACCTAAGAGCACACATTAATCCATAGCACAGTATTAATCCACATGGCATTAACTTCTTCTTCGCTTTGGTCTTTGGTTGATACGCCCTGTCACCCTTCCCTCTCGTTCTCCTTCAATCAACCTTATAATCCATTGGGGTTTTCTTGTTTTAAACACAACATATCCCACAACTAATCCAAACACAAATCCACATCCATAGCCAATCAACACGGTCTTCCAACCAAATCCTTCTGCAAACATTGAATCATTGTCTTCAAGGAATATTGTTGGTGGTGGCTCATTAGTACTACATTTAATTGACAATGGAGATCCGCACAATCCTAAGTTCCCATCATATGATTCATTACCAAATGTATTGAATTGTTTGCCTTGAGGTATGGGTCCAATAAGGTAGTTTTGTGAAAGGTTTAACATGGCCAAAAATGTTAGAAGTGTCAATTGCATAGGAATTTCACCAATGAGTTTATTCGAAGAGAGATCCAATGCTTCAAGTGCTAATAAATTTCCCAACGTTGATGGGATATGGCTGGTTAGGCTATTATGGGAAAGGTTGAGCAATCGGAGAAATTTAAGCCTTCCAAGTGCATCTGGAATCTCTCCTTGGAATTGGTTGCTTGATAAATCAATCATTGTGAAGATGGTTAGGACTCTCAGTAGTTCTCTCTTCGACCCTTTCACAGTCACCTCTATTGAATCTTGATAAAAGCCTTGAGGCCTTTCACCTCTATCATACGCTTCACGCTCACGTGTACCATAATATGCTGCCAAATATTGTGGTTCTTGTGCATTTTCATTGCAAATCATCATGGCTTCCAAATTTTCAAAATAAATTCTTGGTAAAAGACCAGTAAGCTCATTGTGAGAGAGATCAAGAATTTGTAGTTTAGAGAAAAACACCCCCTTATTTTTACGATTTCTTATAGGACCATGAAATCTATTATTACTCAAGACAAGTAACCGTAACTCCGAAAGGGCTTCCAACCAATAGGGGAATGAATCATTAATCTTATTATTTCCGAGGTCAAGAACTTCCAAATTTGTGCAATTGACAAATGATTTTGGTAATTTCCCTTCTAAATGATTTCCATTAAAGGCAATAGTTGCTAGACTATTATCCTTTTCAAATGTATCAGGAATAGTGCCATGGAAATTGTTCATTCGCAAATCCATCACTGAAAGACTATAACTAAAGTTTCCCAAACATTGTGGAATCTTACCTCTCAAATTGTTTTTAGAGATATCCAAGATTTCAAGGTTAATTGCATTGCAAATCATAGGCGGGATCTCCCCAGTCAGTCTATTGTTCGACATAAAAAAGGCAACCATAGTAGAAGGTGGAACAGGAAGATTTCCTTGCAATAGATTGGCATGAAGATCAAGAAACTGTAGATTCTCCACAACTTCAAACATCCATTCTGGGATTTGGTTTGGGATTCTATTATTAGATAGGTCCAAGTATTTTAAATATTTTGACGATTTTAAAAATTTTGGGAATTCAATTATGTTGCAAGAAGACATGCTTAGCTTCTGAAGACAGGGGAAGGTATGGTTGTAGTTGCTTTTGATGCCTAAGAATAGACTATTATTTGAAAGATCAAGAATGTCCAGTTCTTTGAGATTTGTGGACTTATCAAATTCCACAATGCCACTCAAGTTATTTGATGAAAGATGAAGCTCTCTAAGATTCACGAGATTAGAGATTGAATTTGGAATAGAGCCATAAAGCCTATTATTTTCCAATCTAAGACTTTGTAGTGAATTGTTAGGTTGGAATTCACACATTTGACTAGTGAGTTGGTTGTAAGACAAGTCAACTGTAGTGAGTTTTGTGAGGTTGGCCAAAAAAGGAATTTTACCACCAAAACCTCCAAAGTTGTTGTGACTGAAGTCAATAAAAGTGAGATCCTTTAGGTTTGACAGTGATGATGGAATGTGGCCAGTGAAATTGTTATATTGGAGCGTAATTTCAGTAACTTTTGTGAGGTTCCCAAGAGACACTGGTATTGATCCTGTGAAATTAAAATTAGTTGGTTATAAAATAAGTAAACTTTGGCAAGTTTTTATAGGTTTGTAAGAAAGTCAAGAGTTCTACCTTCAAATTTGTTGTAACTAAGGTCAATAACATTGAGATACTTCAGGTTTGAAAGTGATGATGGAATTTGGCCGGTGAAGTTGTTAGAGTCTAGGAAAATTTGAGTAACTTTGGTGAGGTTCCCCAACGACGCAAGTATTGGTCCTAAAAAATTGCAATTTGTGAGATTCAAAATATTTTTCAAGAATTGTGTATTCCTAATTGAAATTGAGGTTCGAAAGTGACGATGGGATCTTACCACTGAGATAGTTCCCGTGTAGATCCAAGTAAGAGAGTTCCTTGAGGTTTGAAAGTGACAATGGGATCGTACCGTTGAGATAGTTCTCGTGTAGATCCAAGTAAGAGAGTTCCTTGAGGTTTGAAAGTGACAATGGGATCGTACCGTTGAGATAGTTATCTCCTAGACTTAAGGAAGAGAGTGCCTTGAGGTTTGAAAATGATGATGGTATCTCACCAATCAAACCGCTAGCTAATAGATCCAAATAAATGAGTTGTGTGAGGTATTTAACAATTATAGCAATTATACAATCCTGAATGATTTATTTAGTGCTTCAAAAAAAATGATTTATTTGGAATTAGGTATTTAAAGAAAATGGTAAATTACATATTTGGTACCTAACCTTTATGCTAAATGTCAATTTAGTCATTGACTTTTCAAATGTGTCGATTTAGTCCTTAACTTTTTGAAATTGTGTCAATTTTGTCCCTGCTTTTAAGTGATGGATGGAAAATGCTGACATGGCTAACAAGCAAAATTTTTTTAAAAAAAAATTATGACACATACGTGTACAGTGTACTGCCGTGTAGAATGAAAATTAAAGAATAATAGTAAAATAAAAATAAAAGGAAAACCAGTTTATGTTAAAAATTAGGATCTCATCATGAACAAACAAATTTCAGAGTGCCACATTAACCAAAAATTAACAAAACCTGTTTAGTTGCGGAGAAACCGTAGGAAAAGGAAGTTGAAAAGCAACTAAAAGACCTACAATTAGGATCAAAATAAAAATTTTCCAATACTATAGGAGATGGAGGTGGAGAGAGTCGAGAGGAAGATAGTGAAGGGTTAGGGGTATGATCAGAATTTAGTGAGAAGTCAGGGAATATGGTGTAGAAAATAAAACGGTGCCGTCTAGGAGCCTCAAGTTCTTCTAGGATAATACAAGCCATGGTCTCTAGTTAAGACTGACGCTTGCTTGTTTCCAAAGCTCAATGGTAATACAACAACAGATTTTTTTAAGGTGGCAGGATCTTTCACTACTTTCTTTACTCGTTACTAATGAAAAAAGACAAAATGGGTACAAAACCTTGGCTATAAAGGATTTCGTGTCAAAACCATAAACAGAAGAATTGTTTTTTTGTTATTTCTTGTATTTCATTCGTTACAATTTGCAATAGAAGTAATAGAAAATTTTCATTTTGGATTGATTTTAAGTTTTTCAGTTGCTTTTCTATTTCCTTTTCTTATGGTTTCTCGACAACCAATCAGGAACTTGTTAATTTTTTGTCTCTGCGGAAGGTTAGCGGTGTGAAACTTTGATTGTTCAAAAGGAGATCCTAATTTTAACATTAAATGTTTTTCCTTTGTTAAATTATTATTCTTTTTTTTTTTTCCACGTAGCAGTACACATGTCATTTTTATTTTAGCTGTTAATCAGGTTAGCATTTCCATCCATCACTTAATGGCAGAGACCAAATTGACACATGCCAAAAAGTTAGGGACTAAATTGACATATTTAAAAGGATAGAGACCTAGTTGACATTCAGCATTAAGGTTAAGGACTTAATAAGTAATTTATCCTAAAGAAAATTATTTGAATTTTAATTTTTAACTAGCCTATAACACCATGCGTAGGCATGAATGAATTTAGAAACTATCAATAATTAGATACAAATTAATATTCCTACCTAAGTTGAATACCACTAATAGTCATTTTTATATTTTTGTAAACTCTTTAAAAAAAAAAATCCTTGAAGGATTATATGGTAGAGTACGCAGATTATTTATTATTTTATTTTAGAAAACAATAAAATATATTTTTTTTCACTTCTTAACTTCATTTTTGTTATTGTGATACAATAAATTTATTTCATGTATGCATTTTTTCAAATAAGACATGGACAACTAATTTTTTAGAGTATGGTACATTTTTTAATTGAAATTTATATTTAAACTAATAATAATTTCTTATATGAAAATCTTGATTAGATTTAAGTAGATTGCAAATAGTTTCAATTTTCAATTGGGTATTAAAATAGTTTTTAATATCTTAGAAATAAGTATTACGTATTCAAATTATTAGATAGAAGTGAAATAAATTGTAATGTTCCTTATATATTTTTTAAGTTAAGATTCATGCATGTACTTGTAAAGAGACTAGACATGAAATAAGATATATAATGACTTGGTACAAAATTGAAACTCATTTAAAACCTAGAGACATATGGCATCAAATTAAAAGACAATTGTAGAAATTTGGAATGCCATTAGAATCAAATTTGATTTTTGATTGAACTTTCTCTCAGCTTTTATTTTAATATAATATATACAATATATGATTTGAAATGAAATAAGGTGTAAAATGTCATTTTAACTCTTGTTTAAGAAAAATCTTAAAAACTCAAACGCACATAAATTGTTTAAATTTATATCAAAATGTCATCAACATATGTATTTGCTGATGTAACTCCTTAATATATTTCAATGAAAGTTTATTATGGATTTTTTTATATAAAAAAAAATGTTTTTCTCAAACCAACCAAAGAATTTTAGATTTTTAACAACCCTAGTACGTGTTAGAATTCAAAAAATAAAAAATAAAAAGCCGTGAATGCGTACTTACCTCGTAAATTGAGTTCGCGTAAGTTTTGTAAGCCGAAAATGTCAAGATCTGGCAGACTTCCACGCAAATCACAAAGTTCGAGTGTAAGGGATGCCAAAGAAGAAGACAAATTCCTGAAAGAAGTATGAGAAACAGAGGACATATTAACCTCATCAAGATGAAGTTCCCCTAGCTTGGTCAGATTTTGAACAAGCCTCTTCACAACAGATGTTTCGAAACTGACACGGAAATTGCGAGAGAGATCCAGTGAGGACAATTGGTAGAGGTGAGATAATTCAAGTGGGACTTGGCCTTTAAAGACAGACGAAGAAAGGTTAAGATATCTCAACTTAGCAAAACCACCAAACCCAGATGAAATTTGCGAAGGATAAAAGTGGTTGAAAGCTAGGCTGAGACGTTGCAAGTGAGGGAGATCAAAGAGGCTAGCGTTGGAAGGGATGGTGCCGATAAGCAAGCTACAACTGAGGTCAAGGCCAATCACGTCCCCCCTCACACTGTCACAAGTAACCCCATCCCATGAGCAACAATCAGTGCCCTCCTTCCAAGACTCCATCTTTGGATAAGAAATATCACAATCGAGAGAAGCTACTTCCGAAAGAGAAAACAATTGCTTAAATTGGAGCAACGCAGAGCTCTGGTCTTGGGAGCACAGTAATGGTGAAGAAGAGTTGAAAGAAGAAGATGATGAAGTAAGTTGAGAATAGAAGAGCAGCAAGAGGTAAAAGAGTTGAGAGAGCCATATGAACCACCTCATTATTCCTGATGAGTTCATAAGCAGATATGTGATATGTGGAGAGCTGGGATGTTAGTATCTATTTTATAGGAAAAAATATGGGACAATTTTGCACGCTTATTAAGTTCAGTTTCTAATGTTTGGAGAACAAGGACTCTATGTATGTCTATTTGTTACGAGTCACGACGAGACTCGTGACAACATATACCAAAATGGGGTCCCAAAATTGTTAAAAGGGGCATTGTGATTACAAACGGTCAAAGACTTCACACTATAACTTGCTTTATTTTATTTTGTTTTTATTACTTTTTTCTGAATAGTGTAACTTGCTTTAGGAAAAGGAAGAGGAAAGCGTGAAAATGGGCCATGCATTTACCAAGTTTCGACTCAGAAACTTGCTTTAGGAAAAGGAAGAGGAAATCTTGCATTTTAAGTGACCTTTCACAAAAGAATCAAAGAGTCAGGGGCCCAACATAAAGAAAATGGGCCCTTGTGTTTTCAAAGACTTGGTCTAACCGTGTAACTTGCATCTATACCTAATTATTTTGCGGGAAGAAATTAACAACTTAAAATTTTGAGATAATTAATAGTTTAAATGGTATTTAAGCAAAACTTTTTAAGTTCAATCACTGTCTGTACTCTATCTCCCATGTAAAATGTTAAAATTTCATGAGTTTAGATTCAATTATTAAAGAAGAGTTTGGGCACACACGTGAGTGAGAGTATTAAAATTATGATTAAGTGATTAAATTTACAATTTTTTAATAGTTTAAACTTTTAGGATAATCATTAATTTCTCAAAAGTTGCACAAAATATTTTGGCAATTAATAAATGATAACTAGCGATGCTTAGTTGTATGAATAAAGTAGTCCCCATTCGCTCATGAAATTCAGGTTGATAGCAATAAAATCATAAGATATGCATCACTTGTAATGAATTAGAGGAGGCTTGTTTTTCTGATTCATTACAATCGGTAGTGGGTATTTAGCAGTTTTGTAGTTATGAAAACATATAGTTTTAATGAAACTGAAAAGCATGCCTTCTATAATTCATTGCATCAGGAAGTTTTTTAAGTTTTTACAAAAAATAATAAGTCTCTAATGATTTATATATATATATATATATATATATATATATATATATATATATATATATTAATATCAAGGCGAATTTCATGAGTGAATTGGGACTACTTGATTTAGGCAAGACTCAAGAGTGTCAAAAACCTTTTGTGCAACTTTCTTCCCAAAAAAAAAGGAAGTCAAGTCTCTGAATTCACATGACCGATTTTCTTTATTTTGGGACCCTTAATTCTTTTAATATAGGAATAGTAAAGAGTAAAATGCAAGTTATTTATGTCAAGTAGTCTTGCTAACTACATTCTCCTTTTCCATTTTTATAAAGAAAAGAAATCTAACAACTTGTCCAAAAGCAAGTTATTACAGATTCAAGTCTTGGTAATCACATCATGGCCCTCTTTCACCATTTTCATTGGAAAACTTACATGTTGGGCTCTTTGGACTCAAGTCCCTAATAGTTTAGGAGTCACGAGACTCACGACATACCAAAATGGGGCCCCAAAAATAAAATTGTGAAAAGGGGCCTTGTGATTAAAGAGAGAGAGTCTAAGACTTCACACTGCATTTTTAGGAAAAAAAAGGTAGAGAGAGGAATGAAACTGTCAAAGTGGGCCATGAAATTACTAAGACTTGGTCGTTTCTAGTAAATGAAAAATGCTAGGAAAAAAAAGGTAGAGAGAGGAATGAAACTGTCAAAGTGGGCCATGAAATTACTAAGACTTAGTCGTTTCTAGTAACTTGCATAATAAGTTGCCTTTAAAACAAAAGAACCAGGGGCCCAAAATAAAGAAAAAGGGCCTTGTGATTTCAAAGACTTTACTCCAAACCATGTAATTTGCATCCCTACCTAATTTTTTTGGAAAGAAAATTGTGAAACTTATAGTTAAGTGAAACATTTGCAAACAACTTAAAGATTTTGGGTTAATCGATAGTTTATCAATGTATTAGAGCAAGATATTTTAAGTTCAATCTTTGTCTCCAATCTCTTCTCTACCTCCAATGTACAATCTTAAAAATTTCATGTGTTGAGACCCACTTATTAAAGGGGGTTTGGCCCCATACATTAGCAAGAGTATTAGAATTATAATTAAGTAATTAAATTTAATATTTCTTAATAACTTAAACTTTTAAGAAAATTGGTAATTTATCAAAAGTTGCACAAATTTTTTTGGCAATTAATAAAAAGGTGCAAGGCTCCGAACATCAAGAAATATTCACAAGCGTACAAGGCTCCACTAAAGTTTAATAATTATTCTCTAAAAAAACAAATTAACAAATTAAAATTCCTTTGAATATTCTCAAAAAAACAAAAATTAAAAGTTTAGCATTGGCTAATCTTCAATATCAACAACTATTGTGAAAAATAAAGTCATTAATGCAAAATTAAAGAAGTGTGAAGAAAAATAGACAAAGAAAATTTACGTCCACATCACAACAACAAAAAAAGTAAATTTCTTAGAAAATCAAAACGGTTAGAAAACTTCAAATTTTAAACAATTCAATAATCACTAAACACTAGTTTCTAATATTTATTAATGCAAGCTAAAAAAAAACATTTATTAATGCAAATAGTAATACTCTTCTTACACAAGCCACCTCAACGATAAACCTACTACTCCTCAAAATCTAAAATAGAGAAATAAGGGATGAGCTCCCTAACTAAGCAAGTAACCAATTTTTTTTTTTTTTCTTTTTTTGAGAAGAAACAGGCAACCAATCTGAACTAGCATGATCAAGCATATATACAAGTAAAATAAATAAATTATTCATAAGATAAATATCATATACTTAAAAATTGTATTTCAGATTAATTAGAAAATAAAATATAATTTGCAATAAATTCCAAATATTAAAATTTTCAGCCAACTTATGTGACTGATCGAATTGATATCAAATGATCAATTAGATTTTAAGATTCTAATAGGCTTAGATTATTTTCTAGAAAATGAAAAGAGAGCATGTATTACTATAAATGAAAATTGAAATTAATCAAATTCATATGAAAATGCAGAAATTTGTCGAGAATGTGACTGATCAAAAATGCAGGGCCAAACATATAAGTTTTCGAATGAAAACCGTAAACAGGGTGATGTAATTATGATGACTTGATTCTAATAAAAAAGAAAAGATTATGAAGACTTGAATCTGTAACTTGCCACTTTTGGACAAGTTGGTAGATTATTATTATTTTTTTTTTTTTTGGAAAAATAGAAAAAGAGAATCGATCAAGTTACTAAGAGTTAACACAAGTTACTTGCATTTTACCCTTACTCCTTTAACAAAAGAATCAATTAAGGGTCCCAGAATAAGAAAATCCGCCATGTGATTTCAGAGACTTAACTCTAACAGTGTAACTTGCATCTTTTTTGGGAAAGTAATGCAAAAAAGACTTGACCCTAATAGTGTAACATGCTAGTGATGTTAAAAATCCACTATGAATAATATTTTAAGCAAATTTGCCGTTACTTGTTTGTTTACATTTTAAACCAATAATAAATAAAATGCAACAAAAAAAAAAAAAATCATTATAGCCATAGGTCTAAAAAAACCCTGACTCTGACTCTAGATCATGAGAAATTTTAGTAAATTTAACTTTTTTTTTTTTTTTTTTTTTTTTTTTTTTTTGTGTAATGGGAAAAAAGTGTTATTTAATGTTATTATTTTAAAATATCTTATACATTCTATGTAACCTTCTCATATAACAGTTTATAACATTATCCGTGCATCGCGCTAGTCCTCGACTAGTTTATATAATTAATATAGCAATTATGTATTTTTATACAATTTTACATGATTTGATGTTGATAAATTTTTAGCTTAATTGGCTATAATATGATATATATATATATATATATATATATATATATTATACAAGCACATATACAAGTTCTCTTAGAGCATTAGGCATTGGGGGTGTAAAACCCTCGAAATTGCTATTTTACATTCTTAGAGGTCCAAAACATGCTTTATGTGGTTGTTATTGCTAAAACTTTCTAGCAATTATGAGCAGTAAGTTTGTAGTTTGTATATATACAAACTATTGTAGCATGGTTGTAAAACAAAAATATTTTATTTTATTTGGTTTGTTTTAAAGGATGAGATAGAAAAAGAGTGGAAGAGAGAGAAAGAGTGGGGAGGAAGAGAGAGAAATGAATAAATAGATGAATTGAGTTAAAAAATAAGAACTGAAATGTTGGTTAAATTGTAAAATAAGATAGTAAAATAGATAAAAATATATTTTTTAAATGTATGAAATAGATTTTTTTTTTTAAATACCCGAATGCTTATCCGAAATGTTTTCTATATTTTATTTTTTTTCTAGATACTATAACTTTTTTTTAGGGAAAAAAATGGGTGTCTTTTCCTTGGAAAAATGGGCCATGCAATTACCAAGACTCGAGTTGACTCTAGTAATTATATTGCATTTTAAGTCTTTTTAAGAAAGGAATCAAGGGCCCTCAAAAAAAAAAAAAAAAAAAAAAAAAAAAAAAAAAAAAAAAAGGGAATCTGGTGCCAAAATAAGGAAGACCTTGTGATTCCAAAGACTCCATTGTAACTTTCTTATCTCGTTATCTCTACCTAATTTTTCTTTTGGGGAAGAAAGTTGCACAATTTTGGCGATGGATAACCACTTATTAACCAGTGACACTTGTTTAAATTGTCTAGTCCTCATTCAGTCATGAAATTCACATTGATAGAGGACTATATTTAGTTGGATACCGCTTATTTTGTTGAAAACTGAAAACACTGTAACAAAATAATTTTTAAATGTGTGAATAATACTGTTAGATCAAATTTGTTGACATGTATAGTGTATTGGGCTTTAGGCCCAACTAGATTACTTGTATAACACATATTCTTGTACTACACTCTTACTTGTACTGCACTTATATGCCTACTATATAAAGGTACTTGTGTATAATCTTTCATTGAGAAATACAATATAATTATTCAATATTTCTAACATGGTATCAGAGCCACTACTTTAACCTTTTCTTAGCAGTCTTGTCTTTATTGGTGTCACCCTTTTCTCAACATCGCTTCCGCCGTCACAACAGCTGCCGCAGCCTTTCGCTGTAGAACCTTTGTCGACTTTCAGCCGTTGTCCTTGGGTTTCGGACCTGCAACCGTCGTCATTGAGGAGTCCTGCACCATAGACCACTGCACTTATCGTCTTCACCGTGAATCTTGATCCGATAAGTAATTTACTGGTAGCACAGTGATCGTCTCTCCCCAATTTACTAAATCGTGGAAACCTCATCATCATCGGAGTTGGCACGCACCAACAAAAGATTCTGCACCCAAGCTCACGCACCAACATGCACCGGCAAAGTTCTTCACGCGCCTACACGCGCCGGAAGTATTCTTCACGCACCCCCACGTGCCTTACGCGCCAGATCTCACCTGCTGACATCAGCCTTAGGTGACATCATTTGCTGACATCATCATCTAGTTGTTGCTAACATCATCTTCTCTTCTGCTGAAGTCATTGCCCAGTCAGCCTGCTGATGTCATCCGTTGACTTTGACCTAGTTTGACCGTTGACTTTGACCTGGTTTGACTATTGACTTTTTGCCAGAGTTGACTTTTTGCAACTCAAGTACTCCTTACCTAGTTTTTCGTGTAGATTTCATTTTTGCAATCCATTTTTACAAATTTTTCTTCTAAATGAAGAATAAGGACAAGTCTTCTTTCTTTTACAACAATCGTCACTGACAATCTAACAAACGGTTTTGCAATTTTTGCAAACATTTTGGTCATAATACTGAGACTTGCTATCAACGCAACAACTCAGCTGTTTTCATTTCTATTGCTACAGTTGCTAACACTGAGAGTGTCCAACCCATGGCTCCTGTCTCTGCACAGTCTCAGTCTTCTGGATCCACTTTCTCCATTTCCAGAGATGACATTATAAATATCATCATTAATGTCATTCGTATGGTTGGTAATGCATCTTATTCCTCTTCTCTCTCAGCTTTATCTAGTATGTCTCCTACCTCTTGGCTTATGGATTCCACTTGTTGCAATCACATGACACCTCACTCGTCCTTATTTTTTGACCTTAAACCTACACTGCACCTTCTTAATATTCGCACAGCAAATGGTTCCACAATGTCCAGTCATAATATAGGTTCTGTTTCAACCTCCAACCTCTCAGTTCCTGGGGTCTTTAATGTTCCTGACCTTTCTTACAATTTATTTTCTGTGGGACAATTAGCTGAGTTGGGTTATCGCATTATATTTAATTATTCTGGGTGTATTATGCAGGATCCGAGGACGGGACAGGAGCTTGGGACTGATCCCAGAGTTGGGCGTATGTTTCCCGTGGACAACCTTCGTCTTCCACTTGTTGCTCCTATTTCTATTGCTGCAGCTGCTACAGTTTCTTCAATTCCTTCCCTTGCACTTTAGCATGCTCAACTTGGTCATGCATCTTCCTCTCGAGTACAACATTTGGCTTCTAGAGGTTTGTTAGATTCAATGTCTACAAAAATTTTTGATTGCGTTTCATGTCAATTAGGAAAACAACCAGCATTGCCTTTCTATACTAGTGAATCAATGTCCACTGATATCTTTGACCTTATTCATTTTGATGTTTGGGGGCCTTCCTCTGTCTCTAGTATTGGTGGGTCTCGATATTTTGATGTCTTTGTTGATGATTACTCTCGCTATAGCTGGATTTTTAATATGAAATATCGTTCTGAATTATTTGAAGTATATTTTAATTTTGCAAAAATGGTTGAGACTCAGTTTTCTAAACGCATCAAAATTTTTCGATCTGATAATACTCTTGAATACACTCAATATGCTTTCCAAATTGTTCTGCATTTCTATGGCACTGTTCATCAGCTAACTTGTCCAGGTACCTCTCAGTAAAATGGTCGAGCTGAACGAAAACTTCGTCATATTCTTGACATTGTTCGTGCTCTCCTTCTCTCTGCCAAAGTTCCTGCTCCTTTTTGGGGCGAAGTTGCTCTTCATGCTGTTTATACTATTAATCGCATTCTGAGTCCTGTTATCCCAAATCAAACTCTATATGAGTGACTTTTTGGGTCACCTCCAGACTATCACCACCTTCGCTCCTTCGGTTCTACTTGTTTCGTTCTTCTTCAGCCACATGAGCATAACAAACTTGAGCCTTGGTCAAGACTTTGTTGTTTTCTTGGCTATGGCGAAACTCAAAAGGGGTATCGGTGTTATGATCCTGTCTCTGATCATCTTCGTGTTTCCCACAATGTGGTCTTTTGGGAACATCGCCTCTTTGTCGAGCTCTCTCACTTCCGTGCCTTCCTATCTTCCTCCGTTTTAGATCTTTTTCCAAATGAGGCACATATTCCTTCTGTAGTTGCTCTTGATCCTTATACAGTTGCTCATGATTCTGTTGATGTAGACTTCTCTGTCCAACCACTAGATATCACTGATTCCTTTCCTAGTTCACTCTTTAATGAGCAGGTGGAAGATGAACTAGTCGAAGACGAGCTACCTAACCCCAACCTTGAGCTTGGGTTCCCTGCTCCTGCTCCGCCTGAAGATCTTGCACAAGACATTCCATCTCATCACTCAACTCGGGTAAGATCTATTCCTACACATTTACTTGACTATCATTGTTATACTGCCCTTGCTACACTACACGAGCCTCACACCTATTGTGAGGTTTCTATTGACCCTTTATGGTAGATTGTAATGAAAGAGAAACTTGATGAATTTTCTAAAAACCATACTTGGGATTTGGTGACACTCCCTCCCGAGAAATCTGTGATTGGTTGTAAGTGGATCTACAAGATTAAGACTCGCTCTGATGGGTCCATTGAGCGCTATAAAGCTCGTCTTGTTGCAAAAGGTTTTACACAGGAGTACAGGATTGATTATGAATAGACTTTTGCTCTAGTTGCTCGTATCTCATCTGTTCGTGCCCTTTTAGCTGTTCCTGCTAGCAAACAATGAGACCTTTTTCAGATGAATGTCGAAAATGCATTCCTTAATGGAGATTTAAGTGAAGAAGTTTATATGCAACCTCCTCCTAGTCTCTCTATTAACTTAAATAAGGTTTGTCACCTTCAACGTGCACTTTATGGCCTTAAACAAACTCCACAAGCTTAGTTTGCCAAATTTAGCTCTACCATCTCACGATTGGGTTACATGGCCAGTCATTATGATTCTACCTTATTTCTTCGTCGCACTGACAAAGGCACTATTTTATTTCTCTTGTATGTGGATGATATGATCATAACTGGTGATGACCTCAATGGCATTTAAGAGCTCAAGAATTTTCTCAGTCAGCAATTTGAGATGAAAGATCTTAGACATCTCAGCTACTTCTTGGGTCTTGAAATCACTCATTCTACAGATGAACTTTATATCACTCAAGTCAAGTATGCTTCTGAACTCTTGTCTCGAGCTGGACTCACTGATAGCAAGACTGTTGACACTCCAGTTGAGCTTAAAACGCATCTGACTCCTTCAGGGAGGAAACCATTGTCTAATCCCTCTCTTTACAGACGCTTGGTTGGCAGCCTAATTTATCTCACTGTCACTCGTCCAGACATTTCCTATGTTGTTCACCAGGTGAGCTAGTATCTATTTGTTCTACGATCGACTCACTATGCTACTGTTCTGCACATTCTTCGATACGTAAAGGGCACTCTATTCCATGGTCTTTTCTACTATGCTCAGTCTCCTCTTATTCTTCGTGCATTTTCTGATGCTGATTAGGCAGGAGAACCCATTGATCGCAGGTCCACCACTGGTTATTGCTTTCTTTTTGGTTCTTCTCCGATTTTTTGGTAAAGTAAGAACGAAACTCATGTGGCCCGCTTCAATACTGAAGCAGAATATCGTGCCCTTGCTGATACCACATCTGAGCTCCTTTGGCTACGATGGCTTCTAAAAAGCTTAAGTATGTCTACATCCTCTGGTACTCCTCTTTATTGTGACAACCAAAGTGCCATTCATATTGCTCACAATGATGTCTTCCATAAACAGATTAAACACATCGAAATCGAATGTCACTTTATCCGTTATCATCTTGTCTATGATGCTCTCAAGCTGATCTCAGTTTCCTCTAAAGATCAACTTACAGATATCTTCACCAAGTCACATCCTAAGGGACGTCTTTGTACTTTGGTTGACAATCTAAATTTGGTCTCACATCAACCTTGAGTTTGAGGGGGGCTGTTAACATGTATAGTGTATTGGGTTTTAGGCCCAACTAGATAACTTGTATAACACATATTCTTGTACTACACTATTACTTGTACTGCACTTATATACCTACTATATAAAGGCACTTGTATATAATCTATCATTGAGAAATACAATACAATTATTCAATATTTCTAACAAAATTTTAATGAAAAAGTTTGTTGAAAAGTAAGGTTTGTGGATCTTGTGAACAGTGCACGGGACCCACTGGTGTGCACTGTCCATCGCTTATTTTGCTAGTGTGAACAGTACACTGACAGAAAAGTCAAAAATCACGGCTCCAAAAAAAATAAAAATAAAAATAAAGAAGAAACACAGACGCAAAACGCATTGCTTTTCAGCTGTATCCAAACATATTCGTAGTTTCTTTTTTTGCAAAATATCTTTATTTATTTATTTATTTTTTTTTTGCAAAATGAGGTACAAAAATTGTGATGAGGGGCCTTGTGATTACGAAGACAACACACTATAACTTGCTTTAGGAAAAGTTAGGGGTTAAACTCTTTAACATAAAATATTAAAGAAATTAGGTAGTTTGTGTGAAAGAAACAGCTCCATTGAAAATATGCACAAGAAAGAGGGTGGTTGTTGAAGACTAAAGGGGCCGTTTGGTAATGTTGTTCTAGTAACATTATTTGTATTTTTTAGAAATATGTATAGGTGAAAAAGTGTGTGAAAATACGTATAATGTTATTTAAAAACTGAAAAGTGTTGCTTAAACTACTATACCAAACGACGTGAGCTGCCAAGATAAACACATTGGTTTGAAAAATGTGTTGGATTAGTGAAATGCTTGAATAAAGATATATCAGAGGAAAAGGTAGTGCCTGCACCATGTTGTTTGCAATATAGAAGATATTAGACAGTTTTGGGCTGGTGGACAGGATCTATATGTTTGAATGGACTCCTTGGAACTAGGCATGAGCTTTGTTTTGTGAAAGAATATCCTCAATTAGTATTTTTGATGTGCCATGGACGTCAAAATATTATTTCCATTGTGTTTCCTTTGCTTTCCATTTTTTTTTTCTTTTTTTTTTTTAAATTTGCGTGGAGAAATTATAATATTTTTTTAAGCTGCTTTTTGACTTTTGAATTTTGACTGAATTTGATTTGATGGTTCAAAATCTAATATGAAGGGATGGCACATGGTCATAAAAAGAAGACAGCAGTGATAGTTGTAGCTTCCACTAAGGTAGTTTCTGGGATGCTCATAGTTGGTATTACAATTGCAGAAGCAGGAAATCCTTATGAGGTAAGATTGCTTACTCTGACACCTATGCAAAGTGTATGTCCTTATTTTCTTTTGGAATTTCCTAGAGGTAGTTTTTCTTTTTACCTAGAATCTCATAGTAGGGTATGGAATAGCTACTCCTATCCAGTAACTTGCCTTTAAGTTTAATCATTTAATCTAAAGCAAAAGTTGTAATTAACTTGCCCTTGTCTTGATAGACGCAGCCTACATTTTGAAAGCTTGGAAAATTTTGAGAAGAACACTAGGCTGTGTTTATAATACCTTGATTCTTTTAAATTGTGAGTACAAATTGTTACATATTTCACTTTCTGGTGAACTAGTGAGTTGCATTTGAGTAGGATGGTACTTTTCAGAGAGAAAGAATGAGTAATGCCATTGGGAATCTGATGGTTTTCTTACAAGTGTAAGATCTACTAATCTAAATATATATCAAAATTGTGCTTCCCTTTAGATGTCTACTTGAGTGAAACTCATTGTGATTCATGGAAACAGAGAGAATCACAACAATTGGTCCTAACAGCGAAGGCCGAGAAGAAGACTTGGATTCCATTGTTTAACCTAACTACAACTGCTAGAGCCACTGATGACTTTTCAATCAACTAGAAGTTTGTAAAGGTGGTTTTGGACCCATTTACTACGTAAACTTTGCAATATTTTAGAACAAAAAATAGCTATATCGTCATTTTATTCTTCAGATTTTTTGCTATCATTTTGCAAAAAAAACTTTCAGGGTGTACTAGTAGATGGAGAAGAAATTACTGCAAAGAGGCCTTCATGGAGCTTTGGACAAGGACTGAGAGTTCAAAAATGAATTCTGATTGTCAAAATTCAATATTGAAATTTTGCTAACCTTCTGGAAAATGCTATATTATGAATACATGCCAAATAAGAGCCAGACCTTTTCAATTTTGGTAGAGATCCCTTAGAACCCATTGCATTCAGGTAGACATGGCTTGTGTTATTCTGACATCAATTGTCCACAGAACATTTAAAATTTCAGTTTGTTGGCTAGGAATTAGAATTTTAGATTAACTTGAACTAGAAACCTGCCAGATCGAACAAGAGATAAAGTATTGGGTTGGTCTAAGCTAGCGCTTTCAGTTTCAGATCATATGAGGGAATTGCTAGAGGGCTTCTTTCTCTCCACCAAGATTTTAAATTAAGGATTATACATAGAGATCTCAAGGTGAGTAACATCTTACATGATAGATGAAACCCAAAATATCAAACATGGTTTCAACATTTTTAGTCATGGAAACTGTGGAACTGATGGATACTTAGTTTTGGGACTCACACTGTCAGAAGTGTTGTGTTGCATCCATGTTTGTCTCTTATGTGTGCAACCACAACCTGAGCTTAGGCCCAAAGAACTTGGTTTTTTCATAGTAAAAATTCACATGATGCATATTCTTCCTCAAGCAAGCAGGAATCATGTTCATTTAATAAAATAACCATTACCTTACTGGATACTCAGTGGCAGAGCCACATTATTGGTTGGGCCCCCAAAATTTTTGTTAGAGATATATATTAGTCATATTAGCCCAATGTAATAGGCCCAAGCCTAATTCTACTTTGTGTGCAAGCTAAGTCTCCTACCTGTACTAGAAGTCTATTAGTCTAGGGTTTAGTTTATTATATATACCCATGTTATGGCTCATTGTAACACAGGTTATTGTACTACACTCTTATACATAATAAAGATGTAGCCCTTAAAGGATTCCTCCGTGGATGTAGGCCGACAAGGCTGAACCACGTAACCCTCGTGTTCTCAGTGTTCCTATTCTATACTTCACCTTCCGCATCCACTCTAGCATACACAACATGGTATAACACATTGCGTTGCTAATAATAATATTGTCTATTTAACATGGTATCAGAGCTAGTATATTTAATATGGTATCAGAGCCAAACTTCGTTCTTGGCATCAAACAAACATCTTTACATATCAAAGAAGATTCTCACGTGCGTACCATCATCTGAAGTCACATATGTTTGTCTACTAGATCTAGACTCCACAGCATCTCGCAGCCTCCATGGCTCTGTGCTGCGTCAAAATCCAACAACCAAGCAAGCCGTGACTAAACTTATCAGATCTGCGCAAATCCATGCCTCGCCTGATGAAACCAACACCACAGCCGTGCTCCACGACCTCCCGTGACCAAAACCTAGAAATCCGGTCACCGGAAGCCTTGCCACGCGCCTCCACGCGCTGCAACTGTCTTCGAAAAATCTTCCACGCGCCGCCTCAGATCCTGACTTCCAGATCGTCTTCTTGATACACGCGCCGCCCTGACGGCCTTCTCGTCGACCGATCTACAAAACCTGAGATTCCGACCATCATCTGAGCTCACACGCGCCTCCCTAGCTTCTGGCTTCTTCACCACGCGCCGGTGATATCGTACGATCCTGCCACGCACTGGAAAACTGCTGCTGATGTCATCTGACGTCATCTGATGACGTCATCTTGCCACGTCAGCACCACGTAAGCTGTTGCCACGTCAGCCCTAAGCCAGGTCATCACCACGTCATTAGCCACGTCGCTAGCCACGTTAGCAGTGTCGCCTCGTCAGCACCACGTCACCTAGCTGACGTTGACTCGGACCGACCCGACCCGGACCACCCGGATCTGACCCGTGAAGCACTGACCGTTGACTTTGACCTTGGACCGTTGACTTTAACCAGATTCGTTGACTTTTGACCAAAGTCAAAAATTTCCGACAAGGCCTATCTTGCTCAGTTTTTCGTGTAGATTCTAATTTTGGACTCCGTCTCTTCATTTGAAACTCCAAAATTGGTCAATTGGCATATTATTCATTGTGGTTTCTTCAAAGGTATTATTCAAAGCATCTCTAAGTGATCTTCTCATGCTTATCCAACCTCAAGCCTTCATCGAGCTTCCACCTTGAGTTTGAGGGAGGGTGTTAGAGATATATATTAGTCATATTAGCCCAATGTAATAGGCCCAAGCCTAATTCTACTTTGTGTGCAAGCTAAGTCTCCTACTTGTACTAGAAGTCTATTAGTCTAGGGTTTAGTCTATTATATATACCCATGTTATGGCTCATTGTAACACAGGTTATTGTACTACACTCTTATACATAATAAAGATGTAGCCCTTAAGGGATTCCTCCGTGGATGTAGGCCGACAAGGCTGAACCACGTAACCCTCGTGTTCTCAGTGTTTCTATTCTATACTTCACCTTCCGCATCCACTCTAGCATACACAACATGGTATAACACATTGCGTTGCTAATAATAATATTGTCTATTTAACAATTTTGATATATATGTTGTAAACCTGTTAACGTGTGGCCGAAGAAAAATGAGAATCGCCCCCCACCCCCAAAAAAAAAAAAAAAAAAAAAAAAAAAAAATCAGCAACTCTCCAATAACATTAGGAAAAAAAAAATTGGCAGTTTCCCCTCCAAGAAAAAAAAAAAGCTTAGCCTCTCCAAAAGAAATTTTTTTTCTAAGAAACGTTCTACCATTTTTTATTAACGGTTCCTTTTGTTAGTCTTTATTTTTATACGCACAAGGATCATCCAATATGTTTTTTTTTTTTTTTTTCTTAAACTTTTTGTTTTATTATCTTTTTATTTATACATTGATAGTGGGGGTTGAAAAATTTAAATCATAGATGTCTCAATTCAAAATATCAAAAAATACCAACTATTTGAATTACAAAACTCTTGGCTCTATATTATGTTTAGAATTTAATTATTTTTCTTTTTGGATTCTTTTGAGTTACAAGGCTCTAGAATTGTTTCCTTGCGTGTCTAACCCTGCATTACATAACAAGTAATTGTTATCACTGTAATTTGTAACTTTACAAATATTCATTTCAAAAAAATATGTACTTACAAAATTTTGATCAAAATACTTACATTTGAAATTGAGAATTATTCTCCTAAACAAACTTTCTCAAAATCTAAACTTTCTCACCTTATATCTAAAAAATATATTAACTATCTAAAAATTTATAAATAAAGGAAAAATGAAACAAACACTTTTAGGACCCAAAACCCAAATAAAAACACCATTTAAAACTAAAAAGGAAAAAATCACATCAAAATCTAAACTCTCTCTCTAATATTCAAATAGAGAAAAGATATATTCTTTTCAAAATCTTCGCCATTACTGAGTTCTGGTGATTTTGCTCAAGTCTCTCTTCAAAACAAAGTTCAAATCAAGCTCCATGGGGTTTTTAACCCATTAAGCTAATTTTGCAAACATATTAGTTTTGTAATCACTTTTGGAACTTGAGTCTTTGAGACTTGAGTTCTAAGGTGAAGAACTTAAGTTACAATTCCACTAGAATTTATTTTTTATTTTTTAATATCATCTCATAATTTTCTCCATGAAAACTTAGTCTCAAAGAAATAAGTCCAAAAATTAGTATTTGACTACAATAGCTATCTTAAACTCAAAGCATCTATTGTGAAGAGGCTTGTCCAAAATCTGACCAAGCTAAGAGAACTTCATCTTGAGAATGTTGAGATGTCCTCTATTTCTCCTAGTTCTTTCATGAATTTGTCTTCTGCTTTGACATCCATTACTCTTAACAATTGTTTGATAGGCCAAAAACGAATTGATCCCTTGTGATTAAATTAATTGATTAATTAGCCAAGTTATTAATTAATCAAATTAACATGCAAAGCACGTGGTAGCACAAACAAATCACCAATTAAACTAAGTATGCAGCGGAAAATAAATTGACACGGTGATATGTTTATGAATGGAGAAAACCAACATGACAAAAACCCCACCAGGTGATTTTAAGGTCATCACTCTCGAAACTCTACTATTATCACAACAAGCGGTTACAAGTAAAGGAATTCCAATACCTTATACCAACTTACAGTTGAACCCTTACCTCAATACCCAATTGGATTTGTTCTGTAGTGACAATTTCTCCTTTTGATGCACGGCTCCTAAATACGTGACTAACCAATTGCGCGGATCTCAGTACGCGACTTCAATCACTAACTAGAGAAGGTTGTTGGTTGGAAAATTCTTCAGTTCATTCACGATGAAGATCAAGAAGATGCTTTGTTACAAAACCCTATGATGCACAAACACAGCAACTTCTACAAGAATGATGAACCAGGGCAAAACTCTATCTCCGATCATAATTTGCTTGAACAAACTTTGCTCAACACTTGTGCAACTTGTGTACACTATGATGGCCCTTAAAATAATCATTTTATATGTTTAGGGTTGTGAGAAAAGAAAGCCCAAACACATAAACACGGATTTAAGTCAAAACAGAACTGCAAATCTATTTTTCATAAACCTCGACAAATACCCTATCTGTCGAGCCACGGGGCTGAACAGCTCTTTAAACTTGATAGATGGCTAGCTGTTGAGCTTTAATGATAGCAACTCCTTGATTTAAATCTTGGACAGACTTGTATGGCTTCAATACTTAATCTTGAAACAAAGTTTCTTGAAGTATTAAACACATCTGAGATCTACCTAAATACAAGTAAAGTGCGTTTTGTCAAAAGATTAGCCAATTACATAAAATAGTGACATATGTTCCTAACAAGTGAATCACATATGTCCTAATAATCTCCCCATTTGGTAATCTGTGACAAAACCACAACAAACAAATAAGATATAAAAGAAGTCATAAATCACTCAACTCATATTTACTTGTTGAATACAATAAAATCTATCCTAACACAAACTCTTGAAAAACTTTACAAGAAGAGAGTTTATGGCAAGTAGACTTTGACAACCTGTATTTCTGAAATATTTTAAACAAAACTCATCAAGGCATCTTAATGTGAAACAGAAATAATAGATTGCATACAAGTAATAAGAAGCATGTGTATAAAGTGAGAAAAGAAACATACATCAACATATAAAGAAGATAAGTACAATGTATGTAATAATGGTCACAAGACCCAAAGTATAAGAATAAATGTATTTAAAGTAGAGAAAAGAGAAAGATACAAGTAATCCTCACTACATCCTTCAAAATGCACTCTCCCCCTAACAAACATCTCCTATGCTAACCCTCCCCCTAATTATGACTACTCTCATACCAAAACTACTCTCCCTTTTTGTCACTAGTGACAAAGGGAAGAGTGTCAAGTAGACATCTCGTCATCGCCAAGTGAGCTAGCATCGCCATCATCCTTATCATTAGAATCAACATCATCATCATCATTAGCATCACTCTCATCCGCATGGGCCACAGGAGTGGAAGGCATGGTATAACCACTTATCTCAGCCTGACGTCGAGCAATACGTCCAACACGGGTGTTCACCTGACACAACTCATCACTAAGAGTGTCGAGGCAAGCATCCATGTGTTGAAGCTGCACCATGATGTCCTCTAGAGTCACTTCGCTTATAGAAGAGGAGGAAGCGGATGTGGATGGAGCAGAAGGAGTGGGACGGGAGGGAGGAGCTGCTGAATCCGACTACCGTGACCTAAACTACGCCTCGCTACGTTTAACGGTAGCAGCGTCTATGGCAAACATGACAAAAAAGTGATCGGAAGAGGGAAAAGGAACAGAAAAATGGCATAGAATCCGCATATAGCCGAAGAGAAAATGAGCTTATCACAGGTAGCTGTATCCCTATACACATCTATAATAAAAAGAATAAAATGTGAAGGAAAATCTATGGTGAGGTGCTCAAGAAGTGAAAACAAAAATCGAGCACGAGGCTCTGTGATAAAGTTATAGTGAAAGAGTGGGTGCAAAACAAAAGTCATCACCATGTTCATGAATCTAGGACCTTTAGCAAAGGTCTTACATGGTGTAAACTGACAATTACCCTAATCAAAAGGGCGTTTACAGAAAGCAAACATCATCTTGTTTTTGGACACAGTCCTTAAACGCTTATAACCGGGGTATTCAGGATGCTCTACCCTCAAGACACGAATCACATCCACAACAAGCTACAGTGTGACAACAATGCGCGTACCTCGAAGGCGAGTATGAAAGAGAGGTACTGAAGAATCAATTCCATGCATGTTAAAGTAAAACTTTTGAATTAGCACAGAAGGACAAGTGACCGAGACATCACATAGTGACTCCCAACCTCAATAGTGAATGACATCGGGTAGGTCAGTGTCGGTGAAGTCTGCCAAAATGACTTGGCCTTTCGAATGAACACTTCGTCGAGAAAAGTTCTTCGAGAAGTCTTTTTGGGAATCCTCATCACTGAATCGAATAGAAGAAGGAGTAGGATCAGAAGAAGACAATGCCCCAGAACGAAGAGGGTTTCAGGACGGAGTAGACTTACGTTTAGATGCCATAGACACGACTAATGCAAACAATAGAGAAAGAGGGAGAGAGGGTGACAATCAGAAAAGTCCTAAAACATTTCAAATATAGCAAGTATATTGAAAATAGAGTACGTGTGCATGAGGAATGCATGAACATGTGACATGCAAAAGAAATTGCATCATGGGCTTAACCCTATCCAATCCTACCAGCACACAATCAATTGCACACATCTAAATGCATGATAATACTATTATAATGCTAATGTGATGCAATGCATGAGATTTTAAACTCATTTAAGCAAAAACCCATTCCAAAATTTCAACAATAACTCATTAATTTTGAAAAACCACAAAATTTTTCAAAAACCCCAAAACCTATGTTTCAAAACATGACATGCATGAAGAATGAAAGATTAGAAGCTCACCAAGTGAAGAAAATCTTGAAAAAGCTTGAAGAAACCTTGAGGAAAAGATTTGCAGTGAGTGAGAGAGGTTTGAGAGGTGAAAGGTTGAAGCTATCGAGAGAGAGATCGAGAGAAATGAAGTCCGGATCGCACAGAGCCTATTTATAGAACCTCAGTAAATCTCGACAAATAGAGGTGTCGAGACAGGTGTCGAGACAACAAAACGTCAACAAATGAAGCTATCGAGGATCTGTCGAGGGACAAATCTAAAAAGGCTAAAAGAAGCTCAATTGATCCACAGGCTGTCAAGAAGCTATCGATGGGACAGGAGCTTTCTCTATCAATCCACCAACTATCGAGCAAGTGTTGAGATTGCGATAAGAAATAACTTAAGATCTCGACAAATAGCCAGGTGTCGAGGAGGTGTCGAGATTGCTTAAAAACAGTTTTTCAAGAAGAGAAAAACACAGATATGAAATGCAATCATGCATGCAACTCAACCAAGGATCCAATCAACATTTTAAGCTCTCAAAATCATCTCTCAACAACAATTTTAAACACAAAGATCCCAAAAACACACACACACACTAAACAAGTCTAACCAATTTTATATTTCAAGAACAAGTCAAAACAGTTTAGTGAGCATACATTAACACATGTAAACTTTGTGATGGCCAAATCACATTGTACCTGCACATGTATCAAGAGTAGTAAAGAATATTGCATGTTGTGTGTGAAAAATATCGCAAGATTGCATAAGCGTCTACCTGTTATAACAATTTGGGATATCAGAAAATCACTTTAACTCACACACAATTATAACTATTTGATGGGGACTATCACCTTTAAGATACATCCTATAACTCCCACATCTCCTAGAATACACACTTGCAATCATATTTAAAGCATTTTTTATCTTTTTGTTTTTTATTTTTCTTTGCATATTTTTCTTTTGAGCAAATCATGCATGAACATATAAGAGTAAGAAAAGAATTACCCAATGATGTTAAGCATTTAACATTCCAATTTTACTATGCCTAAGCACACAAATGTCATTGATATCACACTTTTGCTATGCCGAAGCATATAGATGTCATATCATGATTGGCGGGCAACAGTGGTGAGATAGTTATTTATGCATTTCTCTTAGAATTTTCTAGTCTTTCCTGTAAAAAAGAGTGATACGAGTGTTAAGTACAAGAGATTACTTAATCTTACTCATCACAAACAAGAGCCACAAAGTTTACTTGCTTAATTGTGCATAGAGATGCTCATCTAAGCTACAAAAGATACAAGGTTTAGAAAACTTTGTTTCATTGGCCACCAAAGTTACACAAGTACCAATGTACACAAAACACACACTGTTTTTGTATTTTTCTGATTTTTCAATTTTTTTTTATATTTTATATCAAAAACAAAATAAACAAAACTGAAAACAAACAAAAACATATTAAACAAAGCAAAGCATAAAACTAGGCTGACTCAAAATAAAAGCAAAACACACAAGTAATGCAAACAAAAACAAGAAGGGAGAGAGAGAAGAAGTGACAGAATCACTTGAAGAATTTTTCCATCCACACCTTGGAAGAACCTTTCCATCTAGCAAATTCTTGATCCGGTAGTAAGGGAGAAGAATTGAAATCGTTCAAGTTCGAAAGGAACATGAGGGCTTTGAGAAAATCTCCAAGAGGAGTAAGAGAATATTGAAACTGATTTTAGCTTTCAAGTGCTTTCATGCCATTGCTCTGTTAAGTGGCTAACCACTTATAGCAATTTGGTCGAGTATGACCTATAGCTCCATAATGATGACAGAGATGCTACTTCTTCTGTTTCAACTTTTGAGAGTTAGCCTTCTTAGTCCTAGAGTTTTTAACATCTTTCTTATCTTGCTTAAAAGGTGCTCCTAAGATAGATTTACCCTTATTTATGTTCTCACTAACTAATTTATTTTTAACAACATTGTTTTCAATTTCAACATTATTAGCAAGAGGAACAAAAACAGTAGTACTAGTAAAAGCAACATTAGAGGAAGAGAAACCATATCCTAAACCTGTTTGATCAGAAGCAAATTTTTGAAGACTAAGCATCTCATCAAGCTTTGCACTTGAAGTCCTCTCCAATTGAGCTCTGACTTGAAACAACTCCACTTCAAGCTTTTTGGTCTTCTCAGCCAAGAAATTGTTCTCGAACCTCAGTGCTCCAATAGTCTGATTAGCCTCATCAAACTTTGTGAAAAGCTCTTCACGATCAAGTTCCACATCATTGAACTTCTTCGTGGCCAACCTATAAAGTTTCTCATACTTCTCAGAAACTTTGTACAATTTCTCATAGGCTGTATGAATATCATCTTGATCATCCATCATCTCGAATTTAGACTCCACCAAGTCCTCTTCTTCGTCCACATCTTTAACAATTCCTTCAGTAGGATTGATAGTGACAGTGAAGGCATTCAAGATTCCGTCATCCTCATTGTCGGAATCATCCTTGGTTCAATGTCGCTCAAAGTAGCAGCAAGCGCCTTGCACTTCCCAATGCTTTTGAGATATGGTTTCCCCAAGATTGAAGGCTGAGTTCACTATGTCCTTGAGTTTAGCATAGAACTCATCAAACGACTCATCCTCCTCCATCTTAATCTCTTCAAAGCTTGTAATGAGCTTCTGAAGTTTTGAATCCTTGACAGTCTTTGTTCCCCCATAGGTTGTCTGGGGGATGGTCTATGCTTCCTTAGTAGTTTCAGTAGAAGATATCTTCTTGAACTCCTCATTAGTGACCGCACTGAATAAAGCATTCAATGCCCTGCTATTGAAGTTTGCCGCCTTGATCTTTGCATCATCCCAATCGGTCGACGCTTCCTTTAGCTTGGTCCAACCTATCTCAACAGCTTGCCACACTTTCTCATCTAAAGACTACAATAAAGCTCTCATGCGTACTTTCCAATATGCATAGTTAGTGCCATCAAATAAAGGAGGTATAATTAATGACTATCCTCTATCCATAACAAACAGGGGTCAATGGATCAACACAGCAAAGATTAACCCTAATTAGAGTGTGCCTACTCTCATACCACTTGATAGGCCAAAAATGAATTGACCCATTATGATTAAATTAATTGATTAATTAGCCAAATTATTAATTAATCAAATAAACATGCAAAGCGCATGGTAGCACAAACAAATCACCAATTAAACTAAGTATGCAGCGGAAAATAAATTGACACAGCGATTTGTTTACAAATGGGGAAAACCAACACGGCAAAAATCCCACCAAGTGATTTTAAGGTCATCACTCCCAAAACTCTGCTATTATCACAATAAGCGGTTACAAGTAAAGGAATCCCAGTACCTTATACCAACCTACATTTGAACCCTTACCCCAATACTCAATTGGACTTGTTCTGTAGTGACAATTTCTCCTTTTGATACACGGCTTCTAAGTATGTGACTTACCAATTGCACGGATCCTAGTACGCGACTTTAATCACCAACTAAAGAAGATTTTTGGTTGCAAGGTTCTTCAGTTCATCCACGATAAAAATCAAGAAGATGTTTGATTACAAAACCCTATGGTGCACAAACACAGCAACTTCTACAAGACTGATGAACTAGGGCAAAATTCTGTCTCCATTCACAATTTGCTTGAACAAACTTTGCTCAACACTTGTGCAACTTATGTACAATATGACGGCCCTTAAAATAATCATTTTATATGTCTAGGGTTGTAAGAAAAGAAAGCTCAAACACATAAACACGAATTGGAGTCAAAACAGAACTAAAAATCTGTTTTTCATAAACCTCGATAGATACCCTATCTGTCAAGTTGTTGTCGAGCCACGGGGCTGAACAGCTCTTTAAACTCGATAGATGGCTAGCTGTCGAGCTAGCTATCAAGCTTTAATGACAGGCACTTTCTTGGCTTGAATCTTGAATAGACTTGCATGGCTTCAACACTTTATCTTAAAACAAAGTTTCTTGAAGTATTAAACACATCCTAGTTCTACCCAAATACAAGTAAAGTGCGTTGTGTCAAAGGATTAGCCAATTACATAAAATAGTGACATATGTTCCTAACAAGTGAATCACATATGTCCTAATATTGTTTATTGCACAGGAAGCTACTTGATCACGTTTTCCGCCTACCAAACCTGACTGAGCTTATTCTAACAGATAATCCCGAACTCACATGATTTTTTTCCAATGGTAAATTGGAGCACACCACTAAGGTTTTTGGATGCCTCTCGCACAATTTACTCAAGAGAATTACCAAAATCAATTGGCAAAATGAAATTCATACAACATTTGTTTATGAGTGAATGCAACTTTAATGGGTCAATTCCTGCATAGCTTGGCAACCTTACACAACTCATCGATTTGGATTTATCAATTAACAATTTTAGTGGTGAGATGCCATCATCAATTTCAAATCTCTTTGTACTCTCCTACTTCGACCTACGATCCAATAATATTCATGGTAAGATCCATAAGCATTTTTGGTTATTAACGTGTAGTCCACAATTAGAAATATTTTGAACTCATAAAATTGCAATTTTACAGGAGCATTACCAATATGGCTTGGGAATCTCACGAGAGTTACTGAGATTTTCTTTGGAACTAACAACTTTACGGGCCAAATCCCATCATCACTTTCAAACCTAAAGAATCTCACTTTTCTTGGCCTCAGATATAACAACATTGGAGGTAGGATCCCCAATTTTTTTGCCAACCTCACAAAACTCACCGCAATTCACTTGTCTTACAACCAACTCACTGGTCAATTAGCTGAATTTCAATTTAGCAATTCACTGGAGTTTCTCTCATTAGATAATAACAGACTTTATGGCTCTATTCCAAAGTCTATCTCTAATCTTGTCAACCTTTCATTTCTTGATATTTCATCAAATGACTTGAATGGCACTGTGGACTTTAATATGTCCAAAAAGCTCAAAACACTTCTATATTTGAACTTCTGTGCCAATCTACTACATGGCATGCTTCCTATTCCACCATCTTCTATGCGCAACTTTTTGATCTCCAACAATAGATTAAGTGGGGAGATCCCATCTTCAATTTGCAATGTAACTTTCATTGAAATCTTTGACATCTCTTACAACAGTTTGAGTGGTACAATTCCTTCATGTTTGGGAAACTTCAGTAATTCTCTTGTAGTCTTGGATTTGAGGAGGAATAACTTATATGGCACCATGCCTGAAACATTTGCAGAGGGTAATACGTTGAGGACTCTTGTCTTCAATGGTAATCAGTTAGAAGGGCTATTACCAAAATCTTTGGTCAACTGTAAATATTTGGAAGTTCTAGACATAGGAAATAACAAGATAAATGATTCCTTCCCCTATTGGTTGGAAGATCTTCCAGTGTTGCATGTTCTTATCTTGAGGTCCAACAAATTTAATGGTCAACTAGACAATTTCACGACCAAGTCATCTCTCTCTTTGTTGAGAATCATCGACCTTTCTCATAATGAGTTTTCTGAAAGTTTACTTATGAATTTCTTTAAGGGATTGAAGGCTATAAAAACAACCAAAGAAAGTGAAGGCAAAGTGAAATACATGGAACAGGGCTATTACCAAGACTCGGTTATTGTAGCAATGAAAGGGCAAAGCTTTGTGCTAGAGAGAATTTTAACCATCAATCAAGTAACAAGTTCCATGGAAAGATTCCTGAAGTAATTGGAATGCTTAACTTTCTTCCAGGTCTTAACCTTTCCCATAACAGACTAACTGGCTATATACCATCATCTTTGGGCCATTTGTCTGTACTTGAATCCTTAGACCTCTCTTCAAATAGGCTTAATGGGGAGATTCCAATGCAATTGACAAGTTTAACATTTTTGGCAATATTAAATCTTTTGCAGAACCAACTTATGGGACCCATACCACAAGGCAAACAATTTGGAACATTTCAAAACAACTCGTATGGTGGAAATTAAATTTGGGATTGTGTGGATTTCTGTTGTCAAAGAATTGTGGCATCAATGAGTGGCCACCACCACCAATATTCCAAGAGGACAACGATCCAATGTTTATGAGTGGATTTGGTTGGAAGGCTGTGTTATTAGGGTATGGATGTGGATTGGTTATTGGAATAGCTATGGGGTATTTCATGTTCAAAATTGGAAAACCTCAATGCCTTCTAGGGTTAATTGAAGAGAACCGGCCAAGAAAATTGAAAATGCCTAGCAACCAAAGATCTAGAGGAAGCAGAAATTACAGCATTTAACGTACTCCAAGGTGAGTGTGACAAACAATTCTTTAATATAATATTATGCTAATATTTTATATAAACTAGTCTCAGAAGATGCAACAGTAATTTATGCAATTTGTGCTGTATATTCTTTAAATTTTCTGTGTCACTACTTACCAAGCTATTGGCTGGACAGGGAGTGGTGGATTATGAAGTCAAAGAAAATTGTGAGCCTTAACGTGCGGAAGACCATTAGGAACGGAGGCTGTCCGGGAGTGAATCTTGTTTTTATGTATTATTGTGCTACTGCTATTTGTTTCTTTGTAAAATAAGCCTCAAATCTATTTATATTTGAGGGCATTCCGTCTGTAGAACTTTGCAGGGAGCTCCTGCTTTAATATTTTATTATTTTATTTAACTTATAGATATAAAGGATTGACGTTTTAGCTATTGTGAAAATGTTGTAATAATTTACTGTGTCCCTAAAACAACTCTAAATTACAAATCTAAAAATGTATCAAGTGTCGCATTTTAAATGACATGTCCAATCAATTAAATAAAACCATGAAATGGACATTTACACTTCCAGTGAACAATGTTGATAGCTGAATATGATTAACGGTCCGTTTGGATACTGCTGAAAACTGAAAACTGAAAACACTGTAGCAAAATAATATTTAAATGTGTGAATAGTACCGTGGGACCCATTTTTAATGAAAAAGTTGCTGAAAAGTGAAAATTATGGATCCGTGAACAGTAAAAGTTGTGAGAAAAGTCACATGTTGCGGCTACTGTTCAATGAACAGTAGCTGCAACAGTGATGCTACAGTACCATTTCGCTGAAAAAAAAAAAAAAAAAAAAAAAAAAAAAAAAAAAAAGCTGAAAAAACTCAAAACGTGAAACTCCCAATCTAAACGGAGACTAAGTGAATTTTTTTCTTATTTTTTGGCTAATCAGAATGTAACAGCCCAGCTCAATAAAAAAAATAAAATAAAATAAAATAAAAGAAGGGATCAGATTTTTAAGGAGCCACACGTGTGACCCCACTTACCACCATATATTCTCTCAAAATGTCTCCCTCTCTCCCTTTTTGGCCGGTCAAAGTGTCCCTCTACACTTTTCTTTGGTTCATTTTTCCTCACAACACTCCTCTCTCATAACTCCCTCACTCTCCAACCGGTACCACCTCCTCACCTCTTCCACCACCATTTTTCCGGCAAGAACACCGAAAAACTCTATAGGAAAACGGTAAGGCACACTCACCTCTACTATTTAAAGTAAAAATTTCTAATCTTTTTGTGGGTTTATATGCTTTTGTTTGAGGTTATGTTTATCTAAGCTTTAATAATAATACCTATGTGATTTATGAGCATTAAAAGTGATATTTTTTTATGTGTTTTTATGTATGGGTTTTGGTCTTAGTGGATGCGTTTGATGAGTGGGTTTATGATTTTTGCAATGGTGGTTAGCTAAGTGGTGAAGATCTGGGAGTTTTGGCTTTCTAATGTGAAATAGTTGATGACTCTAATTTTTATTGTGTATTTAGAGTTAGTTGAGGATTTACATTTGGGGTTTATAATGGTGGGTATTGTTATATATGTTGTTGTTTTGTGGGTCTCTTGAAAATGACATATATGTTGAGGAAGAAATTCATAAAGTGTTGGGATCTCTTATGGTAAAGAAGAGGCTTTGAATGACATGATTATAAATTGGAGTCTAAGCCTTGTAAATGAAATTGTTGATAAACTTTGGAATTAAAATACATTATTTGTGAGGTTAAGTGCTTAGGCTTGCCTAATTAATTTCTTATCTAGCGATTTATAATTCGTAGCTAGATAAAATATCAAGCTTTATGCTTATTATGATAGGTTTGTTTGGTATTATTTAGGTTCTAGCTAATCTCTTTTAGAGTTTGGGGAACTAAGTTTTTTGCAGGTTGCTAGGTAAGTAGTTTTTTAATGAGATTTTTGGAAAATAACCATTTTTCATAAATGTTGTTTTTTGGTCAAACACATTTTGGAAAATTATATATGGAATTATGTTTTTTCTAAAAAGTGTTGTGTTGTGACCCTACTATTTATGATTATATATGAAAGTGCATGTTCTTATTGCATATGGGAAATTGCATGATTTGTAGCATGGAAAAGATAAGCATCTTTTATAAAATTCTTGGGAATGGATTTTATGAATTTATTGCATTATTTGCAAATTCTAATGATGTTTTTATCTTAGCTTGTATTATTTGGGAAATTCTCACAAAATATTTATGACAAGAAATAGTTTAAAGGACTTGGAGAATATTGTGACTATTTGGTTATTGAAATATTTTATGACACTACTTATAAATGAACTATGTATTTCAAATACTTTAACTTGTAAGCTTTTGATGTGGTTTTGTCATTGTGCCATGATATTGGTGATTACCCCGTTTGTGTGACGACCTATCTATGTGATGACCCCGTCTGTGTGACGACCCGTCTATATGACGATCTCATCTATGTGACGACCCCGTCATGTAGCCATGGGTGAGGTTTCTAGATTTGAAATGGTATTGGATATTTTATGGCTCAAAATGAATAATATGTAGTTTCATAGTTACTTTGGAAAGTTTGGTGTTACAATATGTCTATCATTCTTGTCATGATGTTAAGGAAATTTATTTTACAGATTTCAAATGAAAATTCCCAAATTTTAGCATGTCTATAAAATGTTCATTGTCATGAAACTTGTATTTCCTCCACCCCCATTAATTATGTTACTTACTGGGCTCTATCTCATTCCATTATTTTACAAACTTTTTTAGAGTAGGCAACTATCTTTTTGAGATAGCTTTTTGGTGGCTAGCAGTAGTTGGACTAACTGCTGATGGAGGCTGACTTTTGTGATGAAGATAATTGATGATGTATAACTTAGAGTAAGCTTGACCCAATTCTTTTGTATCTAATAGTGGTTATGCCTTTATTTCCACTAATGGGACAAGTTGATGTTATGTAATTATTTATTCAGACTTCCATTTTTTTGTGACCAATGGTCATTGTATTTATTACATAAAGCTTTGACTTACTTTGGGAGCATATTTAATGGAATTATTATGATAATTCTTGATCTTGGTACTTGTTATGATTTTATTTGGATGGAATTTCGAAAGGAACAAAATCTACAGGTACCTTTGAGATGTTTTTCTCATGTTTTGGACCCTTTTAGGTTTGGGGCGTGACACAGAATGTTTAGAAATTTGACTATTCACACCATTCCCCAAATGTGTGTACCTAATCTAGTAACTAAAAAAAGCTATCACCCAAAAAAAAAAAAAAAAAAAAAAAGGTTTTATAAATGGACAAAACTTAAGTACAGTACCTTAGGTGCTGTTCCTTAGATTCATCTTTTAAGATTTAGTCATGTGGCTACTTAACTAAAAAATACACTTCCATCTCATGAGAAAAAATTCACATAGCAGAATCTTAAAAGGAGAACCTAAGGAACAACACCTAAGTACTATATTTAAATCTTGTTCTTTATAAATACATTAACCCAATATATTGGGTTAAATAACTTTTTTTTTTTTTTTAACATTTTCAATTGTACCACTTGAAACATCTATCGCAGCCAAAACACCCAAAAAATCTCGAATACACCCATTGTAGTCCAATATTTTATTTGATTCATTTTAACGGAGTACTATTACCTGTTTAATGGTCGATACCAGTATGGCATTGACTTTTTTGGGTAAAACATCTTGCAAAAATAGTAGTATACTATGGGCACAATAGTTTCACAATAATTTCACAACAAATTTTTACAATTAATTAGGTCCATTATTGACATCACTTTTTTTCCTACCTTTAACAACTTACCAGTTACCACATATACTTTATTATGAAATTGTTGTGCCTATAGTTTTATTCTTACTAAATGAGTAGTGATATGGGTATAACTGTTTCACAACAAAATTAAACAACCTGATTTTAGGTTGGAGTAAAAAGCTTTTTTTTTTTTTTTTTGGGTGCTTAAGAAGGGAGTAAAAAGTTGTTAATTGATAAAAGAGCCTAAAACATACATGGTTAAGCAGCATCTTTGGAAGAAATTATTGACTGGATTATAACATAAAATGTGATTGTATGTAATTGAATAGTGATCCTTGAGCAGCCAACCAATATAAGCTAATATTTGAAATTATTCAAAATTGCAATTTTGCATTGATTGAAAGAAAAGTAAAATAAGTTTCTCGGCTCCAAAAAAGAAAAAAATATATTGAAGTCTGTTAGGACATATGTAATTCATGTTAGGAACATATGTCAACATTTTATATAATTGGCTAATCCTTTAACAAAACGCACTTTACTTATAATTTGGTAAATCTAGGATATGTTTAATGCTTCAAGAAACAAGATTTCAAGTTCAAGTAATTAAGCCATGCAAATCTGTCCAAGAAACAAGTGAAGAAGTGTTGTTCATTAAAGCTCGACAGCTAGTATCTATCGAGGCTTAAGGAGCTGTTTCAACCCAAGGCTCGATAGCTGCTCGATAGATAGGATATCTGTCGAGATTTATGAAGTTCAGTTTTTCAAGTTGATTTTCATCCAATCCGTAAATGTATGTTTGGGCTTTCTTTTCTCATAACCCTAAACATATATAATGATTGTTTTAAAGGCCATCACAGATGATGAAGTTGCACAAGAGCATAATTCCACAAGTGTGAAGAAAAGTTTGATCAGAAACCTAGTTTGCCCTAGTTCTTGAAGAAGCTGCTATGTTTGTACATTATGACCAAGCAACTTCATGATTTTCATCGTGTGATGAACTGAAGAACTTTGCAGCCAACATCCTTCTCAAGTTGGTGATCAAGTCGCATACTGGGATCCGCGCATCTATTAGTTAATTGTGTACTGGGAGCCGTGCATTGAAAGCAGAGATTTTTACTACATAACAAGTCCAATTAGGTATTAAGGTAAGGGTTCAACTGTAGATTGGTATAAGGTACTGGGATTCCTTTATTTGTAATCGCTTGTTTTCATAATAGTAGATTCTCGGGAGTGGTGACCTTAAAATCACCCTGTGGGATTTTTGTCGTGTAGGTTTTCTCCATTCGTAAACAAATCACTATGTCAATTTAATTTCCACTGCATACTTAGTTTAATTGGTGATTTGTTTGTGCTGCCACGTACATTGCATGTTAATTTGATTAATTAATAAACTTGGCTAATTAATCAATTAATTTATCACAAGAGGTCAATACATTCTTGGCCTATCAAAGTCCAAAAACTTGTTCTCAACCATTTTCTTTAGAAGTCTCAGGACGTTCAAAGTAAGCCAATGAGTTGAACACTAGTATTCCCTCCTCCAAAAAGAATTCACATCAATCGTGTGTTTATCATAGAATTCAAAAAATAATAGACAAGCATGCATTTATTGGGAATGGACATGTCTTATCCAAGAGTTATGACTTTACCCAAAAGCCAATTTCTCTCTATTGAAACAATTTTGACTGTAAAGCAACACCACATACGTGTGAGGGTACCCTATATTTTCTTGTGATCACCATCATAACCACAGCTGATTCACTGAAAATAAAGTGTGTGTGGTTTTAGGGTGGCCAATTGCAAGAATTACTTTTTGAGGGTATTTTGTTTGTTTGTAAATAAGGGAAATGTGTATATATATATATATATATATATATAGAGAGAGAGAGAGAGAGAGAGAGAGAGAGAGAGAGAGAGAGAGAGAGTCGGCCATACTTGGAATAAAATGAAAATTTCATTAGAATTCCATTACCTATGCTTGAATTTAAATAATTATTCATCATTCTTGTTTTGGAATTTTTTTTATTTTATTTTATTTTTTGTTAATGTGAGCGTCCAGACCTCTTCGAACACCTAACTATCATCCTTAGTATGTGTATTCCTTCATTCTACACTCCCCATGTAATTATAGAAATGAATCCTTTGATATGGTCCCAAATTCTAGCTAGCTAGGACTCTTTGGACTCTATTGACTATTTATCTACTCAATGTGGTAAGTAATGGAACAACCTGTCATGTAAAATGCACTAGTTTTAAGTTCAAGGGATAGCTTAATGGTTCTATCACCTTAAGTGTTACTAGAGTATTAGCGTTCAAGCCCTGCAACCTCCCATCACAAAATTACATAGCAAAACTTTATAAAAAAAAAATAAAAAATAAAAAAAATTTGCACAAGATTTTATTTTTTTCAATGACTCAAAAAACATATCAATATTAATGAATAAGAAAACCTTGATTTAGATAAGCGTCACTAGTTATCATTTATTATTAATTGTCAAAAAAAATTGTGCAACTTTTGATAAATTACTAATTGTCTTAAAAGTTTAAGTTATTAGAAAATATTAAATTTAATTACTTAATCATAGTTCTAATACTTCCACTAACGTATGGGCCCAAACCCCCTTAATAAGTGAGGCTCAACATGTAGAATTTTTAATATTATACATTGGAGGTAGAGTGAAGACAGGGATTGAACTTAGAATATCTTGCTTTAATACAATGATAAACTATTGATTAATCCAAAATCTTTAAGTTGTCACTTAACCATACAATGATAAACTATTGTCACTTAAACTATCTTGCTCTAATACAATGATAAACTATTGTCACTTAACCATAAGTTTCACAATTTTCTTTCCAAAAAATTTAGGTAGAGATGCAAATTACACTTTTTGTAGTCAAGTCTTTGAAATCACAAGAACCATTTTCTTTATTTTGGGGCCCTAGTTCTTTTGTATTAAAGGTAACTTAAAATGCATGTTACTAGAAACGGCTCTCAAGTCTTAGCAATTTCATGGCCCATTTTGACGGTTTCATTCCCCTCTCTTCCTTTTTTTTTTTTTTTTTTTAATGCATTTTGTTGGGAAATTTAGGCCCCAGTTGATAGAATTAACAAGTTTTAAATCCAAGTTGTTAATTAGATTTATTATCAATGAAACTTGTTAAAACAAATAAACATCAATATCATGTCAATAATTAATGCAGCGGAAAAGTAAATAAGACAAGATATGATGACCTAGGAAAACCAATGAAACCAACCAGTTTCACAGTAAAAAACCTGGGGGGAAACCTTCCCGAAAAGCAATCCACTATAGAAAAGAGAAGTTTCAAATCTAGTACAAAACCTTTGTCCCTAGACTCTACAATCCCTGTAGATGAACTCACAGCAGAAACCTTCTACCGCTTTAGAACCTCTTAACTCTTCAATACATGAACGCCACCCTTTGATGATGCATGAATCCCAGTACGTGACTAACCAATTGCGCGGATCCCAGTACGCGACTTCAATCACCAACTAGAAGAAGATGTTGATTGCAAAGTTCTTCACTTCATCAAGAATGAAGATCAAGAAGCACTTGGTTACAAAACCCTAAGGCGCAAAGACGCAGTAGCTTCTTTTTCAGAGAGAATAATCTTTTTCATATGTTCTCCTTGTATTCTCTTATTCTCTTATGATACGGCCTCCAAAATAAGCCTTATATAGGTCTAGGGTTGTGAGAAAAGAAACCCTACTCAAATACATAAGCCTGGCCCAAAAATCAAAAAGCTGAAAATTCTGATTTCCCGTAACCTCGATCGATCGAGAGGTGTCGAGGAGGTGTCGAGGTTTAATGAATCTCAACAGATACAGCTATCGAGGAGGTGTCGAGAAGGTGTCGAGGGGACAGAAACTTTCTCGATCAATCGACCAGCTATCGAGAAGCTATCGAGATTGCGATAAGAATCAGCTGAAAATCTCGACAGATAGCCAGGTGTCGAGGAGCTATCGAGAAGGTGTCGAGATTTAATGAAATTGCACTTCAGCTTGCTTTTTCTTGGACAGACTTGATGACTTCAATACTTGATTTTGAAACCTTGTTTCTTGAAGTATTAAAAACACCTAGAACTACCCAATTACAAGTAGAGTGCGTTTTGTCAAAGGATTAGCCAATTTACATTAAATATGACATATGTTCTTAAGTGTGAATACATATGTCCTAACACATTTTTCTAATGAAAAGACATAATCAACTTTTCCTAAAATAAGTTACACTATTCAAAAATAAATAAATTAAATAAATTAAAGCAAGTTATAGTGTGAAGTCTTAGAGTCTTTCCCTTTAATCACAAGGGCCCTTTTCACAATTTTATTTTTGGGGGCCCATTTTGGTATGTCGTGAGTCTTGTGACTCCTAAACTATAAGGAACTTGAATCCAAAGAGTCAAACATGGATGTTTTTCAATGAAAATGGTGAAACAGTGCCATGATGTGATTAGGAAGACTTGAATCTATAATAACTTGCTTTTGGACAAGTTGTTAGATTTCTTTTCTTTATAAAAATAGAAAAGAAGAATGTAGTTAGAAAGACTTGACATTATTAACTTGCATTTTGCTCTTTACTATTCCTATATTAACCTAATTAGGGGTCCCAAAATGAAGAAAATCGGTCATGTGAAATCAGAGACTTGACTTCCTCTTTTCTAGGAAGAAAGTTGCACAAAAGGTTTTTGACACTCTTGAGTCTTGCCTAAATCAAGTAGTCCCAATTCACTTGATATTAATAATAACAAAAAATCATTAGAGACTTAACATTTTTTGTAAAAACTAAAAAATATTCCTAATGCAGTGAATTAGAGAAGGCATGTTGTTGTGTTAAAAAAGATTGACTCCCGTTAATTAATCCAATTACTCAAGTGGATTAATTATGCCAAATTACATGCAAATCGTGGAGGTGCCAACAAATCACCAAATAACCAATATGCAACAAATTTTATTGTTATAAAAAATTTCATTTGTAAGGTAAGTTTTCCTCCAATCTAACTTCACTGGCAAGGTTCCAGCATCATTATCAAATCTACAGGATCTCACTCTTATTAACCTCAATTACAACAGTTTTGAAGGTAGAATTCCTAATTTCTTGACCAACCTCACAAAACTCATCCAAGTTGACTTGTCTTATAACCAATTCTCTAGTCAAATCGGTGAATTGCAATCTTGCAATTCTCTACCAGTTCTTATATTAAGAAAAAATAGGCTTTTTGGTTCTATTCGAAAATCAATCTCTAATCTTGTGAATCTTAAAGAGCTTGATATTTCATCGAATAACTTAAGTGGCATTGTGGAATTTGATAAGGCCATAAAGCTAAAAGAACTTTGGCTTCTTGATCTTTCATATAATAGTCAATTATTGAAAATCAAAAGTGAGCTTAACAATACCTTTCCCGCTCTTTCTGACTTGGATTTAGCATCTTGTAGTATAACTGAATTCCCTAACTTCTTAATATCATCAAAAAAATTAGAATGGTTAGACCTATCTAATAATAGGATCTATGGTAAAATTCCAAAAATGAATGTTTGAAATGGGAGAGAATTTGAGTTATCTAAATCCATATCGTAACTTTCCTTGCAATAAAAAAAAAAAATTCATTATTAAACTTTCCACAACGTCTAAGCCCAACTTTTATTATATATAATATGATATGATATGATATAGATATCTTTTCTAAAAAAAATTATTATTAAAATTTCATTTATGGCTCTTGCTAAATTAATGAAAAACGTTGCTATTATTATTATTATTATTATTATTATTTTTTTTTTTTGAGAAACAAACACACATACACAAGGGAGATGAAACGTTGCTATTATATTATTAGTATTAAAAAAAAGGGGAAATAGTAATCTTTAGTTGTCAATATATCATTTTAATGATATTATTATTAGGTATATAATAATGTGAAAATAATAACTAAATAGATTTTTTAAAAAATTTAATGTGAAAAGATTAAAGAATCAGTTCAACCCTAATCCAACCAAAGAACCTCGAAGTTTAGAACCATTCATTTTTTTTTTTTTTAAATTATAGCAAAAGTGAGTAGGGATTTGAACTTTTATTGAACACACTAGGAAGTTTTAGTTGAGCTACGAAGCTATCGATTACAAATCCCTAAAAGTAATATGATTTTTATTTGATTCATAGATTATGGGAAAGTCAACTACAACGTTTAATATTTTTTAGAGAAAAAATGCAAGTAATACTAATGATGCAACATTGCCAACCTTTAGTGTTGACATACCAATTTTCAAAAATTTTCAAACAAAGAATTTTGGCCCCCACTAAGTTCGAATCCTGGTTCCGTCTCTGATAGGGTGGATGGAAAACTTTGGAATGAAAATGAGAAGGAAAACTTTTTTGAAGTGTGTTTGGATGGGTAAGGAGGAAGGAAAATAAATAGTGAGGGCCAGGTGTTTTCTTCTTAGGTCCACCAAAATGTTTTTTTCTCCAAAATGAGGAGAAAACTAAGTGGAGATGCATTTTTTCTTGATTGACAAAAATGTCCATGTGCATGTGCACAAAGGCTTTGTCCAGTTGCTTTTTTTTTCTTTTTTCTTTTTTTTTTTTTTTTTTTTTTGAGTAGTAACGTTGCCTTTTTTATCTATTCATTTTTTTTTCTTTTGATTTTCTAGGGCCTGGGCGTGCCTCTCTTTTTTCTTTTTTTTTTTTTTTTTTGGCAGTAACGATCGCTCTTCTTTTTTTTAATTAGATGTGATTTTTTTTTGGGACATGATTTTTTTTTTTAAATAAATTTGGGTGATTGCTCTTTTTTTTTAGTTATTTGTCACTTTTTTGTTTTAATTAGGCATCATTCTTTAACAAGAGTATTTGAGTAAATTTATTCAAACTCATTTTTTCCATCCCTCCACTTTTTCATTTTCAACCAGGAAAAAAAGAGAGAAATTAAAATCTTTTTTATTCCTCTACTTTTCCATCCTCCCATCATTTTCTATCCTCCCACTTTTTCACCCCTCCAACCAAACAAACCCTTATTTTTATTTATTTTCTCAATTTATCCTGACTAATCAAATTATCAAAAAAAAAAAAAAAAATTCATGAAGAAATTTCAAAAATATGAAAAAACTTTGAGAGCAACTAAGTAAATTAATCTAGAAATGAAAAATAAATTACATTTTACATTTTATTTTGTATGATATTGAATTATTTTACATATATATTATTCATACATGTTAACATTTTTATGATTAATTCCATTCAAGCCTTTCAATTTTTTCCCACATCCAAACTGAAATTTTGACTCTGCCACTATATATGCATTGTCAACCTTGACTAATCTATTGATGATCTATAGATGACCTTACAATTTGAGGCTAGGACTTCTTGTTGTTGTACGTATATAATCTTTTCTCTTCATGTCCTTGTGTCATACCAAGTATGTTGACACCAATGTTTACTATGAATAAATATTTTCTAGTTAGATGTCACTAGTTGAACCATTGCAAGTTAGCTTGATGAGTTCCTTTCCTTGTCAACAACTACAGGAACAGTGACCACCAAAGTGGATGTATATGCATTTGGAGTGGTTTTGATGCAACTGATTTCTGGAAGTAAAGCTGTAGATGATACTCTGCCAGATGAGAACCCTCATCTGGTTACATGGTTCTGTAGGATTCTAAACAACAAGGAGAGCATTGCCAATGCCATTGACCAAACTATTAACCCCGATGAGGGGACCATGGAGAGCATATACAAAGTGGCTGAGCTAGCAGGACTTTACACTAGTCCCAAGCCATACCAAAGACTGGATATGGGGTATGTAGTCGACATCTTAAGCCCTCTTGTAGGGTAGTGGAAACCTGCATGTCCCAACACTTAAAATGGAGTTGAGGACATCTATAGCTTTGACCAAAGCATGAGCCTTCCTCAAGATCCACAAAGATGGCAAACGATGTAGAGGCAACAACTCTAGTCCAAACGTCTATAAACACATTAAATTCTTTGTGAAAGAACCAAAGATATGTTTTTCTTTGTGCTTTTAATCTTTGTGCAAGTAATTTTTACGTGTGGAGAGTGAATTAATATAGTTTCTCTATGAGAGCTGAGAGTCCGAACTTTTATATTTTCCATTCCAAGAATTTTCATTAGACACTTGGCCAACAAAGGTCATACAAAATGTCTCGGTAGACACTAGGTCAATTGAGATTCTCAAACATGTATTTTAATGATTTGGCCTTTCATTTTCTTTCTCATGATCATCTGAAACTAAACCCTATCTCTTTCACACTCTTTCAAATTTCAGTTTAACCATTACTTTGATTCCAACATCTTTCACTCATCAAATCAAGGTAATATCATGATATTTTCTTGCATTTACATAATAAAATCATGTAGATTTATATCTAGGTTTATGAATTGAGGTTTTTACAAGTTTTGATATTGTGCTTGTGCTTGTGTTTTTTTTTTTTTTTTTTTTTTTTTTTTTTTTTTTCAATTGCTTTTTGTCAAATGTTTGTACATAATGGGTTTGTTCACCTTTGGTGCCACTGAGGCCATGTGAGTGTAAATTTTGGACATTTTTATGCATGATCCTTCACTTAATCCATGGTTGTTTTCATGTTGCACACCATGCTTTCAACAAGATGCGTGAGTGACATTTTATTGTGTAACCATCGTTTGAGTGACGTGATTGATTTATAAACCATGTAATTGGCCTTAATGGATACTTTTGTCATGTATTCATGTTCATTTCATTTAGATTGCATCCATTTAGTCAAGTGTCATATGCATATTCAAACCATTAAGTTGTGTGTTGATCCAATTTGCATTTCTTTCTTATTTCATTAGGATCATGAATTTTGAAGGGTCTCGGACTAGTTCCTCCTCAAAGATGCTTTTTATTCCACCATACTATTAAATAAATTTTAGATTTTTTTTTTTTTTTTTTGGAGGGGATTTAAATTTTAGATATGATAAAATCAATAGGTGGAATTAGTGTTGAAAATAATATAACCTTATCTTGGCAAATGGAAAATATATCATATCAAGTTTTTCCACTTCATGCACCATGTAGGGTTGATGTGCACCTTCAAAATCTTTGTGAGCCTTCTCTACATCAATTAGTAGGTAATTTTCATTCTCTAGGCAAAGCAACATACTTGACCCTTAAACAAGTGCATTAAGTGGTGGGATATGTAGAACCTACTTTGTGTTTGATCTAAATTATGATTTGACTCAATATAAAAGTGCTACGGTTTTAGTGGGAAACTTTCTAAGGCCTAGTCCATTGAGCAGTGGCTTGAGCCAATAGGCCGTGTTGTTTTGAGAGAAACACCGTATTGTCACATCTTATATATATGTTTTTTAAGGAAATATTAAATCACTACAACTCTATGAACATAGGCAAATTGCTAAATTACGTAATTTCTTGTCTCATCTGATTTCCTTATGTGTGTGTTATTTTTATCTATTTTTCATTTCTCACAAATCTAAGAATTCGTGTAAATTCCCAACATGAAGTCTACTATACATGGTTCAAGGATTCCAAATCATTGTTTAGACATTGTGGTATATGTTTCTTGGGGGCAAATTACAACATACCAATATGTGGCTTGAACAAAATTTAAGCTGCCTACCTATGATTTGAAATTTGACACTTTTCGCACCTAAGACCAATCATAAAAGCTTGATTCAAGAACTTCAATTTAACACAGAATTTGGCAATTTAGATGATGTTTTTTCTCTTTCTCTCTCTCTCATATCAATTTGTACCAACAAGATATTTATCTCTCTCCCTCAAGTTAACCATCTCTCTCGGCCAAAACGGCCAAATACCACTATTTGGAAAAATATGTAGTGTTTTACCACTATTTAAGAAATATTTAGCAATCTATCACTTTTTTAGAATTCAATTTTGTGAAACTCGAGTTTAAAATGGAATTTGAGTTTCAAAAACTCGAGTACCTACCATGTAAGAAAATCACCATTCCCTATAGCACTCGCATGGCCACGCATTTGTTACCTTCAAAAAAAAAAAAAAAAAAACAAACAAAAAAAATCTCTTACCACACGTTACACCAATGTACTTTGCATGACTTTCTAACACTTTTATCTAAGGTATTGGAAAGGGAGATTATTCAAATAAAGCTAGCAGTGGTGCTAGACATGGGGCAGAGGGATGACATCACAAAGTTAGTCAATGTTGGTTTGCATGCTAATAAAACTGTGTAAACATGAAATTTTAAGTCTGATGAACTTCATGTATAAGGAACTTGAGTTTATGAAACTCGAGTTACAAGTGCCATTTTTTATAAAACTCGGAAACTCGAGTAACATGCCAAACTTGAGTTTGTGAAACTCGAGTTCCAAAAGAGTGGTAGATTGCAAAATATTTCTCAAACAGTGGTTAAACACTACATATTTTGCCAAATAGTAGTATGTGGCCATTTTGGCCATCTCTCTCTCTCTCTCTCTCTCTCTCTCTCTCTCTCTCTCTCTCTCAGCCAAATAGGACATTAATGTCGCGTGAGCGTGTAGAAGTAGAATCTGTAACACATGATTACTACAACTCTTCAACGAAACCTAACTTCCACAAGAACACTAGGCTAGTAGGCAAAATAATAGAAAAAACCTCTCTAACAAGCTTTTATTAATCAACACATAACAATAATCAACTTCTCTATAAAGAGTATTTATAGAAATAGAATTTCCCCTGCTCCTTTTAGAGAAAGAAATAATAAACTTACTTTTACTGGAAAAAGGAAAAACAATTTAACTAGGAAAATGAAACAATTAAAATCCTAATTCAACTAGGAAAATGATTTTAATTGAATTTGTAAAAGCAAATAAATCCTAATTCCACTAGAAAGAGAAAACAACATAAAATATTAAAACTCGTCCTCAAGTTTGTGGCAATCTTCCACGATCAATTGGAACCTCAAATAATCCTCTCCATCCTATCCTTCTGCGCAAGACAAGACAAATCAATATGCTACTTATCAATCTTTTCTCACTCATAATAAATCTTGATGTATGAATATTTATTGTTGAGCTCTTTTGCCACAGTGGGATATATGAAACAAGTACTAAAAAAGAATCCATGCATACATCCATAAACTTCATACCTCCTCCACAATGATTACTTAAAATCACTCGTTCACGCCTCTTATTGACCTCTATCAATTCTTGTTCAATAAAATCCTCCTAGAATGGATCGATAACATTTTCCATTAATCTTTCCAAATTAATGTTAACTATATTATCAAAAAAATTGAGAGAAGCTCATCAACCCCAATGAAATCATAGTGTTTAATGTGTTCAAGTTCAAGCTTTAGTAGATTGAAACTTCGTTCATCAATTGAGAACCCATCAACTATTGAACAAACCAATTGTACCAACGTATGATTGTAATCACTAAAGTCAATAACCTTTTGTTTTTCAATGTCGAAAGTCTCATCAATGGTATGAGTTATGGGCTCACCTTGTATGTATATGACTTTATTTTTATCAAGCTCAATCTTGTCTCCTTCACTAAAATCTTCAAGATAGTCATCATAAATTGGTGGAGAATCCCAATTTATTACACAAGCCCTATCAATGTATTCATCATTCTAGATGATATCACAATCCTCCTCCTCGATATCGAGATCCTTCTCCTCCTCCTCCACATAACATGGATTTGGATGGTAGTTTTGAGGTCTATTTCCAACGGTTAAGACGATGAGCTGCTTTGAAAGCACATCAAACCACTCCTATGTTCGTTGAAAGAACGCCCCTAATTGCGCATCGCGTGCAACCTCATCGCATTCATACATCTGCCCCAGTGTGCTTCTCTTTGTGCCATTTTAGGAACCTAATCTGGGACCTAACCAATCTGCATCATACATGGCTCAAAGGCTCAAAGGCTTGTTCTCTATTGCTCATCACCATCGCCACCAACAGCAGTGGCTTCCCCTGATTTGTTAAAGCCCAAGTTCTCTCTCTCATGCCGAACCAAACCCATGGTGGGCCTCCTTGCTCTGCCTTTTGCCTCAAGCTTTTTCCTTTTTAATCTCTGCTTTCTCTCTCTCCAATCTGGCGTTTGAAGGGGAAACGAAATGAAGGTTAGGTTTGTGTTGTTGAAGGGGTGTCCTGTGGGTTGCGTTGAGATGGTACCATCTTCACCATCTCATCCTCAATAGTGTTAGTTAAGATTTGGAGCACAATCTATTATAGGGACCACCTGGAATTTCTTGAATTCTATTTAAGTGCTCTAATTTTGATGGGTATAAAACACACATTTGCTGGGTATATTTCTAAACCTCACTTATTTCATTTCTTATTTTTGTTTTCGTTTAAGTAGATCACTAGATGATGTAAAAAGTATGGATTTTTTAAGTGGGTTTGTTCAAAGAATAGATAGATGGTAATGGTATTTTTTCAATGTGTTTGTTGTTTTATTGAGAGAAAATATGGAGGACTGGAGGAAGGAATAGAGAAGTGGGGTTGGGGTTTCACTTTTCATTGTTCCTCACTGATTTCCTCCAATTTTCCATCCATTACCTCTATTAGTGATTATTTTTTATGTTTGATTTGTTCAGTTGTGGTGTTGTTCTAATTTGTATACAAGTTTAGTAGGTTTTGGATGTGTATAATTGTTGTAGAGAGTGTTAGCAACAGGTACAATTGGATAATTTTTGTGTTCTATTGAAGTTCTTGAGCAAGTTTCTAAATTTTTGCAAAGCCACTCTTTGATTTTGTTTTCTTTGGTTTTGTGATGTTTTTAGTGTTTTTAATGGAGAAAGTCCAAAGGTAGGTTGCAAACCCCTAATGGAGTAGACCTTAAGCGAGTAAAATGTCAAATTTCAAATCACAAGAGGACAACTTAAATTTTAGCCAAACCACATGTGGGTAAGTTGTAATTTGTCATTCTTCTTAAAGCGCTCTAGTATTGTAGTAAAATTTGTTGGAACTTGTACAGTTGTACTTTCACTTTTGGCAATAAGTTTTTAGTTGTTCTTGATGTTTCTCTATCAACAAGATCGTTACCAATGTTATTGTCTCTTGTGTGGCCTTCCCACCTATTATTCCGTTTTTTTTCTTACTGCCTACTCGTTTCTTGATGAATCTTCTTGCTTTAATGGATTGAGCGGGTTTTTCAAATTGAAAGATCCTCAACCTTCAAATTGCATGACCTTGAAAGGCTTGAAATACATCAAATTTCAATCGCCCCCGTGGTCATAAAGGTTGTACACTTGCAGTAGTGGTGAGAATTTTGATTTGATATATATATATATATATATATAAATTTATTAGTTGTAATATATATTTCAGGAATTTCATATTTGGGTTATTATTGAGATCGCTCAATTGAGTGGGGTGGCTATCGTGTGATTTGGTGGTTTTAGGCTGCGTAAGGGGTGTCAGTAAATTCTGGTGGCTCATATCAGGTTTGAAAATTTTAGTGGAGTTCTTGGTCAAGGGGTGATCTACTAGTGTTTTGGTTGTTGCAAAGAATTGAATTTTTGCTCTATATTAAAGATTCAAAATTGATGCCGGACAATCATTTCTCAAATATTTTTACAGAAAAATTGAGTAGAAAAAGAGAGATTAAATTATAAATTGCATTTTCTAATTTTGCATAAAAATTAATTTAGTCCTATAATTTGAATTTCATTCAATTCAGTTCTCTAACTTTTAATTTTATTTAATTTACTTATTCTATCAACTTCCATTATAGGTTGCTGATAATTCATAATTGTCCCAAAATGATGTAATTTTTGCATTTTTGAAATTTTTGAAATTTATAAAAATAAAAAATAAAAAAAAGAGCTATTAAAAAATATCGAAAAAAATTAGATTATTTTTCTCTCAAATTAGGAAGAACATTTAGATTTTCCTAAATTTACATCAATTTGATTTTTTATATATATTCAACTAACTACTCAAATTAAAAAAAAATAACCACCCAAATCCGTCGCGTCCGAGCAACCAAACAAAGCCATAGCATCTGATCAACAAAAATCCTGAGTTAAAAACTTCCAAATCAACTTTAAAACCCACTAATAGCATCATCAACACATAACTCACAACCCAGATTTGTGAAAACACAATAACAAAAATTGTTTTTAGCTCTTGAAAATAGGAAGCTTTGGTTAACTCAATCATATCACCCAAATATCCAACAGGCCAACTCTCATAAGCAAGATGACCCAAATGTGGGAAGGATTCATTGGCAAGAGCTCAACTAATGTCAAACAAGGTATAAGGCTTTTAGCAAACAGTGATGAAGTAGCGTCGAGGCAGGCCAGGGTGGCCAAGGCACGGCTAGCTTTTTGAAAATTTCATTTACTACCTTAAAAATTTGAAGAATTATATCTGAATTGTCTTTAAATTAACTTATTAGCCCCTCCTAGAATTTGATAATAGTAAAAAAAAATGTAATGTGTTTAGATTTTAGAATGTTTCCCACATATCTTAAAATTTGTTAAGAGAATCCCTCAAAAAACCTGGTTGGTTCCTTGGCCCATTAGCTCTTCCAAATAGCAAAAATAAAAATCTCTAATGTATATTGGTTGCCGCCGTCGCAGTCTCAACACTGCAACAACTCAACAATTGGCTTTGTTTCTTGTTGTCTTCGCCACTCCAACCTCCATTCAAGTGAATCAACAACCGGTGACCGACTACCTTCGAACCAGTGGTTTATCTCTGTCTCTGTATTCCGTTTTATCTATTGCCCCTGATATCTCTCTCTATTTGGATAAAGTACCTTTCTAAAAGAAGGGTTCATTACTTTATTTAGCTTGTAGATGACACTACTTCATTCACAATAACAGATCAGTGGCTGGTGGCTCTAGCATGTTTTTCTATTATATTAGAAAAATGATATGCTTACAATATTTTTACAATAAATTCTAAGTGACAGGTTGTTACTAGTTGTTATTGTTGGGACAAAAAAGTAATCTTAATATTAGTTTCAAATTTAAACCAATAACAATTAACCACTTATGATTTGTTGTAAAAATATTGTAAAATTATTATAGACATAGCATCTCTCATTATATTATATCATATTTAACTTTTCAGTAAAGGTTACCAAACTAGTCTAGCTAACATATTGTTTCTAAAAAAGAAAGTGTCGGATTTAGTGTTTAGGGAAGAAGGGCAAAATTGGGTTTATGGACAAAAAAAAAAAAAAAAGTACGGTTAATTTAAGGACACGAGAGAATGTTTTTTGCTGTGGTTTGTATTGCTTGATGGTCCAATACGAAAGGGTGACCAAACGCAAAAATTGCAATCGTGCCTTTTGGGCCCAAAAAGCCGAACTGTGGGCCTTTGAAGAGTTAAAGTTAACTTGTATAAGAATGCCTTTTTATTTATTTTTTTTTTTTTTAAGAATATGGTTATATCTCTTTTCTCCTTTTTCTCAAAAAAAAAAAAAAAAAAAGGAAAAAAAAAAAAAAGAATATGGGTATATTTAGGTTAGCTCCTAGAAAAATTCCTGATTTCGCCACTATTAATGAGGTTTATTGAAAAATTCTTGATTTCCCCACTCATAAGTCTCATTGTATTATTTTAATTAACTTTTACTTTTATCTATAGTACTTTTAACAAAAAATTTTCAATTTCAACTAAATAGGTTGTTTCCAAACAAACTCTAAGATTTTTTTTTTTTTTTTTGAGGAAAAAAAAATCAACACTAAGCAATAGAAAATTTAGGAATTCTAGGATTTCTTTAATTGACTCCAGATTATTATTGTTATAAAAAAAATTCTAATATATCTTTTTTGGGGGATGAAATGGACTAACGCCTCTTTCCCCGTCAATTAATATTTTAACCAATTTCATACGCAAATGTTGCATTTGGTTTTATCTTAAAAAGCTCTTTTACATTTTTTTTTTTTTTTACTATTTAGCTTTTTTTTTTTTTTTAATTGTTCAGCTTATTTTTGCTACTATTTCATAGGTCTTATATATAGTACTTTCAGCAAAAAATTTTTAATTTCAACTAAATAAGCTGTTCTCAAATGGACTCGAAATATTCATAAATGGCTGCGACAAAAAATTTTAACGTACAAGCTAGCGCTTCCATACTTAACACACTCTTCCGTATACCCACATACATGCTATCTTCCAAGTTAAGATCCAACGAATACAAACTACTTACCTCAAACTCTTATTTGATCATTTCCGTATGTACCAATCCATGATTGTTGACCTCAATGATCTCGCTTGCACTACTACTCTCTTCCTCAATCTCACTCACGCTGCTATGTGTTAAACTGCTTTGTATACTTGGAAGTTGTAGATGTACTAGCTTCATAACTAAATGTTTGCAGTATAAAAGTCTCTTAGACATACGGTACTTGTTAGCTCATTTGGTGTTTAACTATATATTTCTCTTGTTTTTTTATGTTTTGGACACATATTTGGTTATTTTCGGAGAAGAAAATGTATGATTTTTATTTTGTACACATAAAGCATATTTATTAAGTTAATTATATCTATGGATATAATATATAAGGATGATATATCTGTGGGGATGTATAAAGGAGGACCCGAATGGCTAATAGGTAGTCTATTTATAAAGAATTAATGGCTCATAAAGTACTCATGTACAGTGCCGGCTCTATATATAAAGCAACCAATGCGATCGCCTAAGGCCCCAAGTAGAAAAAAGGCCCCCAAATTTTAATCAATAGAGGTTTTTTAAAATGTTATAATAGTATTAATTAAGTCCAAATATTAGCCAATAAATAAAATAATATTTTTTTATCAAATGAAAAAAAAAGAAAAAAAAAAATGTTACGTCCACAATATTTTTCACAACACTTTCAAAATAAATCCTAAGAGTTAGGTTGTTACAGGGTATTATTGATGATAAAAAATTAATTTCGATGGTGAGTTCAAATTAGAACCAATAACAAATTAACATCTAAGATTTGTTATGAAAATATTATGAATATAGCACTTCTAAAAAAAAAGAGTAATACAAAAAAGAAAATCACAACATTTTTCACAAGTTGAGCTGACAAATTTTTACTAGTTTTTATCTAAGTCCACCACTAATATCACTTTTTTACTTACCACTATCAAATTATCAATCTGCCACATCAATAGATGTGAAAAGTTTTGTCAAATTTTTTGTCTATAGACTTTCAAAAAAAATTTTACATGGTTCATATTAATTAGTAGTAATTTTGCATCAAAAATAAGATAATTGAATTTAAATTTTTTTTAAATCATATTTAAATATATAAAAGGCCTCAATTTTAGTTTTTGCCTTAGGCCCCCAAATACATTAAGCCGCCCCTGCTCATGTAAGGATTACCATATGTTATAATACATAGAAGGAAGTACTCATTATAATTAAGGGTATTACCGCAATTTTCCATGTATTGGAATTTTTATTTGAGTGAGAGTATTTCACAACTAGTTGACATAAGTTATATCATAGCCATATTAAATGCATATCACTTATCAAGTTTTTTAAATGTCATGTGAGCCAAGTGGGAGAACATAAGATTTTGAGAAGACTTTGTGGCCCACATTTAAGTGATAAATGAAAACTCATGTCATAAGAATTTTATTTGTAAAAGACGTTTTAGTGAATAACAATTTCTAGGTAAACACGTTTGGTTAATAAACACCTTGAAAATACAAGTTTTAAAATTCTTTGATGGAAGAATAGTAATGAAACAAATCTGAATCTAAAAGGGTCCCTAATTTGGCCTATATATATAGCTTGTGTCTCCATCAAATGGATATATACATATACATATATATATATATATATATATATATATATATATAAGAGATAAATGCCATAAACTAGAAGACCCTTTAATATACACTATCATATAGTGATTTTTTTTTTTTTCCTCCAAACACTTAAACAATTACGAGGAAATACGTATATTTTATTCCGCAACTCTAGATCTATCTTACAAATTGAGGTACAAGATTTTTAACAAGGTTGCTTGAAATCAACACTAAGTTGAATAGAAAACTTACAGAATTATGGGATTTCTTGAATTGACCCCATATTATTATTCTTTTTTATATAAAAAAATTCCAATAATTTTTTTTGGGGGTAAAATGGACTAACACCCTTAAACTTTAAGGAGGTTGCATTTAGCACTCCCTTCCCCTTCAACTATTCATAAATGGCTGTGATAGATTAAAAAAGAAAAGGGAAAAAATATATATTCATAAATGGCCAAAAAAATCTTCTGTTATCCTTGTTTCCAAATAATTAATGACAACCAGAGGTGGAGCTACGTTTTATAGCCGGTAAAAAATAGGTTCTACAGAATTCCCACCCCCCCTCTTTCTGTGTCCTTGACTTCTTGTTTCATTCAAATATAGTTGATTACTTTGACCTTTTTTCCCCGACACGTCAACAAGCCCATTACTTTCATAAGTTTTACGGTCTTAATCACTTTTACAATAAAGAAACTACTTCACATTTTCAAGATGTTTTTCCAATATTGTACTTTATGGCCACCTTCCAAGAGACCTCATCACTTATGCAAATGTTCTCATAGTTTTACGCTTACTGTCTTCAATCTTTTCACACTTTCGTTTCTTTATCTCTTTTTTCATTCTATTTTGCTTCCAATTTCTATCCATTTCAATCAAACTTGAATTTCTATTTATTTATTTTGAGGTTGATAATTTTTTTTTTCATTTATTTATAAAACTAATTGACGTCTATATTCATTATTTTAATCTATTATTTCATACTAACATCCTCAAACAACTAGATTTAGGTAGAATTTGGTTTGATAAACACATCCATTACTATTTGTTTTTGTGTTTGACATTTGGAGAAGTAAATCTTGAAATTGATGTTTGAAAATTCAATAGTGGAGATCATACATTTATGTAATAGAGACACATATTTTTTTTATGAATTAATGTGATCATTTAGTCTTGACCGGCCCCTAAAGACAATTTCTCCATCCCCTGACGACAAGACAACCCATTTGGAAAATTTTGATGATGTTCCTAATCCCAATTCTTCTTTGTCCTTTTTTTTTTTTTTTGAGTAATTGTTTATTCGGGGGATCGAACCCCAGAGCTAGCGGTCACTTAAGGAACTAGGTACCACTTGGGCAACAAAGCCCAGTGGTATATGTGCGCAATTGTTTTTCATTAACCTTTGCTTCTTGTGCATTGTGTATGTCATATATCTGTCAGAACGCATGAAATGAACATGCTTAAAAAATAGATGTAGCTCTATAGTTAAATTGAGGATGCACAAAATATGAGCTGAATAGATTAAATTTCACTTTCTAAGAAAATAAAAAGTGTTTTTTTTTTTGTTTTTTTTTTTTTTTTTTTGAGAAACAAGAAAATGCAAAGTTGGGTCAGTTAGAAATCTAAAGCTGATTGATCCACATAGTGCTAAGACACTTAACAACTAGATTGATGATGAAACCAATTTCAAAAGTGATTTGTGAATTAGCATTGGTTATTTGCTATTAGGTAGGATTTTTGTGGGGGCTCACATGTGAGTGAGAGGGATGTCTCATATACCTGCATATGAAAATATCTCCATTGTTAGTAGCAGCGGGCTTTGAGTTTTGTTGTGGGTCAGAGGGGGCTTGGCTATAAACATGAGGTTGATGATGTTTGGCTTTCAAGTAGGTCACTATCAGTTTTGATTTTGGGAGTGCTGCCGTCAATTGTTTGGCTAAAAGAGTTTATAGTTATATTCTACCCATGAATAGTCTCGAATCTCGATACTAAATTGGGCACAAAAGTCATCAAATACCTAATTTTCCTAATAGGATAATAAATTTTTCTTTGGATGGCCAATCTTTAGGACGACACCGACATTTAAGACACATACACACCGTGGTACAAAGTTATGTATGTATTTGCTGTTTACTAGAAAATATGAGTAACTTAATAAATTAAGAATTTTAAATGTATAACATTGTATTAGAATCACTTAAGAATTTTCATTTATTTATTTTTTTTACAAAAGTAATGAATTTAAGTGGGACTTTTATAAAATTTGTATAATCTATTTGTAATCTTGTTATTTTTAAATTGAATTAGAAACACTTAAGTTTTTTTGTTTATTTATTTATTTATATTATTATTATTATTATTATTATTTTTTTTTTTTTTTTTGTGAATCTAGACTCAATGAAATGGAAAAATTGCCTTTTGTATCAGTCATGAACGGATTTTTTTTTTTTTTTTTTTTTTTTTGGGGACAAAGTATGGGTATGGAAATTTTACTACCAACTAGAATTTCATTAGTAGATGATGACTATAGATAAAGATTTATCACCAAAAAAAAAAAAAAAAAAAAAGACTATTGATCTAGATAATCCAAAATAATCTAAAGTCCTCTATACATAAAAAAGTCAAGTACATTATCAGAAGAGATTTCCAATAGCCGAAATCTTTGAGCAACTTGTTTCCGAAAACAACTGGATCCTATTAACCCCTCTAGAGGTATCAAACAAGGCGACCCTCTGTCTTCGTACTTATTCATTTTATGTATGGAATTCCTGGGTCAACTTATTGAGAAGAAGTGTAGTGAGAAATTGTGGAACCCAGTTAAAGCCTCCAGAAGTGGTCCGAGCTTTTCTCATCTTTTCTTTGCAGACGATCTAGTGCTTTTTGCTAAAGCCAATCAAGCAAATTGCATTGCCATCCGGGAGGTGCTTGACATCTTCTGTGAAAAATTTGGTCAGAATGTCAGTCAATCCAAGTCAAGGGTGTTTTTCTCGCCGAATGTTGTTACGGAGAGCAGGGAGGATATGTGTAGTCTTCTCGGGTTCAGGTCGACCTCTTCTATTGGAAATTATTTGGGAATTCCTATTAAGCATCGGGGGCAGTCAAGCCATGATTTTGATTTTATTTTGGACAGAATGAAGCAAAAATTGTCAGGGTGGAAGGCTAATTTCTTGTCTATGGCAGGCAGAACGGTTCTTATCCAATCTTCTTTATCTACCATTCCCAACTACACCATGCAATGTGCTTATCTCCCAAGTAAAGTGCTGGATGGTATAGACAGGATCCATAAGAATTTTTTGTGGGGATCTACGGATACCTCAAAGAAGATGCATTGGGTGGGTTGGCATAAGGTAGAAAGACCTAGGAAGGAGGGCAGTTTGGGGCTTCAGTCTGCAAAAGGAAGGAACACTGCCTTGTTGGCAAAGCTTAATTGGAGATTTCATTCAGAAAAAGAAACTTTATAGGCCAGGGTTCTTAGAAACAAGTACTGCACTCGTCGAAGAATTAGCTCGACCAACAGTGATAATCTTCCTTGTTCCCGAGTGTGGAAAGTTATGAGAAAAGGGCAGGATGTTTTTAATGCTGGAACAAAATGGGTCATTGGGAGAAACAACAAGCTTAAGTTTTGGCTGGATAATTGGTCTTCTCAAGGTCCCATCAGAAATTTAGTGCAGGGTCCTCTGAACAGGGGCGAAGGTAGTATGGAAGTTAAGGAAGTGGTGTCGGCGAATGGTTGGAATTGGTCGACACTATCTTTTGATCTTCCCTTGAATATAAAGCTGGAAATTCAAGCTATTCCCCACGCTTTAGCTGCTAGGAGTGAGGATAGACTGCCGTGGGCAGCAAATTCCCATGGGAATTTTGATCTAAAAAGCGCATATAATTTGACAGCTGCAGGAAGTGATAACCATGTTTTTTAGGGGCATTGGACTTGGAAAGTTAAAATTCTTCCAAGGATACAATTATTTGTTTGGAGATGTTTTCACAACAGTATTGGTGTTAAAAATTGCCTAGCTTCAAGAGGAAACAATACTGACCCTTCCTGCCCTCGGTGCAGAGACGAACCAGAAACTATTATTCATTTGCTTCGGGACAGCTGGAGTAGCAAAGAGCTTTGGAATCAGCTTGGTATCTCTGAGATGGATAGAAGTTTTTTTACTTGTGATCTTCACACTTGGCTGACCGTAAATGCAAGGAATGGACATATTAATAGTTATAGCAACCTCCCCTGGAATATAGTGTTCCTTTATGCCATTTGGATGCTATGGAAGCAAAGAAACAGTCTTGTTTTCCAGAATAGAAGTTCCAACCCAAATTTAGCTACCCAAATTATTAGTCAAGCATGTGACTTCCACTGGTGTGCTGCGGACTGGATGAAAGCCAACAACTTCACTATGAAGAACATCAGATGGGAGAAGCCATGAAATGGTTGGAGGAAGCTTAACACGGATGGGTCCTCTTTAGGTAACCCGGGTCTAGCTGGTGGAGGAGGTGTGATTAGAGATGAGTCTGGTCATTGGGTGGTAGGCTTTTCAAGGAGGATTGGTGTTACTTCAAGCTTTGAAGCAGAGTTATGGGCATTAAGGGATGGACTTACCATCTGCGTAAACAAGAATTTCCAAGCTGTCGAGGTAGAACTGGATGCAAAAGCTTTAACAGATGTCCTTAATAACCCTGGGCAGACAAATCCTATCTTTTCCCCCCTTCTGGATGATTGCAAGCAGCTAGCATCTCAGATCCCTCGCATTCGATTCAGTCACTGCTACTGTGAATCCAACAGATGCGCTGATTATCTCGCAAGAAAAGGTGCGAAGCAAATAGAAGATTTCTGCATTCTTAGTTATCCTCCTGTGGAGTTAATTCCTGTTTTAAACCATGACTTGTCTGGTTCTTTTGTAAGTAGGCATTGTCCTACTGATCTTCTGCGTTTGTAGGTTCTTTTGTTTTATCCCTTTTACCAAAAAAAAAAAAAAAACCCTTGGTTTGGACTAACGCAAAGTCTTCACATAAACATAAATATCTAATCTAACAGTGTAAATACTGTGCAAAACATTAATTTAATCTATCTTTTTAAGGTCGAAAGGAAAATAAAATTAGCTGAAGGTTTTTTAATAATTTAAAAAGAAAAAGAAAAACACACGGATAGAAAAATCAACTTTGACTTTGACTTCTCTTTTTCTGTCTCATTTTGGACTATCCTCTTGTGTGTACGAGTCTGCTAGAAAATCATTTATTAATAAAAATTAAAGATTGTATCTAACATTAATTATTAATCAATAAATTTAGAAATACACTCAATCTTGTTTGTACCAAAAAAAAAAAAAAAAAAGAGAGAAAAAGAAAAAGAAAAATAAATATACTCAATCTCGCACATAAATAGCGTGTCTCTATTATTGAAACAAAAACCTTAAGAAACATCAGCAGTTACAAAGGGGACAATGTCCTCTGGAATGTCTTCAACAACGTGTCTCTATTTGTTAGTAAAAATTGTATATGACTTCTAGCCATAATATAAGTTCATAAATTAAAATAAATCTTTCTAATTAATTCAAACAATATACTCTAAACAATTTAGGTATTAATCATCAATATAGATTTATGCATGCATAGAAATTTTTGGTCACTATATTTATTTACTTATTTATGGGGAAAGTTGGAGAACAGTTTAGTGTAATGAATGGTTGCTCGCTCTTAGGTTGGGTTTTCTCTGGAAGCTCTTCCTAGGTTCCGTAGCAGTGTAGTTTCCTCTTCAGAGGCATTTCGTCCCTGTGAATATCACAGTTATCCACAGGCTAGCCGGGTTTTTTTTTGGGACTACTGGGAAACACTTGTCTCTTCCTCACTTCTTCCCTCCTTCCCCCTAGTTTACAAGATGGATGACTTATCAAACCGCTGGAAATCCCTCTCACTATCGGAGAAGGAATTTTCTGGCTTAGCCCTGAAATCCGACCAAACCACCACAGAGTTCTCCATGGTGGCGCGTTTTCTCCCGAAACGCCCCATCAACCTTGAATCCATAGCCAACATGTTTAACCCCCTGTGGAGATCGAAAAATGGTTTTAGGATGAAGTTTATTGGTGACCATCTGATCCTTTTCTCTTTCGATGCCAAAGAGGACGTCGACAGAATCCTTGCAGCTGAGCCCTGGTGTTTTGATAAACACATTATGGTGCTATCGAGATACGATAACTCAGCTACTTTCAATCCCTCCGACATGACCACTGTAACTTTCTGGGTTCAGGTACACGACATCCCACTTAGGTTCAGAAATAAAGAGGTCGCTGAACAGATTTGTAGCGTAATGGGAACTATTCTCCAACCGGAGAATCTGAATGAATGCGACGGAGGAAGTTTCATTCACGTTCGTGTGGCCTTAAACATCTCCTTCCCTCTTTGTCGAGGTTGGTTAATCACCCTTGAGAATGATGAGATGCACTGGGTTTCATTCAAATATGAACGTCTCCCAAACCTGTGCTATTGGTGTGGCTGTCTCACACATCCGGACAAGGATTGCGAACATTGGATTGAAAGCGAAGGTTCCCTGCAAAAGGAAGCTCAACACTTTGGTCCATGGATGAAAGCAGCTCCTTTCATGGCTTCAAGGAAAAGTTTTCTCTCTGTACCTGGTTTCTACGCCAACAAGAAAGCCGTAAATTCCGGTCAGACCTAGGCTGAAACCCAAACTCAACCCCAGAAACCTCCCCCAGCAGAGACATGGGAAATCCCACCAAAACTACCGGTGAAAACCACAAAAAAAGCTGTGAACCACGCGCCTGACAAAAATTCAAAAGTGACGCCCTCCACCCCAAAAATTTCAATGGCATCTGTCTTGGTTCCTCCAATACAGACCAACAAGCCTTTTGCTTTCGAAGAATTAATTACTGATATTGATAGGGATATCCATCGTTTTGACAGGATGGTCCCCGCGGAAAAATTTTCAAATGGCAACTAGGAAAAATGCAACCCATCTCCCCAAAATGGGCCTCACACTCCCAATTCCTCTCACTCAAGCCCACATCTCATGGAGCCCATTCACTCAAGCCCACTTAAGGATATCACAAACTCCTCTTTAGTCCACCATCAATTGAACTTGGATAAGGATAAGAAATGGGTCCGTATACAGAGACCCAACTTCTGCCCAAATGATGAGATACTTGAGTCTTCTTTAGGCAAACGTGGAGCATCTTCAAACCCAGAGACCTTACAACCTCTGAAGCTCTTAGCAACCAGCGAAGATGTGCTTCCAAATCGTCCTACTCAAACGGCGGTGGTTGGCCGACAGCCCCGCTGATCAAGATGAGTCTTTTATTCTAGAACGTGCGTGGGCTTGGGAACCGACGCATCGTTCATGAGCTCGAGCGTTTTATTCAGGCACAAGATCCCACCGCCCTCTTCCTAGCTGAGACATGGGCCGGCGAAGTTAGGCTGGTCAGTTTGTGTGCTGAGCTGGGTTTTGATCATCATTAGGTCACGTCGAAAGTCAATCGTTTGGGGTGTTTGGCTCTGTTTTGGAAGAACTCTCTCAAGATCGAGGTGATTTCCTCATCGTCGAATCACATCAACATTGTGATTGGGGGCTCTTTAGAAAATAAATGGCGTCTTACTGGTATCTACGGCTTCGCCGATCCGGCGAAAAAATGTGACACTTGGGCTTTGCTACGGCACCTACACTCGAGCCTTTCTTTGCCGTGGCTGTGCGCTGGGGATTTCAACAAAATCCTTTGGTCTCATGAGAAGTGCGATATGGGTCCAAGAGCCGAATCTCTAATGAAAGACTTATGTGATGTCTTGGATGAAGCTGGTTTAAAAGATTTGGGTTTTATGGGGAAGAAATTCACTTGGAAAGGTCGTTGGCATGGTGGCTTTGTCCTTGAGTGCCTGGACAGAGCGGTTGCAAATAATCAATGGTTCTCTCAGAATCCGGGCACCAAAGTCCAACACCTTCATTCCAACTCTTCGAACCATCAAGCAATCATTGTGAAGTCGGAAGGTATTAATCCTAAACCAAAAAGATCCTTTAAATTTGAACAAATGTGGCTACGGGATAAAGTTTGTAGCAACACAGTCACAAACACTTGGGGTCCACCTATAATTGGGGCAACTATGCCTGAGGTAGCTGGTAAGGTTCATGTTTGTGGTGAAAAGCTCACTGAGTGGAGTAAAAAGTCTTTTGGAAATGTCAAGAGGTTGCTTGGGGAGAAGAAGAACCTCCTTTCAAAGGCAGAATTGGATGCAGCTAAAGGTGGTGATCCTCTACGGGTAAAATCCCTACAAATGGAAATTAACAGCATGAATCTGATGTGGCAACAAAGGTCGAGGGCTTTATTCCTGAAATGTGGAGACCGAAATACGGCTTACTTCCACAGTAAGGCCTCCTAAAGGTTTCGGCAAAACTGGATTCTGGGTCTAAAAAACAACTAGAACATGTGGTGCACTGAGGAGAGTCAGATTAAAAATATTGTTGTTGAGTGCTACCAGTCCCTATTCTCATCCTCCTCACCGTCTGCCTTGGACAAAATCCTCGAAAAGGTTCAACCCTTTGTAACTGAATCTATGAATTCAACATTGCTCAGAGACTTCAGCAGGGAGGAAGTGGAATTTTCCGTGAAACATATGGAACCCATTACTGCCCCTGGCCCTAACAGTATGCCTCCAATCTTTTATCAATCTTTTTGGTCCACGATTGGTGATGATGTTTGTTCTACTATATTGGATTGTTTGCATAAATGTAAAATTCCAAAAGAAATTAATCATACCCATATTGCTTTAATCCCAAAGGTTAAATCTCCAGAACAAATTACTAAATTTCGTCCTATAAGTCTTTACAGTGTGATTTACAAAGTGGTGTCTAAGGTGCTTGCTAATAGGCTTAAGCGTATCCTTCCCTCTGTAGTGTTGGAAAACCAAAGCGCCTTTCAGGCTGGCAGATTGATAACAGATAACATTCTAATGGTGTTTGAAACTTTGCACTATATGAAGCATCATCAAAAAGGAAAATCGGGGTTCATGGCCATGAAATTAGACATGAGCAAAGCCTATGATCGTTTGGAATGGGAGTATTTAGAGCAAATAATGAAAAGAATGGGCTTTGCTAATAGTTGGGTGGCCTTAATGATGGAATGTATATCAATTGTGAGCTACTCGATACTTATTAATGGCAACCCCACTCCAATCATCCACCCGTCCAGAGGCATTAGGCAAAGCGATCCACTCTCCCCTTACCTTTTTCTTTTCTGCATTGAGGGCCTCCACAGTTTACTCCAACACTCTGCGGATTCTGGTCAAATCATAGGAGTTTCCATTTGTAAACACGGTCCTCGACTAACTCATCTTTTCTTCGCCGACGACAGATTGCTTTTCTGTTGACCCACAATCTCTGAATGTCAAAGGATTCAAGAATCCTTAAGTAGCTACGAAAAAGCCTCAGGCCAGCAGTTAAATATAGCAAAGACCTCTCTTTTTTTTAGTAAATCAACCTCCCCATCAGCCATAGAGCAGATTACAAACTACCTTGGGGCCCAGGAGGTTAAACAATACGAGAGATATCTTGGTCTTCCCACCCTTGTTGGAAAAAATAAGAAGGCAAGTCTCATGTTCATAAAAGAGAGGGTGTAGGCCAAGTTACAAGGTTGGAAAGAACAACTCCTCTCCCAAGCCGGGAGAGAAGTGTTGCTTAAAGCGGTAGTGCAAGCCATCCCAACCTTTGCCATGAGTTGTTTCAAACTCCCCATCACACTATGTAATGACATTGAGCAACTGATCTACAAATTCTGGTGGGGCCATCGTGGAAACCAAAGGAAAATACACTGGACGAAATGGAGCTCTCTTTGTCTTCCAAAAGACCTTGGTGGTATGGGTTTCAAGGAATTACAAAAATTCAATGACGCAATGCTAGCTAAACAATTGTGGCGACTACTCGAGGATAAAACTTCACTTTTCCACAAGTTCTTCAAGGCTAAATTCTTTCCCAATGGTAGTATTTTTGATGCAAAGGAAGATAAGGGCTCCTTTGCTTGGAGGAGTATTCTTAAAAGCCGGGATGTCATAAAAAAAGGGGGCTCAATGGAGAGTGGGAAATGGCGAGAACATTCTCATCTTCAAAGATAGCTGGCTGCCTGACCCTCAAAACTCTAAAGTTCAATCCCCTCCAACCTTCTTGGGTTGTGATGCACAAGTCTCTGTTCTGATTGATAAGGAGCATAGGTGCTAGATCACAGATGCAGTTAATAATAATTTCATACCTCACGAGTCCAAATTGATAAAATCAATTCCCATTAGCATCATGGATGCTAATGACAAACTGTTTTGGCCAAGCAACTCGGATGGGACATACTCAGTCAAGGCCCGCTATAGACTCCTAGTAAACGAGGAATTGAATTCCCTTAATGAAACCTCCATTCTGCTGCGGCCTAAGAACACTTGGAAGGGCCTTTGGAATCTTAAGATTCCCAATAGAACCAAAACTATGTTGTGGCGAGCCACAAAGGATGCACTACCAACCCAGGCAAATCTTACTCGCAGAAAAGTCCTCACGAATCCTACCTGCCAAGTGTGTGATGCTGAACCGGAATCCACTATTCATGCTCTTTGGTCTTGCCCAAAACTTAAAGAGGTTTGGGCTGTACATTTTGAGTCTTTGAAAAACGAAACACGTGGGTCCTCGACCTTCCTAGACATGTTTAACACCTATTTGGAGAAGTCCCAACACTCGGATCTATTTGCAATGCTAGCTGACCAGATTTGGTTCAAAAGAAATAAGCTGAGAATGGGTGATGATGTGGTGGATCTAAAGCAGCTCAACTCAACGGCCAGAGACACCCTACATGAATTTCAACTCGCCACCGCCACATCCCCAAACCCGCCTCCTATCCGAACCCCCATCAAATGGAAGCCTCCCCCTTCAGATTGGGTTAAATCCAACTTCGATGGGGCTGTTTTTAAGGAGCGTGCTGAAGCTGGTTTGGGCTCCATCATTCAAAACGACTGCGGTCTAGTTATGGATGTTTCAACACAAATTATTCCTCTGCCCACTATTGTGGAAATGGTGGAAGTGTTAGCAGCATGGAGGGCTCTTATCTTTGCCAAAGAACTTGGTTTTGACAAAGTCATCCTAGAAGGTGATTCTGAAATTGCCATTAAAGCCATGAAGTGTGATGATTTCTCTGCAGCGTCCTTTGGTCACATTGTCTCTGACATTAAGGCCTTGTCGGCTCAGTTCAGGTGCGTGATTTTCCAGCACACTCGCAGACAAGGGAACATGGTAGCACATAGTCTTGCAAGATCAGCATGTAATTTTCCTCACTTTTGTACTTGGATGGAGGAAGTTCCTGTGTCTTCCTTTGCTGTATATTCTGCAAAAATTATTAATACTATGTGAGCCCCTTGCTTTTTAGGGGCAGCCTCAAAAAAATAAAATAAAATAAAATAAAATTATGGGGAAAGTTAATCAAGTAGTACGTAATAAAGTTGGAGTTTTTTTTTTTCAAAAAACAAATTCCAAACTTAAATATATAATCTAGCTCAAAGTTATTCTCAAAATAATATATATATATATATATATATATATATAAAGTTCAAAGTTGAGAGGGGTGATTCAGCCAAGCTTGATAGTTTGGATAAATTATAAAAACCTCATGGTGGACAAGTGATGTGGTTCACCATTCTAGTAAAAAACTTCCACTTGTTTAAAATTGTGGAATTTTAAATAAAAATTGAATATTGACTCAGCAATTTTAAATAGGTGGGAGTCTTTTACTGGAATGGTAGATTACACCACTTGTCCACCATGAGGGCTGTATAATTTTTCGATAGTTTGAAGGCAAGTGCATCCCATTCTCCATGGTTTAGTTTCGATTTTTGCTCAAAAACTAAACTAAAATAAAATAATCTTAATGATTTAATACTCAAATTGACTCAACTCAATTATTACAAAACAAATTTTGATAGTTTATAGTATTCGATTTTCATAGTTGTTTTCCCCCATTAACATCAAATCAAGATTTTCAAGTTTGGAATACATATGGACTTACCCAGATTACCCTTTTTAGTTTACCAAACTAACAAAGTATAGCTCCTAAACATCCTAAAATGCAAGTCCAGAATTTTCTGTTTTGTATGCACCCAGGTATTTGGCTAATTATAAAATTTAGGAGGAGATTCAAGGTTGAAAATTTCTAAAAAATTCAACAAACATCATAATAATATGTAAGTATTCATCTTGTTCTTTTCAAAACATAGAAAATCATTCAGATTTACATATTTTGTAACAACTCCTAATTATTTATCGAATTTATAGGATAACCTGAAAATTTGTAGAGATTCATTATTTGTGATACCGGTCGGAAAACTTATTGTTTGGGAATTATTATGGAAAAGTTGTGAGCTTATTTATAAATCTTTGTGAGGTATTGACAGTATTTTATTTGAAACCACTCAACAATATGTTGTGTAGTTTAATTATTTTAAACCTATATATAAGCTCCTTATGATTTATCCTTCTGTGAGATGTTAGTGATTGCCCAGCTTGCATGAAACCATAGTCTTTGTGACATTGTCTAAGCACCCATCTTTTTTTTTTTGAGAAGCACCCATCTATATGACTGTAATTGAGTTTTGTTTATGAGATGACTATTAAGTTTCATATATGTGATGTTTATTGTGTCCATGTGGGGGCTAATATGTTTTATCTGTGTGACAGCAATTGACAAGACCTTGGGTTGGATTATTTTCCTGTTTAGGATTAATGTTGTTGTTGTGGTTCACAACATGTACTATGTATCTTAATTTTTTTTTTCGTCCTTTCCACTTTGCTCTGCAGTAGTGGCTTCCTCCATAGCTTGTCTAAGGTTTTTTTTACTACCTTCTGTGGTAGTGTCTTTCTACATCACCTCCACCCTTCCAAATCCTTATCCACCATGAACCCAGACCAACCAGAACTTACAATCATAACCAATCCATCAAAAAAAGACCTTTATTCTCATAGACCCATCTCCCTACCATCAAAACCCAATGCTGCCTCTGATCTCACCGCTTTTGGTCTTATTGGGCGGCTTATTGCTAGCAAAGCTGTCAATAGGAACAAAGTTAGAGCTATTCTATCCAAGGCTTGGAAAACTCCAAATGGAATATCCATCAACGATCTCAGTAGCAACCTGTTCCTATTCAAATTTCATTCGGAAGACGATAGGAAAAATATCCTCAATCTAGGACCCTGGTTTGTTGAAGGTTTCCTCCTCGTCCTCAAACCTTGTGACCCATTAATTCCTCTATGCAATACCGACTTCACATGGTCTCCTTTTTGGGTCCAGGTCCACAACCTTCCTCCTGATAAAATGTTCCAAGAAAATGCTGAAACAATTGGTAACAAGCCGGGTAAGCTTATTGAGATTGAGTACCCAACCAACGGCAATCTATGTTGGAACTCCTTCCTAAGAATTAAGGTGCATATTGATACCCATGAGCCACTCCTTTGTGGGTTTTATCTAGATTGCAGTCCAAATCCGGATATATGGATTTCCTTTAAGTATGAGAAACTTCATGATTTCTGCTATGGTTGTGGCAGACTGGGGCACTCAAAAATTGTTTGCTCTAGCCCCATATTTCACCTTGGTCCTCGCGGCTTTGGGCCGTGGGTTAGAGCCTCCATCTCCGGCTTTCGTCCTCTCACTTGGCTGGATTTTTTGAAGGATGAAGCAAAGGCCGCCTCCACACCTCCGCCACCTTCTTCAGCTTCCATTGGCCTGGTGAGTTCTTCATCTCTTGGGATTCCCCAAACCCTAACTTCTGACACACCACAAGACCCACCAAACATTCCCAGTTCCCCAAACACTCCTCACCACTCTGTTCTAGACCATACACCCCCTTCTGCCACTAACCCAAACATCCCATCAAGCTCAAGTAGCTGTATTCCTCTCCCCACCAAATCTCAATCACAAATATCAAGTTCCCTTTCCCCCATCTCTACGTTAGAGACCAACCAAATCCTAACTACACATCCACCTACTCCTCCCTTTCTATCTAACCACCACCCTGGGCCCCACTCACCTATCCCACCTCATGGGCCTTCCTCATTTGGCCCACTTAATGTCCTAAAGTCCCATTTCACCTCTTCGGGCCTTCCACCTTCTGAACTGGACCCCCTTTCATCATGGCTCAGTTCCCCCAACACTCAAGCCCATATTGTACAATGGATCTCCTTTGTTAATCTTGCTGATAAGCCCACTACTCCCACCCCTATCTTACACCCTTTAATGACTTCTACCCCATCACCCATAATAGACATATCTTCCCTTCAACTTCATACCCCAATGGATCACACCTTCAACCCCAAGCGCAAGTCCACTGAACCCTACCCAACCAATACCAAAAAAGTTAAAATAACTCCTCCCCAAACCTTTTCTCTCTCACCGACCCCCATCGACTGCCCTCATTTCCACCCTGGACTTCCCCCGAGCCCCAGACAACCAAAAATTCAATGGAAAGAACAAGCTAGACTAAAATCCTCACAAACCCCTTTGGTGTCACCAATCCCTTGTTTCTCTCCCTTAGCCGAGGAGGCGGGCTTAAGTACGCCCCCAACTACTCCATGAAGCTCCTTGCTTGGAATTGTCGCGGGTTTGCCCGCCCTGCAGCCAAATTAGCCTTTAAGGGCTTTCTGAAAAACTACAACCCTGATTGCATTTTTCTCTCTGAAACCAAAATCTTAGAATCCAAAATTAAACCTTTTCTCTCCCACCTCGGTTTCACAAATCTTTTGTACCAAGATCCCGTCCGCAAAGCTGGGGGCATTTGTTTTGCCTGGAAAACCGGCCTTGATATTGAACCAGTCTCTCTCAACAACAATCTCATCAATGTTCTTGTCTTTTCTGATCCTCCCAACACTCCTTGGATGCTCTCTCTTGTCTATGGACCTCCCTACTCCTCCCTCAAAGCCAACTTCTGGCAAAATCTCGAAAACTCTATTAGCTCCTTTGCTGGTGCCTGGATTGGCATTGGTGACTTCAACTGCATTACTTCTCAAGCTGAGAAACTTGGTGGCCGCCCCTTTGCTTCTTCCTTCGATGGAGGTTTTTGTGGTTTCCTCAATAATAATGGCCTCATTGATTTGGGCTTCCAAGGTAATAAATTTACTTGGTCCAACAAATGGCCTGTCAGGACTATCAAACAACGTCTTGACCGGGCTATCGCAAATGATCAGTGGAGGCTCCTTTTCCCTCGAGCTAATCTGCTCCACCACCCTATCACTGCATCTGATCATGCCCCTATTTTGTTGTCCACCATGGGTGTGTCTCGATCCTATCCTAAGCCTTTCAGGTTCGAAGCCATGTGGATTCGTGACCCCTCAAGTCATGACGTCATCAGAATTGCGTGGAGTAAGTTGTTCCACGGCTCTGCAACTTTTTGCCTCACAAAAAAAATAAAAGAGTCAAAGCACTCCTTAAAGAAGTGGAATAAAGAGTCCTTCGGCAACATTCACTTCAGAATCAAAGATCTTACTGATGAGATCACCAAGGTCCAGGCTGAGCCTCCTTCTCCGAGTATTTCTTCCAAAGAAAATCAGCTCTTAGCCGAGCTCAATGAATGTCTGACCAGGGAAGATTTGCACTGGCGCCAAAAGTCCAAGAATCAATGGTATACCTCTTCCAACCTTAATACTAGGTTCTTCCACCTCTCTACCATCATTAAAAGAAGGTGCAATACCATTGACTTCATCAAAGATGGGAATGGTGTCTGGCTTTCTGGACGACCCCAAATCAGTGAATGTTTTATCAATCACTACAAGCAGCTATTCACTTCCCAACATGACCACTACGCCCAACATATTGATCTTGCTTCTCTCATTCCCCCTTCAGTGACTGAGGTTGATAATGAGCTCCTATGCAGTATCCCAACTGATGATGAGATTAAGTCTGTAGTTTTCAGCTTTGGTTCCTTGAAAGCCCCTGGGCCTGATGGTATGTCTGCCATTTTCTACAAAACCTATTGGAATACAGTTGGGCGTGAGGTGATTGCCATGGTTCAGGCTTTTTTTGCTGACGGTCTTTTATTGTCGGAAATGAACCACACCTTCATTACCCTCATTCCCAAATGTCCCAACCCCACCACCGTCCACCAGTTTCGCCCTATCAGTCTTTGCAACATCTCCTACAAAATTATTTCCAAAATCCTAGCCAACCGCCTCAAATCTTTTCTACCTGACCTCATCACACCTTGGCAAGCTGCATCTATACCTGGTAGAAATATTCAAGACAATTCCATCTTGGCCCATGAGATTTTCCATACCATGCACCAAAAACGTACTGGCTCGGTGGGGTTTGCTGCCCTTAAGCTTGATATGGAGAAAGCCTTTGATAAGGTGGAGTGGCCTTTTGTTCTAGCCATCCTCAAGCACTTCGGCTTCTCAGACAAGTGGGTCAATCTAATCAATGAGTGTATATCTACCCCAACTTTTTCTGTTCTTATAAATGGTTCCCCGGCTGGCCACTTTAAATCTCACCGTGGTCTCCGCCAAGGTGAATCTATCTCCCCTTTCCTTTTCATTTTGGTTACTGATGTCTTGTCTAGACTTATTTTGCAGAAGGAAGCAGAGGGCCTTCTTAATGGTATAAAAATTGCTCGGAATTGTTCTGCCATTTCTCACCTCATGTTTGCCGACGACCTGGTGGTGTTTTCTCATGCCTCTCATTCTGACCTGGAAGCTATCCAAGATTGCCTCAATCAATTCCATGATTGGTCTGGTCTTTCAATTAATCATCGGAAGTCTACCATTTCCTTCAACTCCAATGTTCCACAATCTTCCAGAATTGCCTTTTGCAACCATATTGGCCTCAAGCCTTCTGATCCTCAGGCTGTTTATCTCGGCTTACCCCTCCACATCAAGTGTGGCCAGGTTTCATCTTTCAGCACTATTATTGATAAAATCAACAATCGGGTTTCTGGATGGAAAGCAAAGGTTCTCTCTCAAGCTGGTCGGGCCACGCTTATTAAGTCGGTCCTCTCCTCCATCCCCTCCTATTGGATGTCTTCTTTCCAGCTTCCCAAATCCACATGCCATCGAATCGACGCCGTGCTTCGTGATTTCTTTTGGGGGTTTACTGATTCTAAGCATCACCTTTACCCTAAGGCTTGGGACTCTCTTTGCATGCCTAAGTCTGTTGGCGGCCTTGGTTTTCGGCGTGCTTTTGATCTTAATAAAGCTTTGATTTCAAAATTGGGCTGGTGTATTTGCATGAAGTCTGACAAACCTTGGGTTAAGCTGCTCAGAGCTAAATATCTTAGAGGGCGAAACCTGCTTACTGCAACGGTTAAACCCAGTGCCTCCCCTATTTGGAAGGGTATCATCAATTCCATTCCTCTTCTTCGTAAAGGCTTCTGTTTCCATATTAACTCTGGCTCATCGGTCAATATTTGGCATGACCCGTGGATCCCCTCTCTTCAAGGCTTCATCCCTCCCACCCCTCTGGTTCCTCCTACTCAGCAATTAGTGGCCGAGCTTCTCATTCCTGGCACTCGTATCTGGAACAGAGATCTCCTTTTGTCTCTTTTTGACTTGCCTACTGCCAACCACATCCAACAAATCCACCTCACTGCCTCCCTCGCTGAAGATACTGCTTTTTGGGCTTGCAACCCAAGTGGTGACTTTACTGTCAAATCGGCCCTCCTTACCGACCAATCTACCAGATTTTCTTATTCTGGCCCTCTCCTCAGCAAGTCTTGGAAGAAGTTGTGGTCCCTAAAAATAAATGAAAGACTCAAGTTCTTTCTTTGGAAAATCGCTTGGGATGTCATTCCATCAAAGGACTTCCTCCACAAACGAATCCAAGACCTTGACCCCACTTGTCCTCGCTGCCAATGTAACCATGAGTCTTCTGTTCACATTCTTTTTGAATGCCCCTTTGCCATCATTGTTTGGAGGAATTTAACCAATCCCCTCAACCTTTCAGCCATCCCTCCTAAGTCGGCTTCGGATTGGGTTGATTTTATTATTGACCCATCTCCCCATCTCAGTCTTAATAATGAGGAAGCTCATGCATTTTCTCTTTTAGCTGCCATTGCCTGTGACAGAATTTGGTGGAGCCGTAATAAATTAGTTTTTGATGGGTCCCCCTCCAATCCTGTTGACATCGCCTCCGACATCAACCGGGCCTTCATTTCTCATTCGGCAGCTTGGAAAGCCAAGTTGGCTCCGCCCTATACCCCTTGGGTTCCTCCTCCTCCTCCTGGATGGGTCAAGCTCAATTTTGATGCAGCCATCACCCCTTCTGCTTCGTTCCTTGCTATAGTGGGTCGTGACTCCAGCGGGCATATCATCTCTGTCTCCACCTCCAGAGAGTGCTCCTCCTCCCCAGCTTGGGCCGAAGCCAAGGCTGCCCTGTTAGCCATTTCTTCTGCTTCATCTAGAGGATTCTCCTCGGTCATTTTTGAAGGTGATGCCAAGCTCGTGATTGACTCCATCAATCACCCTAGCTCTACCCCCTTGTGGTCCTTAAGAGCCATCATTTCGGACATCCAGCTTCTTCTCCCTAGCTTTGTTAATGTTGCTTTTAATTTTTGCCCCAGGACCTCTAATGGCCTGGCTCATGCCCTTGCCCGTTGGGCCTCCTCTTGTCCAACTTGGGGACCCCAACCCATCTCCTCCATTCCCTCTTGGGTCTTTTGTAAGGAGGTTGATGGGCAGGTTCCCCCTCTGTTGCCTTTTGCCTCTGTTGGGCTCCCTTAATTTTATGCTCTCTATCTTATTCAGCAAAAAAAAAAAAAAAAAAAAAAAAAAAAATGTACTATGTAATTTCATGATTTTATCTAAAATTGCTTTATGCAGTATTATTTCAATTATTTTTGCCACATTATCAATGAAAATTGTTATGCAAAACTTACTTAGAGAATCCAAATTATAACGTATTTTGTGAAAATGCAACTAGAAAAATATTTTTTCAAGTCAAGAATATTGTTTTATATATATTGATCAATAATTAGTGGTGGGAGATTTGAACACTGCACGCATGTCTCTGTTGAAAATATCAAAAAACGTCAATTAATTAAATTACAAGACTCTTAGCAAGTTGAGAGCATTACCAAGGAAGTTAGAGAGAGTCTATTTGTCTGCAATCTCAAGCATGATCAGTGGATGCAAATTAGCGGATCTAGATGGTCTGACACAACGTAAAGTCTTCAATTACGAAGTCAAGGTGCACTCTTAAGTCTTAGAAGAAATTTTGCAGTGGCCAAAATCTTCATGCAACTTTCTTTCCAGACAAAGAATATAATAATTTAAGATAAGTTTCAAGTCTTCATAGCCAGCTTCCATTCAAAGAATAATGGTCTAAATAATAAATAGTATATAAAAAAAATTTTGGCAACATTTTTCATATCAGTTGAGTTGATAAACTATTGTTGGTTCTTGGCTCACTAATATTACTTTTCTACTTACCATTAACAATCTATTACCACCGCACACATTTTGTGCACTAGTCACTCTACAAGTATAAGTGTTTGTGGGGTATAGGAAATAAAGGCCGAAGTTCAAATTTCCAAGAAGGAGTTTCACACATATATACCTTTAAATTAAATAAAAATAGAATTTTTATTTTGTATAAAGAAAATATATATATATATATATATATATATATATCTATTTCATTAACAACAGCCTCTTTTTTTTTTTTTTTTTTGGTCTAAATTAAAATGACGGTGGCTTTTTACTATTTTATATATTTTCAAGGTCAGCTAGCTGCCAATTACGAACCATGACAACTTTTTGTTTTTTGTTTAGAAAAATTCTAACAGTAACTTGGCCCTTTCAACACGGCTCACTCGGTCCCTCTTACATGTCTCTCCTTCCTTGGGTACAAAAAATGAAAAAAGTCCTTACCTTTGAACATCAACACTGCCAGACTTCAAACCCATCTCTCTCTCTCTCTCAATCTCAAATGTTTCGGCTGATCTATCTCTTTACATTCATTTTCTCCTTTCTAACTCTTTCATATGCCGATGACTCTGCAGCCATGGCCAAGCTTCTAGCCTCCTTCGACACCTCCCCAAGCGGCTGGTCCGCCACCACAGACTGCTGTAACTGGAAAAACGTTAACTGCGACGGAAGCAAACGTGTCACCTCCATCAACTTAACTTCTCAGTCTCTCACAGGCACTCTTCCTTCCGATCTCGGCACTCTCACCCAACTCACCACTCTTGCTCTCCAAGGCAACTCTCTCTCTGGACCTCTCCCCTCCCTTGCCAACCTCACTTCTCTTCAAAAACTCTACCTTGACAACAACAATTTCACCTCCATTCCTTCAGGTTTCTTCCAAGGACTCACAAGCTTACAAATATTAACCTTGAGCCAAAACCTTAATCTTGCACCTTGGACCATCTCCACCGAGTTGACTGAGGCCACTAGTTTAGTCACTTTCTATGCTAGCAATACAAATATTATTGGGTCTTTACCAGATATCTTTGGTTCCTTCCCGAGTCTTCAGGATCTCCGACTTTCTCACAATAATCTCAATGGCACTTTACCTAAATCTTTTGGAGGATCCGGAATTCAAAACCTTTGGCTCAACAACCAGCAAAATGGCTTATCGGGTACCATTGACGTGTTGTCATCGATGACACAGTTGTACCAAGTGTGGCTACCGAAGAACCAGCTCACTGGTCCCATCCCAGACGTGTCAAACTGTACAAGTTTGTTTGATCTTCAACTCAAAGACAACCAGTTTACAGGCCTCATCCCAGCCTCACTGCTGTCAATTCCCACATTGAGAAACGTTTCCTTGGATAACAATGTCCTCCAAGGGCCTTACCCATAGTTCCCATCTAGCGTGACTACTCACACTCTTGATGGTATCAATAGCTTCTGTAAAAACACCCCAGGTCCTTGTGATCCCCAAGTGACCACATTGCTCGAAATCGCTTCGGCATTTGGGTATCCAATCAAGCTAGCCAATTCTTGGACAGGTAACAACGCCTGCACCAGCTGGACTTTCATTATCTGCGATTCACAGGGTAATATTATCACTATCAATTTTGCTAAGCAGCAATTCATTGGGACGATCTCTCCTGTCTTTGCAAAACTCACATCGTTGAGGAATTTGTATCTGAATGATAACAATTTGACGGGTTCCATTCCGGATGCTTTCACCAACATGACAAGCCTTCAGGTTCTTGACGTCTCGAACAATAACCTTACTGGGTTGATACCAAAATTTGGAGATTCCGTTAAGCTAACTACGACTGGTAATCCTTTGATTGGGAAGAGTACTCCGAGCTCTGGAAGTGGAGGGAGTAATCCGTCAGGTTCGAATGGCACATCGCCTAGTGGCAATACGACTGTAATGGGGTCGAGTGGTACTTCCATCTCGCCTGGGATGATTGCTAGTATAGTTATTGCTGTGATCATATTTCTTGTGGTCATGGTATTGGTCTCGATTAAATGTTATGTTAGTAGAAGGCACAGGCGACCAACAATTTCATCGAAGATTGAAATAGTGGAGAATCCTGAAAGTAGAAGTGTACGGAATATTGAAATTTCGATTGAAGTTCTAAAGCAGGCGACCAACAATTTCAATGAAGATAACATTTTGGGTAGGGGAGGTTTTGGAGTTGTCTACAAAGGAGAATACCATGATGGGACCAAGGTTGCTGTGAAAAGGATGGAATCTGCTGCAATGGGTAGCAAAGGAATCAATGAATTTCAGGCGGAGATTTCAGTCCTTAATAAAGTGAGACATAGACATTTGGTTTCTCTTTTAGGATGTTGTATCAATGAGAACGAGAGACTTTTGGTATTTGAGTATATGCCACAGGGGTCGTTAACACAACATTTGTTTGATTTGGGTGAGAATGGGTTTTCTCCTCTTACTTGGAAGCAGAGGATTCAAATAGCAATGGATGTGGCACGCGGAATGGAATACTTGCATAGTTTAGCTCCACAAATTTTCATTCATAGAGATTTAAAACCTTCCAACATACTTCTTGGGAATGATAAGAGGGCCAAGGTTGCAGATTTTGGTTTGGTTAAAATTGCGCCTGATGGGAAGAACTCTGTATGGACGCGATTAGCTGGGACATTTGGTTATCTTGCGCCAGAATATGGAGGTAATTAAAGCCTAAGATTTTATGTTCTTGTGTCTTAGTTGAATTTGATAGAGTATAGTTATTAAATGGTCATTGTGTCTTAATTGAATTTGATAGAGTATAGTGATTAAATGGCCATTCAAAACTTGGACAATCTCCCAAAATATCTGCACAATTAAAGCAAATAATCTGATACTGAAGTCAGTCAACTTTCTTATTTGTGTATTATGATAATATTGTAAATAATCTCTCATACCTGTCATTGACGAAAAAGTGTTATTTGTATTTTAGTATAGCCTTCATAATGCTCCAATTGCTCCTTGATTTTTGTCATTTATAATCAAGGGTGTTACGGGAATGATTGGGCCGTTCCACATTAGTCCACTCCTTTATCTCATTTCCATATCAATCCCCATGCTTCTTAAATCTGCTTATTCTTTTACAACAGCCTTTGATCTTCACTTTAATGCATTAGACACCATGCGAGTCTCTCTATTTCATTTTCCTAATCCAAACAAGTTTATAAATATAATTTTCTCCATCCTTACTACCCAACTTGCTATATAAGTTATTGTGGGTCTTAAATTTGACCTTTGGTTTTTGTTATAAACTCAAAATTTAAATAATTAGATAAATAGAGAAAGAAATATTGAATTCTATAAATTTTTTTTGAGGTAATCAATACACTTAGTATGCAACTTTCTAGGCGTATTGTTATATTTTAACACCAATTTATGGTCTATCTGGAGACCGCTTATTGCTAAAAACTGAAAACTGAAAATACTATAACAAAATAATTTTTAAATGTGTGAATAATGCTGTAGAACCTAGTTTTAAAGAAAAATTTGCTGAAATCTGTACTTACGGATTCTGTGAACAATGCACGGGATCCAAACAAAAAACGCAACCCATTCACAAACACGTTTGCATTTGTATCCAAACTAACACTTATTTTGACTAATCAAATTATTGAAAAAAAAAATCATGAAGAAATTTCAAAAATTTGAACAAACATAGAGCAACTAAGTAAATTAATCTAGGAATGAAAAATAAATTACATTTTACGTTTACATTTTATTTTGTATGATAGTTGCATTATTATACATATTTATGATTCATACATATTAATATTTTTATGATTAATTCTATTCATGGTTTTTAATTTTCCCCAACCTCTCAATTTAAATTTTGGCTCTGCCATTATATATGTATAGTCGACCTTGACTAATTTATGAAGAATCTATGCATGACTCAACAATTTGAGACTAGGACTTGTTATTGTTGTAGGTATATAATCTTTTGTCTTCATGTGCTTGTATCATACCAAGTATGTTGACACCAATGTTCACCATGAATAATTATTTTTTAGTTAGATGTCACTAGTTAAGCCATTGCAAGTCATCTTGATGAGTTCTTTTCCTTGTCAATAGCTACAGGAAGACTGACTACCAAAGCAAATGTATATGCATTTGGAGTGGTTTTGATGCAGCTGATTACTGGTAGAAAAGCAGTAGATGATACTTTGCCAGATGAGAACCCTCATTTGGTCACATGGTTTTGTAAGATTCTAAACAACAAGGAGCGCATCCGCATGGCCATTGATCAAACTATTAACCCTGATGAGGAGACCATGGAGAGCATATATAGAGTGGCTGAGCTTGCAGGACATTGCACTACTCACAGGCCATACCAAAGGCCGAATATGGGGCATGTAGTCAACATCTTAAGCCCTCTTGTAAAGCAGTGGAAACCAACATGTCATAAATTAGAGCACAAATTTCCCACTTTTCATGGAGTAGAGGACATCTATGACTTTGACCAACACATGAGCCTTCCTTTGCGAAGATGGCAAACGATGTAGAACCAACAACTCTAGGATCTAAGCATCTATAAACATGTTAAATTCTTTGTGAAAGAGCCAAAGACATGTTTTTCTTTTTATGTTTTTAATCTTTGTGCAAGTAATTTTTACACGTGAAGAGTGAATTATTATATAGTACTCCGTAAGAGCTAAGAAATCGAACTTTTATATTTTGCATTGCATGCATTTTCATTAGACACTTGGCCAACCGAGGTCATACAAAATGTCTCGGTAGACACTTGGTGAATTGAGATTCTCAGACATGTTTAAAACATGTATTTTAACGATTTGGTCTTAATTTGCTTTCACTTGGTCATCTGAAACTAAACCCTTTCTCTTCCACACTCTATCAAATTTTAGTTAAACCAGAACTTTTGATTCCAACATCTTTCACTTATCAATTAAAGGTAATCTCATAATATTTTATTGTATTGACATCATAAGATCGTGTAGACTCATATCTAAGTTTAGGAATTGGGGTTTTTAGAAGTTTTGATATTGAGCTCAAGTTTTTATTTTATTTTATTTCTTTTTGTCAAATGCTTGTACATAATGGGGTTGTTCCCCTTTGGTTTTAAATTTCTTTTTGGACAAATTTATGGTAATCTTTCACTTTATCCATGGTTGTTTTCATATTGCACTCCATGTTTTCAACAAAATGTGTGAGTGACATTTTATTGTGTAACGTGTGTCGATCCACCTTGCATTTGTTTCTTATTTCTTTTATGATCATGGCTTCTAAGAGCATTCACAGCAGTGGTGCTATATAGGTATAATGCTATTTTTTTAGCTCTCAACCACAAAAAACATCATGCAGCAGTGGAGCTAAATCTAAAAGATTTAGCTCCTCAGCTAAGATAGATGTGCACTGTAGCTCACATCTAAAGAAAAAATATTATTTTATTACACTCTCTCTCTTCTCTCATTAAATAAATATTTTCCATTCTCTTTCTCTCTCCGGCTTCTCTTCTTTCTTCTTTCTTCCTCCACTTTCCTCATCTTCTCTCTTCTTCCTCCACCGCTAGCCCAATCTCACAGCCCAGCTGCCAGCCCAGCTTTGACCCATCACCGACGCCGACCCATCTCGCCGATCTCCCCACCCATTCCGCCAAAAAACCCATCTTGCTGATCAGACCCAAGCTCTGGATTTCGTGGGCTTCATTCGTCGATCCAAGCTCTGGGTTTCATCATTGAAGCCGCCGCTTTCTTCCTCTGCCCAATGCTTTGGTTTTCCGTCGATCCAAGCTTTGGGTTTTTTTTTTTTTTTTTTTTTTTTTTTTTTTTTTTGCGTTGCGTGAATTTGATTGCCGTGGTGTGGGTGTTGTCTGGTGGGTCGGGTGGGTGTGGGCTTGGTTGATTTTTTTTTTCTTTGTTATGGGTTGTGGTGGTGGTGGTGGTTGTGGGTGTGGCTGATGGTAGAGTGGGTTTGTTTTGTGGTGCTGTGTTGACGGTGGTTGTGCCGTGCTTTGTGGTGCTATGGGTTTTTTTTTTCTTTTTTTTTCTCTGCTATGGACTAGTGGTGGTGGTGGTGGTGGTGGCTATGGCTGTGGCTGTGGCTGAAGGTAGAGTGGTTGTGGTTGGTGCCTTGGTTGTTATTTTTGGGTAGTAGGATATATTATTTTATTGTAGTGATTATATTATTTTATTGTGTTGAAAGCTAAAGTAGATCCACTGCTGCAGCATGTGTGTAGGTAAAATAGATAAAGTGACTTTTTGTGTAGTTAAATAACTAAAATTTTGCCTCCATTGCTGTAAATGCTCTAAAGAGCCTCGAACTAGTTCCTCTTCCTTTTGTTTTGATAAGAATAAATTTAGGAGCGAGGACTCCGCTAAATCGCACTAGTTCCTCTTCCTTTTGTTTTGATAAGAATAAATTTAGGAGCGAGGACTCTGCTAAATCGTTTCATGAATGTCACGATCATCTCCATATGCACCCCAAGAGATCTATTGACTTTTTTTCTTTATTGCACTCCCCTACTTTTCGCTTAGATACTACATGAAGCTAAGATTCCAATAGAAATTTTATTCATCATAAGCTTGTGCCCATTGAAGTAGAATAACACACCAATATAGACCAATAAGATTAAGCCTAAATCTAATTGGCTAGGGGTAAAGGCCAATTATTAAATTATGAAAATTATATTGACTTAAAGAAATTAACTAACGTATAAAAAAATTAAATAAAATACTAATATGGAATAAGCTAATAAGACCAAATATAAAATCCAAAGAACCGATAGTAAAAAATAATAATAAAACAAAAAAATCGGTTATTTTGGTATTTTTAAAATTGAAGGACAATCAATTCTGAAATATTTTGCAGAAAAATTGACAAAAAAAAAAAGAAAAAAAAAAAGAGAGGCTAAATTATTAATTTCATCTTCTAATTTTGTCTAACAATCAATTTAGTTTTTTAATTTCAATTTCATTCAATTAAGTTCTCTAACTTTTAAATTTATTTAATTTATTCAATTAAGTTATTTTGTAAACTTCCATTAGAAGGGTTACCGATAAATGTCCTAAAACGTCATTTTGGTATTTTTAAAATTCTAAAACTAAAAAAATAATTTAAAAAATTAATAAAATAAAAAGCCAACCATTAGAAATAGAAACTTTGTAATTTGCAAGCCTGGAGACATGCGAAGGAAAGAAAAAGAAAAAGAAAAAGAGTTGGATTAATGCTAAGCTGAAGTGATGAAGAAATAGAAGTTTAATTATGTGGAGTCTACAAGTGGGCTTGTGGCCTTTATGCATAGTTGTCAAGTGGGCCTCTTTCTTGCTTAAAGGAATTGCACGTTAGAATATATGGCAGAAGTATTTCTGGGCCATTCGGGTTTATACATTGTGAAACTCCTCAAGTCAGCGTGTGGTCCAAGCATTAAAAACTCTAGTTCCCCTTGTATGGATCCGGATCCTCTCCATTTCCCTTTGAAATGGAGAGTGTCCAGTTCACGGTGAGGATTTGTTTGGAAACTATCAAGGGTCAGAAATGTGCCACGTCATTTAAATGTTAAAAACTTAACTCAACATATTTAAATTCTGGTTAAGCCAAGTTAACTCAACATTCTTTTCTCTCACCTGAAATTTCAAAGTTGAAACTCTCATTCTCCGTTTCTCAACCAAAAAAAAAAACTCTCATCTCCAAGGATTTTCTTTCTTCATCCCACGGTCCTCACTGTCGCCGGTGCCACCAGCCGTCAATTGAGCTATTAACTTGGAAGGAAAAATACGACATCATGTGAAAAGACACAATTACCCCTTCTCTCAATTCCTTAAATACAAATGAGAAATTATATTTTACCACCTTAAACTATATTTCCGATTACAGTTTACATTCTAAACTTTGGTTTTCCATCCAAGACATAAGCAAAATTGACGGTAGAGTGCAAAGTGTAATACAAGTTAATTATAATTTAATTAGAGTGTTAACCATGCATGGTGCATAGTGTAATTTGATATATAGTTCAGGGTGGTAAAGTGTAATTACCCCCAAATACTCTTTCATTCAAATCTCAACACAAACACTTGACTTGGAAATTTTAAATCTTTCTATTTTTTATTTTTTAATATATAGAAATATTACTATTTTTTTTTTGAAAGAATATTACTATTCTTTGTTGGGAAGCAAGTTGCTCAAAGGATTTTTTTTTTTTTTTTTTTTTTTTTTTCCGCTGAAAGTTGCTCAAAGATTTCGACCATTGGAAAAATCTTCGGATAATGTCCTTGACTTCTTGACGTGTAGAAGACTTTAGGTTATTTTGGACTATCTAGATCGATATAGACTTTTTTTTTTTTTTTTCGTTATAAATGTAGATCTATAGTCACCATCAACTAACGAAATTCTATTTAATAATAAAATTATAAAAGACTGACTAGCAGCATCGTTATTTCCATGGCCATGCTTTGTAAAAAAAAAATCTACTAATGACCGATATAGGAGGCAAGTTTTCCTTTTCATTACAATAAGTCTAGATTCAACCTTTTCCCTCTCTCTTGTGTTTGTGTGTCTGTTTTTCAAGAAAAAAGTCTAGATTCACCAATACAATTAAAAAAAGAAGAAGATTACAATTAAACTATACAAATTTTATAAAAGGCCCACTCAAAATCATTACTTAAGCGAAAAAATACATGAAATTTCTCAAGTGATTCTAATACAATGTTATTTAAATGTATAACTAAAAAAATTTATTGTTAAATCCATAATAAAATACTTATTTGGTATATGTAATAAATATTGTCTAAGGACTTTAAGTTTTGTCTACTAAGTTCCAACAACTCATCACTTCAAAATATGTGTTTAATATGCATAGGGTTTTTTTTTTTTTTTTTTTTTTTAGTAAAATTTTTTTTTCTTCAATTGATTATTATTTTTCTTATTTTATAGTATGTTGTTACTTTTATTTAGATATCAATTAGAATGATAGTTTCTCAAATTATTATTCATTACTGTACTGCTTTGTTACTTGTGGGTCAAATAATTGTTACATATTGTTAATCATTTAGTGTATTCCTTAGGTTTGTTAGTATCGTAAGTGGATTAAGTAATTTTTTCTAAATAAAATTTCATAAAGTTAAAAAGGTAGTTTTTTTTTTTTGGAGAAAAAAAAGTTAAAAGTATTAATAAAGCAAAGATTATCTCAGTGAAGTAAAAAATATATGACTAATACTGCATAAATACTTTATTTAAATTTAATTTTTTATATAACACTTGCGAATATTTCAATTACTAAGTAATATATGATTTATTCAATTTTTTATGATATAAAATATATATAAATAAAAATGTTGATATTAAAAAATCTAAGAAAAGAAATTAGATTAAAAATATCTTTGCACGCGTTATTTTATTTATCTATCGCAAAATATTAATAATTTACTCACATTTTTAAGTAAATAACAAATACATACATAACTCTGTACGATCGTGGTCCGTGTATAACTCAACTTTAGATTTCTAATTGACCCAACTCTTGTAATTTCTTAGACACCGAAATTTTATCTATTAAACTCATATTTTGTACGTGCATCTTCAATTTAAAAGCATATTAGTTTGTTGGTTTCATGCATTCTGAAGAATATATCACAAGCACAATGCACAAGAAGTAGAGATAATTAACGAAAAACAATCACCCGCATAGAACCAAACATGCAAAAAGGCCAAAGTAGGACACAGAAACAGATGCATACCTATTTCTGAATTTAATTAGTCTGTTTCTGCACTATCTGATGATGTTGGAGAGAGAGAGCAATCATATTGGGATTAGGAAAATCATCAAAATTTTCATAATTGGGTATGTTGTCGTTTATTATTTGGAGGCAAGAATAATAGAAGAATATATAGGCCATTTATGAGTAGTTTTGTTTTGTGTATGAAATTCGTTGAAAATTGGTTGAAGGGGGAAGAGGATGTTAAATGCATCCTCCTTAGTGTTTAAGGGTTTTAGTTCATTTTATCCAAAAAAATATATTTAAATAATAATAATAATAATAATCTGTGGTTAATTCCAAGAAATTCTATAATTTCTTCATTTTCTATTCGGACATAGTGTTGATTTCATGCAAGCTTTCTAAAACCCTTGTTCCCCAATTGGCATTAGTCGAGACTCTTGCCAATGAATCCTTCCCATTATCTATGGTATATATAGGTATATGCAAGAATAGATTGTAATAATGATGTTTGAGTTTGGAGAATATGATTTCATAAAGTGAAAATTCAAGTTCTGGAATTTTCTACAGAATTTTCTGGTGACTGTTCAGAAATGTTGAAGAGATTTTAAGCCTTGTTAATGGCTTTATGAAACATTTTAACTCTCCATACATGCTTTTTGATGAAATATAACTCCACAAAATTGTAAGTTAGAGAGAAACACAAGAAATCATGTACATGGTCATTCTCCAAAATTGTTGTCTGTAGAACCCAACATCTTGGTTATATCATGGGGGACAAATTTACGATAACCCTTTAGTAACAGTGTGGGGGGCAAATATTGTCTTAGGAAAATGATATAGTGCATCTAAGTTATCTATTTTCTGTTTGTCTTTTGTGTTAACCTTGTTTTTCCATTATTATTTTGTGTAATATCCCCAACATTATCCAGATCGGATGTGCCAATTTAGGTCTTTTTGCTTGTGGGGGTTGAGTATTTGGGTGATATGATTGAGTTAACCGAAGCATCCTATTTTCAAGAGCAAAGTACTGTTTTTGTTGTTGGGTTTTCACAAATATAGGTTATGAGTTGTGTGTTGATAATGCTATTGTTGTGAAATTTTAAAGTACTCGTCAGTGTACGATCCATATCGAAGTATAGTTTGACAAGAATGAGATCGAACCCACAGGGACTTGAATGAATATAGGAAAATTAATTAAACCTTAACCAAATTAATCTTAATCTAATTTAATAAAAATTGGTTGTTTACAATTAAATAAACTAAACAAATAATTAAACTAAGCAAGGATATATTATAAAGCTGTAAAGAGATGTAAAAAATCTAGAGAAATGAATTAAGGTTTTGGAATCTGCCTTATAAGCCATATCAACATATATTTATGATCATTAATTTTTCCCAACCATTGCATGATAATCTAGAAATCAATCTTGCTATCATGAAAAATATTATCATTAAAACTTCTATTTGAATATCTAAAGCATGCTCTTCTTTGCTTCTTAGGTATAAAATCAAATCATTAATTATATCCGTAGCCAAACAAATTACAAGAGATATCCAATTTTAAAATCAAGAAATAATAAACCAAGCATTCAATTAATTAAGACAAATCCTAAATCATGAGAAAAACATGGTTGAACTCATATCTGGAATCCCATCTTAGTCAATTGATATGAAGCAAGAATAATTTAAATCATTAAAGAACAACTATTGTAGAAAAAATCAAATCACATAAATATTATTGATAATCCTTAACAAAGTTTCATCCTTGACCCTAATTATAAATTTAGCTACTCATAGTAATTGAAAGAAAACACAAAAATAAAATACTAAACATTAAACTAGAAAAATAATTAAAACTAACGGTTATGGAAGAGGTAGCCGCATCTCTCTATACATTCAGTGCTCAACCCTAGCACACCCTTATTTTTCTATTTTGCTCTCTATATATATACTTACTTACACCGCCTGATACTATGCCTCATCCTAATACAAGGGGGATCCGGATCCTCTCCATTTCCCTTTGAAATGGAGAGTGTCCAGTTCACGGTGAGGATTTGTTTGGAAACTATCAAGGGTCAGAAATGTGCCACGTCATTTAAATGTTAAAAACTTAACTCAACATATTTAAACTCTGGTTAAGCCAAGTTAACTCAACATTCTTTTCTCTCACCTGAAATTTCAAAGTTGAAACTCTCATTCTCTGTTTCTCAACAAAAAAAAAAAAAAAAACACTCATCTCCAAGGATTTTCTTTCTCCATCCCACGGTCCTCACCGTCGCCGGTGCCACCAGCCATCGTGCTATTCTTTTCTCTCACCAGCCCATCTGAAATTTCAAAGTTCAAACTCTCATCTCCAAGGATTTTCTCTCTCCATCCCACGGCCCTCACTGTCGTCGATGCCACCAGCCATCGTGCCAAGCCACCGCTGTTGCGCGGGCTATGTCTCATACCAACCTAGCATCATCGGAAAGTGCCGCCCGCCTGCAAGCATAGGCACTACCTGGCATCACCGGACTGCTCTGCTAGATCAGTCACTGCACAGTAAGTTTCTCTCTCTAATTTTTTTATTGATAATCTCTATTTGGTTGCTGAAAAAATGAAGGAAAAAAAACTATGATACCGCTATTTTTGATTGATTTAGTGGTGCTAAATATGGTTTTTTTTTTTTTTTTTTGATAGAACGATTTCTTTGTGTTTGTGTGTGTTTTTAATTTTTTTTTTTTTAAATTTTTTTGAAGCTTTTGGTTTTGAGCTTGGTGGGGTGTTTCAGATTTAGGGGATTTATGGATTGTTTTGATCTAAATTTGTTCTAAAAGCAATGGGATTTATGAGTTATATTTTTAATTGTTCACTTTATTATGAATGTATTGTGAATGTCTCTTCGTTTTCCCTGTCATGCCACTAATTGTAGAATTGGGTGTTTGTAAGTTGTCCTTTAAATCTGCAATAAGGTGAGCAGAAAAAATATTCTTTATAAGGTTTAAATTATGTTCCATGGTGAAGGTTTCTATATTCATTCACTTTTGCTTAATACAGGATGTTGTGAGTGGTGGACAAAAAGATCGAAACAGGTTGCCATGTTGGAGTTTGATCGCATTCGGAAGTCAACTGGGCAAAACCGACTTCTTGTCAAGGTGAGTGTTATATTGTCGTCTTATTGGTTTTTGTCAAAAGGATAATGTCTAATGTATAGCCCGTCTCCAAATTTCTTTTACAACTTGGTTTTGAATTTTGTTATTGCTGTTGGTAAAACGAGAAGAAAATTTAATGGCGTCTTTAATCTTTTCCTTCCAGTTAAGTATTGGTGGGTTGATTTCATTCATAGGAAGTATTGACTAGATAATTGACTTGTTATATTGTATGTTGTAACATATTATACTGATTGGACAAACAATAGAAATGTGTAACTATGATATTGCTATTTTTGATTGATTTATTGGTGCTAAATATGGTTTCTTTCTCTTTTTTTTTTTTTTCTTTTTTTTTTTTTTTTTTTTTTGATAGAGCGGTTTCTTTGTGTTTATGTGTGTTTTTAATTTTTTAATTTTTTTTTTAAAGCTTTTGGTTTTGAGCTTGGTGGGGTGTTTCAGATTTGGGGGATTTATGGATTGTTTTTGATGTTACTTGGAAATCAGTGGATTGAAAGTCTCCAGACTTTGGCGATCTTGAAGGCTAAGTCCTGAAAAACCAAACTCAATCAGAGAAAAGACCGGTGGAGGCCGGCCTATGATCCTCTGATGATAAAGTTAGTGACTTGGGATGGAGAAAGATCCCTTTAAGACTGTTCTGTTTTTAGAGAAAAAGTCTGAATGCCTTACCTCTTCGTAGAAAAATGTTTATATAGTGCACATGGAACGGTTATTTGTTCTAAAAACCGTTCCTATTGTTGAGGAATTTATCAAAGTCAAAAATAACTTCCATAACTTCCATGGAAGTTATTTTATCTAGACCGATGCTTCATTTTGGATAATGGAGGTGTTGGTTCATGGGTAAAAGCCAATTTTGCCTTAGTTCTCAATTTGGCTTAGTCCATTATTTGCCTCGTCCGCCATTAGGGACGGACGAGTCTTCGTCCGTCCTTAATTAACGACGGACGAACTTTGATGGGGACATGGTTTCAAGTCGTCCGCTTTCCTCAAGGACGAACCACATGGACGACTTTTTGGAGGCATTTATCATCATCATCAGTTTTGATCTAAATTTGTTCTAAAAGTAATGGGATTTATGGGTTATATTTTTTATTCCATACCCAAGTTTTTTGAGACTAGGATAAAAAACAGTTATGGATCGTTTTGATCTGAATTTGTTCTAAAAGCAATGAGATTTATGAGTTATATTTTTGATACCACGCCCAAGTTTCTTGAGACTAGGATAAAAAACACAAAAAGGAAAAGCATAAGCAAAGCTAATTTTTTTTTAGAATAAACGGCAGAAGCAAAGCTAGTTTAAGATATAGGATGAGTGAAGAATTAATTATTGGAAAATACTCCATATGCTTTGCATAAGTTAAGAAAAAAGACGTGAAAATGACAACATAAAAGAAAGGCATGGTTCAGGAGAAACACCAAGTGCAGAATTATTTGTGTGTGTTTTATGCTGTGGTTATTAGAATGCTTGGTTCCTTTTTTTTGGTTTGTGGGTATTTTTTTTGGTCTCATTGTTATGTAAATGTATGTGCTTTTGCATGGATTTTGATTTTATTTTTAATTGTTCACTCTATTATGAAAGGTTTAGGGAATGTATTGTGAATGTCTCTTTGTTTTCCCTATCATGCCACTAATTGCAGAATTGGGTGTGTGAAAATTGTCCTTTGTAGGAATGGAATGGGCAAGTTGTTTAACATGAGGCAAGTTGAAGTGATTAAGCTAAGATTGAAAGTTGTGGACTTTGGATGGAATGTATAGTCAAGAAGCAAGAGATGGAATGTGTAGTCAAACAATAGGCACACCAATTGTAGAAGTTTCATGTTATTATAATCATGTAATTAAAGTGTATATTTCAATGGAATTCTTGTTATGTGACCAAAGTGTATATTTTAATCAAATTTGTTCATTTTTTATTATATTCCTTTCTTGTCTACTCTGTTGGATCAAATTTCATGCGATATAAAAAATGATCAGTTTGGAGCAATTGCTCTATTTTTTATGATACTCTGACCTTGTAGTCATGTATGTGGTACAAATTCCATTGGTTTATGGTTTCTATAAAACAACGCATAAATGGGAAAATTTGTCATGCACAGGTACATACATAGTTGCAATGCTTCAAGGGAAAATAACTTGTCACATTTATGAACAATGATTGACTAAAAACTACTCAAACATGTACATATAATAAACCAACATATATGAGTACCTTCATAAGCCAACTATGAAAACTATCCAAATGCTACTACAAATTATGCAAACGCTTGTCAAAGTTGTCCTACAAGCTAAGAATATATCAAATCTAAATCTTTACTAAAACTGAAAAATTAGCCTTGCTAGCTTCAAAATATGTTGTCTTCAGTTAGTCATGGAATACTTCAAAACCTTTTCTTGATAACAAGTGTGTAAAATTTGGTACATGAAGCTTTGCATATATCTTGCACTTGACTTCTTGAACAACGGCTATAACCTTCTCTACAGACTTTTGTACAGATACCCTTCTCTTTAGACTTTTAATAGATGGCTGCTAGCAGCTTCAACTCATTTTCTATAAAAATAAAAATCAAATGCATTATGATAATTAGGCAACCAAGTTGAATTTAAAGGAACTACATTAGACATTGATGCTGTCAAATCTTCAATAATAATTCAATAATAAGATCACAAATTTAAGAAAGAATGAACCAAAATTATTGTATACTATTCAATAATAATTCACTCAATACAGAACTTACGCTTATCTCTTTCTCATCTTTTGTGCTCAAATCTTCGTTTATGTCAACAATCAAAGCAGAAAAGGCCCAGTCATATTCTAATAGTAATTGGAGGAACCTATACTATTGAACAACTATGATGCTGCCAAATCTTCGTTACACATTTCTATTGTTTGTCCAATCAGTATAATATGATACAACAAAGAGACATTCACAATACATTCATAATAAAGTGAACAATTAAAAATATAACCTATAAATCCCATTGCTTTTAGAACAAATTTAGATCAAAAAAATCCATAAATCCCCCAAATCTGAAACACCCCACCAAGCTCAAAACCAAAAGCTTAAAAAAAGAAAAAATTAAAAACACACACAAACACAAAGAAACCGTTCTATCAAAAAAAAGAAAAAAAAAAAAAGAAACCATACTTAGCACCAATAAATCAATCAAAAATAGTGGTATCATAGTTTTTTTCCCTTCATTTTTTCAACAACCAAACAGAGCTTATCAATAAAAAAATTAGAGAGAGAAACTTACTGTGCAGTGATTGATCTAGCAGAGCAGTCTGGTGATGCTGGGTAGTGCCTATGCCTGCAAGTGCGCGGCACTTTCCGATGATGCTAGGTTGGTGTGAGGCATAGCCTGCGCAATAGCGGTGGCTTGGCACGATGGTTGGTGGCACCGGCGACAGTGAGGGCCGTGAGATGGAGAGAGAAAATCCTTGGAGATGAGAGTTTGAACTTTGAAATTTCAGATGGGCTGGTGAGAGAAAAGAATAGAATGATGGCTGGTGGAGAAAGAAAATCCTTGGAGATGAGAGTTTTTTTTTTGGTTGAGAAACGGAGAATGAGAGTTTCAACTTTGAAATTTCAGGTGAGAGAAAAGAATGTTGAGTTAACTTGGCTTAACTAGAGTTTAAATATGTTGAGTTAAGTTTTTAACATTTAAATGATGTGGCACATTTCTGACCCTTGATAGTTTCCAAACAAATCCTCACCGTGAACTGGACACTCTCCATTTCAAAGGGAAATGGAGAGGATCTGGATCCCCCTTGTATTAGGATGAGGCATAGTATCAGGCGGTGTAAGTAAGTATATATATAGAGAGCAAAACAGAAAAGTAAGGGTGTGCTAGGGCTGAAGGCTAAATGTATAGAGAGATGCGGCTACCTCTTCCATGACCGTTAGTTTTAATTATTTTTCTAGTTTAATGTTTAGTATTTTATTTTTGTGTTTTCTTTCAATTACTATGAGTAGCTAAATTTATAATTAGGGTTGAGAATGAAATTTTGTTAAGGATTATCATTAATATTTATGTGATTTGATTTTTTCTACAATAGTTGTTCTTTAATGATTTAAATTATTCTTACTTCATATCAATTGACTAAGATAGGATTCCAGATATGAGTTCAATCATGTTTTTCTCATGATTTAGGATTTGTCTTAATTAATTGAATGCTTGGTTTATTATTTCTTGATTTTAAAATTGGATATCTCTTGTAATTTGTTTGGCTACGGATATAATTGATGATTTGATTTTATACCTAAGAAGCGAAGAAGAGCATGCTTTAGATATTCAAATAGAAGTTTTAACGATAATATTTTTCATGATAGCAAGATTGATTTCTAGTTTATCATGCAATGGTTGGGAAAAATTAATGATCATAAATATATGCTGATATGGCTTACAAGGCAGATTCCAAAACCTTAATTCATTTCTCTAGATTTTTTACATCTCTTTACTGCTTTATATTATATCCTTGCTTAGTTTAATTATTTGTTTAGTTTATTTAATTGTAAACAACCAATTTTTATTAAACTAGATTAGGATTAATTTGGTTAAGGTTTAATTAATTTTCCTATGTTCATTCAAGTCCCTATGGGTTCGACCTCATTCTTGTCAAACTATACTTCGATATGATTCGTACACTTGCGAGTACTTTAAAATTTCACAACAATAGCATTATCAACACACAACTCATAACCTATATTTATGAAAACCCAACAACAAAAACAGTACTTTGCTCTTGAAAATAGGAAGCTTCGGTTAACTCAATCATATCACCCAAATACTCAACCCCCACAAGAAAAAAGACCCAAATTGGCACATCCGATCTGGATAATGTTGGGGATATTACACAAAATAATAATGGAAAAACAAGGTTAACACAAAAGACAAACAGAAAATAGATAACTTAGATGCACTATATCATTTTCCTAAGACAATATTTGCCCCCCACACTGTTACTAAAGGGTTATCGTAAATTTGTCCCCCATGATATAACCAAGATGTTAGGTTCTACAGACAACAATTTTGGAGAATGACCATGTACATGATTTCTTGTGTTTCTCTCAAACTTACAATTTTGTGGAGTTATATTTCATCAAAAAGCATGTATGGAGAGTTAAAATGTTTCATAAAACCATTAACAAGGCTTAAAATCTCTTCAACATTTCTGAACAGTCACCAGAAAATTCTGTAGAAAATTCCAGAACTTGAATTTTCACTTTATGAAACCATATTCTCCAAACTCAAACATCATTATTACAATCTATTCTTGCATATACCTATATATACCATAGATAATGGGAAGGGTTCATTGGCAAGAGTCTCAACTAATGCCAATTGGGGAACAAGGGTTTTAGAAAGCTTGTTTGAAATCAACACTATGTCCGAATAGAAAATGAAGAAATTATAGAATTTCTTGGAATTAACCACAGATTATTATTATTATTATTATTTAAATATATTTTTTTGGAAAAAATGAACTAAAGCCCTTAAACACTAAGGAGGATGCATTTAACATCCTCTTCCCCCTTCAACCAGTTTTCAACGAATTTCATACACAAAACAAAACTACTCATAAATGGCCTATAAATTCTTCTATTATTCTTGCCTCCAAATAATAAACGACAACATACCCAATTATGAAATTTTTGATGATTTTCCTAATCCCAATATGATCGCTCTCTCTTCAACATTATCAGATAATGCAGAAACAGACTAATTAAATTCAGAAATAGGTATGCATCTGTTTCTGTGTCCTACTTTGCTCTTTTTGCATGTTTGGTTCTATGCGGGTGATCGTTTTTCGTTAATTATCTGCACTTCTTGTGCATTGTGCTTGTGATATATTCTTCAGAATGCATGAAACCAACAAACTAATATGCTTTTAAATTGAAGATGCACGTACAAAATATGAGTTTAATAGATAAAATTTCGGTGTCTAAGAAATTACAAGAGTTGGGTCAATTAGAAATCTAAAGTTGAGTTATACACGGACCACGACCGTACATAGTTATGTATGTTTTTGTTATTTACTTAAAAATGTGAGTAAATTATTAATATTTTGGGACAGATAAATAAAATAATGCGTGCAAAGAAATTTTTAATCTAATTTCTTTTCTTAGATTTTTTAATATCAACATTTTTGTTTATATATATTTTATATCATAAAAAATTGAATAAATCATATATTATTTAGTAATTGAAATATTCGCAAGTGTTATATTAAAAATTAAATTTAAATAAAGTATTTATGCAGTATTAGTCATATATTTTTTACTTCACTGAGATAATCTTTGCTTTATTAATACTTTTAAATTTTTTTTCTCCTAAAAAAAAAAAAAAAAAACTACCTTTTTAACTTTATGAAATTTTATTTAGAAAAAATTACTTAATCCACTTACGATACTAACAAACCTAAGGAATACACTAAATGATTAACAATATGTAACAATTATTTGACCCACAAGTAACAAAGTAGTACAGTAATGAATAATCATTTGAGAAACTATCATTCTAATTGATATCTAAATAAAAGTAACAAAATACTATAAAATAAGAAAAATAATAATCAATTGAAGAAAAAAAAATTTACTTAAAAAATTAAAAATTAAAAATTAAAAAAAAAAAAAAAAAACCCTATGCATGTTAAACACATATTTTGAAGTGATGAGTTGTTGCAACTTAGCAGACAAAACTTAAAGTCCTTAGACAATATTTATTACATATACCAAATAAGTATTTTATTTTGGATTTAACAATAAATTTTTTTAGTTATACATTTAAATAACATTGTATTAGAATTACTTGAGAAATTTCATGTATTTTTTCGCTTAAGTAATGATTTTGAGTGGGCCTTTTATAAAATTTGTATAGTTTAATTGTAATCTTTTTCTTTTTTTAATTGTATTGGTGAATCTAGACTTTTTTCTTGAAAAACAGACACACAAACACAACAAACACAAGGGAGAGGGAAAAGGTTGAATCTAGACTCATTGTAATGAAAAGGAAAACTTGCCTCCTATATCGGTCATTAGTAGATTTTTTTTTACAAAGCATGGCCATGGAAATAACGATGCTGCTAGTCAGTCTTTTATAATTTTATTATTAAATAGAATTTCGTTAGTTGATGGTGACTATAGATCTACATTTATAACGAAAAAAAAAAAAGTCTATATCAATCTAGATAGTCCAAAATAACCTAAAGTCTTCTACACTTCAAGAAGTCCAGGACATTATCCGAAGATTTTTCCAATGGTCGAAATCTTTGAGCAACTTTCAGCGGAAAAAAAAAATATATATATATATATATATATATCTTTGAGCAACTTGCTTCCCAACAAAGAATAGTAATATTCTTTCAAAAAAAAAAAAATTAGTAATATTTCTATATATTAAAAAATAAAAAATAGAAAGATTTAAATTTTCCAAGTCAAGTGTTTGTGTTGAGATTTGAATGAAAGAGTATTTGGGGGTAATTACACTTTACTATCCTGAACTATATATCAAATTACACTATGCACCATGCATGATTAACACTCTAATTAAATTATAATTAACTCGTATTACACTTTGCACTCTACCGTCAATTTTGCTTATATCTTGGATGGAAAACCAAAGTTTTGAATGTAAACTGTAATCGAAAATATAGTTTAAGGTGGTAAAATATAATTTCTCATTTGTATTTAAGGAATTGAGAGAAGGGGTAATTGTGTCTTTTCACATGATGTCGTATTTTTCCGTCCAAGTTAATAGCTTAGTTGACGGCGTGATGCAAAGTGTATCATGAGTTATAATTTAAAGTTCCAATTGTGTATTCTGAAAGGTAAGGGTGTAAAGTATAATTTGGGGAATAGTTTATATATAGTGGTAAAGTGTAATTTCTCACAATGTATAGGATACATATATATGGGATGAGACCTACATATGTTGTGAGAAGAGGTATCTTGAGACTGTCTCATAAAATACTTTTTTTTTTTTAAGCTTAAACAACACTCAAATTTGGTCAATATGACCAAGGGCCAGCTTGTAGCTTAATTAGTTTTTTCTTTTTCTCCTATTTCTAATACGATGGAGCATTTCAAAAGCAACTGTAGTATTATTTGTTATGAGTCTATGTTAGGATTAGTACCCTTAAATCCTATTGTATGATGCTATGTATGATATTAAGTGTGATATTGTATATGACATTATGTATGACTTAATATTGTGATTGATAAGTTGTTTTATTATTATCTAAAATAATGGTAACATGAATATTTGGACATTATCATGTAGTCCATGAGATGCATAGTATATGATTTATATGAAAATTCACAGAAAATATAAATCACAAGTTCTTTATAAACTCAAAATTATAGTTCGTAGTCAGTGATGAAATTGGACAATTCATCTGCGAAAACTATAACATATTAACTACAATGATTTGTCTTGATCATGGAAGTAAAGACTTCTAGTTGATATGTTGATATGTTTTAAAAGTTAAGACATATTGAACTGGACCGCTGTGAGATTTATTATTCTCCTAAAGACTGTTAAATAAATAATAAATCTAACGATTTATATTTGCATGAACTCTTAATCCTGAAAGAATAGTGGACCTGATCATGAGGTGTAGGTTACTTTGATATATCAGGAGTGAGGTCTAAAGTAACAATCAAAACCTCAGTATGTTGGGCAACTACATTTAGTGTTGATGGAACATATATTCTCAAGATGGAATTCATAATCTCTTAACGAAAACACAAAATATTCCTTTAAGATAAGTTTAATGGGTTTGTTATTCAGAGAGTTAGGTCTAACCACTTTAGTAAGAAATTACTAAAGTATATATTTATGGAATTGGATTTCATAAATATATGATAAATAATTTAAAAGAATTAAACTGGATACTTAAGGATTAAGACGTAGTAATCTACAAAGTGGCAGTCTACATTCATGACTTTGTGTTACTACGAATATTGTATGAAGGGGTTGCATGTACAATAAAGTCTTGGGATATAATTTATAGATAAGACCTAGAGTGCAATTATATTTATATAGTGGTATTAAATATAGTTAATGGTATCTTTGGACTCATCAAGAGTTGACAGAAAAGCCCAAGGCCCATTAGAGCTAGTGTCTTATTGGTCCCTTTTGATCCCACTCCAAGCCACATACTAGAGTCCAATTGGAAAGGCCCCAAAGGCTAGCTCAATTAGATAATCAGTTATAAGGAGAGAAACATACAGATTTTTTGAAAAAAAAAAAAAAAAACAACTTACATGAAATGGTGTATGTGAGTGTTGGACACTCTCGAATTCTCTCTTGAACAAATTCATATAATTGATTGAGAGACCACACATCTTGGGCATTAGTGGAATTGGAGTGAAGATTAAAAGTATTCTCAAGTGCTTACAATCTTTGTTTTGAAATTCACCACACCAAGGTACATTCTCTTGTTCTTGTATTCTGAAATTTACATAGTGCATGTTATTAATTTCGAATGAAGTAGATCCGTTAATTTTCCGCTACACACATCCATTTTTCCATTAAATGATATCAGAGCGGTCTTCAATTTCGAATTGTATAACATGTTTTGTGAATTTTAGAATTAGAGGTTATAGTTTCATGTTGTTAGAAGATTATGCATTTAATTTTCTGCATGGTTGTTGAAACTATGATTTGATAAAAATTGATATTGGTGTTATGATATTGTTTAAATTTGAATTTAAGTATGTTAAATTGATCTTTAAGGCTATAGCATCAATGAAATTCAATTTTGATATCATTCTCTGACTATCATGTTCGTATGTTAGTTGTTTGTTCAAGAAAAACCATAGAAAACTACCTTAGAAAATTTATGGAAATTTGAGTTTCGATCGATCGAAAAATCACTTTTGATCGATCGAGTGAAACAGTGATCAGACTTTTTGAATAGATTGATTTTCGATTGCTAGTTGATCGATCGAATTTGTTTTTCGATCGATCAAGAGGCAATCGAGTATCAATCGAACAAGTTAGGCAGTCAAGTTCGAATTTTTTAATTTTTTCAACCGATCGAAGGGCACATTCGATCGATCGAAAGAAAGAAAATCAGAATTTTTTCTAAGTGTTTTCACATGTATAAAGAGCAAGGCTATGTGTAATTAGATTATGCATGTTTCAAAATTAAAAACCTTTATTTTAAAATATCTAGTGGGAGAGATACAAGGGTTGGATCTCACGACCTCTATTGTCGGGTTATAGTAGTGTGATTAAGCACCTCGCATTGGCGTATATGCCTTGCTCCATTCGGAGGGTGTTTAATTCATGGTACTACAAGTTAAACTTCTTAATGATAGATGAAGTGTGTTTTTACATTGAGAACGACCACGCTTCCGTGGAGTTACTTGGTGATTCACATTGATTCTAGGCAATGGTGTACACTAGACTAAGTGTAATGTTAACCTCCCTTCGGAGCTATGTCATTATTACTTAAAGGCTGAAGGAAAAGCAGCAAATTATTTTTGTTTGGTAAGAGTTACCATGATAGCATTAATAATGAGAATAATTCTCGCTTGATCATAGTGATTGGTATGACCTCGCTTCCGAGAAATATTAATTGCAGGATTGGGCTGTCATTGCATATATTATATTATGGTTTTATTAAAGTTCCATACTATATGTTTATATGCTAAATTAATAATGTCCAGTTTACTTATTATATTCATGTTTATTGTTTTCAGATTTGAACATGGCATCATTTAGCCCATTTGTAACTATTCTTAATTAAAACAAACTGACTGGCCAACTATGTTGACTGGAAAAGAAATTTGGACATTGTTCTTACTGCTGAAGAGCTCAAATATGTGCTTACTAAACCATGTCCAAGCTTTATTGGTACAGAATCCCACGGATTCCTAGTGTGTGGATTCAGTTTGTACTAATCATATTTGCAATTCCTTGCAGGAGTTCCAGGAGATGTTGGTGTTTATAATTTATGTTTTGAATGTAGAGTTCTAATATTGAAAGACTGTTTATATGTACCTAATGTTCGTAGGAATTTAATTTCTGCTACTTACTTAGGTAAACATGGATATTGTGTTATCCTAAAAGACAATGTTGTAATAAAGAAGGATAAAGTGTTTATCTGTTATGGCAATATTCTGGATGATCTTTATATTTTAACTCTTGATAAGTATAAATTATATAATTCTGAATTAGATAATAACTCTCATGTGAAATCATTAAAGAGAAAGTTTTTTTCTACTAGTGATGCATATCTTTGGCACTTGCGTTTGGGTCATATTAACTCAAATAGGATTCAAAGACTGATAAAAAATAGACTCTCAGGGCCCATGGACTTTGATGAATTTCCAGTTTGTGAATCTTGTTCAGAAGGTAAAATGACCAAACGAACTTTTAATACAAAAGGTAGAAAAGCCCAAGATTTGCTAGAGCTAGTGCATTCTGATGTATGTGGTCCTATGTCAACCCAAGCAAAAGGAGGTTATGAGTATTTCATCACTTTTACTGATGATTACTCAAGATATGGTTATGTGTACCTAATGAAACGGAAATTCGAAACCTTTGAAAAGTTCAAAGAGTTTAGGGCTGAAGTTGAGAATCAATTAGGTAAACACATAAAAGCCATTCGATCTGATTGTGGTGGTGAATACCTTCTTAGGGATTTCAAGGATTACTTAACTCAAAATGGGATTTTATCCCAATTGGCTGCACCTGGCACTCCCCAACAGAATGGTGTAGCAGAGAGAAGGAATAGTACTATTTAGAAATGGTTAGGTCCATGATGAGTTACTCAACTTTACCAATTTCTTTTTGGGGTTATGCCTTAAATACAGAAATACATCTTTTGAACTTTGTTCCATCAAAATCTGTTCCCAAAACACCCTTGGAATTGTGGAGTGGGCGTAAGCCTAATATGAAATATCAATCAAATCCTATTAGAGCTAGTGTTTTATTGGTCCCTTTTGGCCCCATTCCAAGCCACATACTAGAGCCCAATTGGAAAGGCCCCAAAGGCTAGCCTAATTAGATAATCAGTTATAAAGAGAGAACATACAAATTTTTTTTTAAAAAAAAAAAACTTACATCATTAAATGGTGTGTGTGAGTGTTGGACACCCTCGAATTCTCTCTTGAACAAATTCATATAACTGATTGAGAGACCACACATCTTTGGCGTTAGTGGAATTGGAGTGAAGATTAAAAGTATTCCCAAGTGCTTACAATCTTTGTTTTGAAATTCACCGTACCAAGGTACACTCTCTTGTTCTTGTATTCTGAAATTTACATAGTGCATGTTATCAATTTCGAATGAAGTAGATCCGTTATTATTTCTGCTGCGCACATGCATATTTACATCAGTCTATTAGGCACAAAAACACATTGTGAGTAAGATATTATATTAGGTAAAATTGGTTTTATTCAGTTAGCTAGAACCTTAGATATAATCCTTGATACAACATTACCCAAACTAACAGGGCGATACTCCGTAATATATTCTGGTTCATTTTTTTGGGAATGAGAACAATATGCGCATAATTCATTTTTCTTAAATATCTCCCTGTGTGTAAAACAGATAATACATTAGCAATAACATCAGGTCCAACAATATGCTAGAATTTTTGGAAAAAGAAATGTGGCATACCATCGGGCCCTAGTAATTTGGATGGGTGCATCTGGAAAAAAGCGATCTTCACTTCTTCCTTTGTATATGTGCGGGTCAAGGATTGGGTCATTCCCTCTGTCACCACCCTGTCCACTGATTCAATCACATCTTCCACATCCCTTGAATTGGAGGATGTATATAGTTGCTTGTAGTACGCCTTTGCTATGTTGGCTATTTTATCCTCATCAGTTTGCCATACTCCATCCCTATCATACAACCCCACAATGTTGTTCTTCCTTCTTCTTTGGCTCGCCCTTTGGTGGAAGAATTTCGTATTTTTATCTCCCACTGGTAACCATATGGATCTCGATTGTTGTCTCTAAAATACCTCTTCACGGTGTAAGAGTTCATTGATCTCCTTTTTCACCATGTGTATCCACTCCATATTTGGCACATAGCCAGACTACATCAATTCTATCAGTTCTCCTTTTTTTGCATCCAGCCAAGTTTTGGTATTCCCAAAGGTGACTCGGCTCCATGCTCTAAGGTTCATTCTTCATTTTTTTTTTCTCAAATAGGCAGTACATAGGGCTGCCTTGGGGTTATGTTTGATTCCAAGAATCTCGAATTATTGTCTCACAATTCGTATGGGTTACCCACTTCTCTTCAAACCCTTAGATTTTGTGTCTTCGTTGCTTGGGTTGGGTAGGTGGATCCATGTCCATCAGAATAGGATTGTGATCAGAGTAGGATGCTGGAATGTGTCTCACTTTGGTTCTTGGGAACATCTCTCTCCACTCTGATGTTGCAACTACCCTGTTTAATCTTTCCTCAACAAAAGCTGCTCCAACTCGACTGTTCCTCCATGTAAAACAATAGCCATTGAACCCCAAATCAACTAGCCCACAGTGGAGGAGAGTTTGTCAGAATCCTATCATTGCTCCCATTAGTCTAAGGTTGCCACCATTCTTTTCATCAGAGGACAAGATTTCATTGAAGTCACCTAAACATACCCAAGGGAGAGATGCTCGAGCATGTAGATGTCTCACGAGTATCCATGTTTTGCCTTTAAGTTCTTCCTCCAGGTGCCCATATATCCCTATTAATCTCCACAGTGAATCATGTGTATGAACTCTCGCATCAATATAGTTGGGTGAGTAGGTCTGTGTCTCTATGATCACTTCATCTGCTTTCCAAAGTAGTGCTAGACCCCTCCTATGGTTGTCACATGACACAACAAGCATAGTAGAGAACCCCAACTCTATTTTAATTGGCCCCATCTCACAGACAGTCAATTTTGTTTCCATGAGAACAAAATTTTGGGAGCTTTTTTTCTCACTAACTTAGTAAAGACTTCAATTGCACGGTGGTTTCCAAGCCCCCAATCGTTCCAGCTTAGGGTGATCATTGTGATCGGCAGGGTTGAGCATCAGCCTCCACCATTGGTAAATCAATTTGTATTGTGTTGCCCCGAGCTTGGTCTGCTTAGCTTCTTCCTTCCCATGGTCTGTGCTCTCATTCTATCTTTTTTTGTCCATTGTCAATAAGTAAGCTGTGAAGGTTCGGTTCTTTCTGTGGCTAGGGAATGGGTGATTTTTTTCCTCGTGTTTTTTTGTTTTTGGGTCTTTGGGTTGGTCACGTGAGGGTGTGTTTAAGGTTTGTGAGTGTGTTTGTGTGCCGCCACAGCTAATTGGGACCAAGAACAACTCAGTTCCTTGATTCTCAGTGGTCATTATTATGGGCTTTGATTTCGGGGTAATTGATGGTGTTGTATTTGGCATGTCCAACTGTGGTGAATTTCCTGATCCATTATGGACTTAATTGTTTTGGGTTTAGACTTCTGTGGACCTGTAACTGCCATATTTATTGTGTGGAGCTGTGATGACATAACCGGGACGTTATGGGAATGAAGAGATCGTGATTGTTGCTCCACGAATATTGGGTTGGAATTAAACTCACTCTGACCCGCAGATTTTTCCGATTCTGGCTTCGTGGTTTCATGCAGTGATGGCATTACTGTGGTTTGAGGTTGAGCATGTGGGAAGGTTCGGTTTCAACGTGCATGGTTTTGTCCCCCGCCTGCTTCCCTCGTTCGCCCCGAGGACCTACTTTGAGCCATTCACCATACGGTTTCTCTCCATTTACCGTGTCCACCGGTAGCGCACATTCTTTTTGGTCGTGGCCAATGCAGCCACAGTTGTAGCACCAGCCAACTAATTGTTTATACCTAAAGGCCACTTGAGATGTCTCTCCTTCCGGGCTGATCATCGGACCTTCTCGCCTGAGAGGTTTATTCAGTGGGACTTCAACTCTTATCTGCAGGAATCTGGATTGGTCGATCGATTTGAACACTTTACAATCCACCTCCACCAACCCCCCTATGCTCCTGCCAATATCACTACCTGCCTCCTCATTAATCAGGTCAAAGGGCAACCCCCACACTTGAATCCAGAAGGGTTGTTTCAAGAACGTCACAGACCTGACTGACATTCCTTTTTCCCATCGTCGAAGAGCCAAAAGATGATTATCAAAGCACCATAGCCCGTTATTCCAAACCCACATCAGTTGCTTGGGGTTTAGGGAGGAAAGGAATTGAGTTGCAAAATTAGTAACATATTATAACTATCTCAAAAAGAAAAGTTTGGTCAATATGAAGACGATCTTGATTTGATTTTTATTTTTTTATGAATAGAAATTCTCTACTGTATTTTAAGTGTTTCACTTCATGTTTTACAAACTACAATATTCTATGTCTAATTTTTTATAAGAATTTATTTGTTTTAAAAGAAAAAAAAAAGTAGTCTGCTGGCATATTTTTATTCATTTTTATATATGTTGATGTCCAGCTCAGCTGCCATTAAACTTAGGTACATATCAAAATGATGGTGACTTCAAAGATAAAAAAAGTTTGGTACATATTTATCAAAAAAGAAAGTCTGGTACATATCAAATTGATGGTGACTTTAAAACAAATTATTAATATATAAGAAAGACCGTGACTTAAGAAATAAAAAGTCACCGTATACTTACCAAACTTTAATAGTGGTTAAGCTGACAATGATGGTGCTTCGCTGTTCAAAATTTTAAGTACAGAGACGAATGAGAAAAAAAAGAAATGACACACATTCCATTTGCATCCATTTTTTCTTCTCGTTATCAAGCTGGTGGTGGTGGGAGTAGACCAAACGTTTTCCTATAAAAATCCATATTCCGGCTCTCCATTCTAAGCATTCATAGATATTTCTTACAATCTCATTAAGAACTATGGGTTGCTTAATAATATGCCTCTCTCAACTCGTTTTCCTCATTTTTCTCTTGCATTCTCAACCTACTTCATCATCGTCTTTCTCCTCTTCTTCTACACTATCGTGTTCCCAAGAGCAGAGCTCAGCGTTGCTCAAATTTAAGCAACTTCATTCTTATCCAACTTCTTCTTCTTCCAAATATTCTGATGACTGTGATCAAAAGAAAGAGTCTTGGAAGGAGGGCAGAGACTGTTGCTCATGGGGTGGGGTTACGTGTGATACAATGGGGAGAGACGTGATTGGCCTTGACCTTAGTTGCAGTGAGCTTCAAGGCACCATTCATTCCAATAGCAGCCTCTTTCTTCTCCCTAACTTGCGACAGCTCAACCTTGCTTTCAACTGCTTCAATTCACCGATTTCATCTGGGTTTGGTCAGTTTGCTAAGTTGGAAAAACTTGATCTTTCTTCTTCTCAGTTTTCTGGTCAAGTCCCACATGAACTATCCAAACTCTCCAAACTGTCATCACTAGATCTCTCTGGAAATAAACAAGTTAGTCTCAATACATCAGTTATTAGGAGGCTTGTTCAAAATCTGACCAAGCTAAGAGAACTCCGTCTTGATGGTGTTCAGATGTCACTTGTTTCGCTTGATTCTTTGATGAATCTGTCCTCTTCTTTGACAGTCCTTAGTCTCAATGGTTGTGGATTGCATGGCAACTTACCATATAACATTTTCCGCCTACCAAACCTAAGGGAGCTCAGGTTAATTTGTAATCCTGAACTCAGAGGGGCTTTCCCAACGACAAATTGGAGCAATCCCTTGATGTTTTTGGATGTCTCTACCACAGGTTTCTCAGGACCATTGCCAAATTCCATTGACAATCTAAAATTCTTGAAGCATTTGGGATTATCTCAGTGCAATTTCAATGGCTTGATACCTGCGTCATTTGGTAACCTTACGCAAATTACTGTATTAGATTTATCAGGTAACAATTTTGTTGGTGAGTTGCCATCATCACTTTCAAACCTCAGGAACCTGTCTTTCTTGAATCTCCAATGCAACAAGTTAAGTGGTAAGATCCCATCATCAGTTTCATGTGGGCAACATCCAATCCTTTAAATACTTTTGAATCTAATGGAATTGCAATTTTACAGGATCAATACCCGAGTCCTTTGGAAACCTCACGAAAGTTACTTATTGTTACCTTTCATCTAACAAGTTCATTGGCCACATTCCATCATCACTCTCAAATCTAAAGGATCTCACTTTTCTGGACCTCGGAGGCAACAACTTTGAAGGTACACTTCCAGATTTTTTGACCAAGCTCACAAAACTCACAAATTTAGACTTAAATTCTAACCACCTTATTGGTCAAATTGGTGAATTCCAACATGTCAGGTCACTGGAGATTCTTTTGTTATATAATAACAGGCTAAATGGTTCTATTCCAAAGTCAATCTCAAATCTTGTGAAACTTCAGAAGCTTGATATTTCTTCAAATAATCTGAGTGGCACTACAGAATTTGATATGTTCTCAAAGCTCAATGAAATCGATTTTCTAGACCTATCCTATAACAGTCTGTCTTTGAGCATCAACAACAATTTAAAGTATACCTTCCCCAAACTTAAATACTTGAAACTAGCATCTTGCAACATAACTAAATTTCCATACTTTTTAAGAACCTTAGAGTTCTTAGATACCTTAGACCTATCTAACAATAGGATCAAAGGCCAAGTCCCAAAATGGATGTTTAAAGTGCTAGGGAATTTGAAATCATTAAATCTTTCTCATAACTCTCTGACAAGTATAGAGCAAATTCCAGGAGAGAATTTAGAAAATCTTGATCTTCATGCCAACTTTCTTCAAGGAACTTTTCCTGTTCCACCATCTTCCGTGGTTTTCTTTTCTATCTCAAACAATAACTTGACCGGGGAAATCCCTTCTTCAATTTGCAATCTAACCCTCCAAATCCTTGATATCTCCTTTAACAATCTAACTGGTATGATTCCACGATGTTTGGGATACTTGAGTGATTTTCTCTCGGTGATGGATTTGCGAACAAATAGATTCCATGGAACCATCCCTGAAATGTTTGCAAAGTGCAAAAGCTTGAGAACTCTTGTCTTTAATCACAATCAATTGGAAGGGTCATTACCACAATCTTTGGTCAACTATAGAAAGTTGGAAGTTCTAGACTTTGGAAATAACAAAATAAATGATTCATTCCCCTATTGGTTGGAAGCGCTTCCAAAGCTACAGGTTCTTGTCTTGAGGTGCAATAGATTTTATGGTCAAATTGAAGATTTCAAGGGCAACTCATCTTTTGCTATGTTGCGAATAATTGACCTTTCTCAAAATAATTTTATGGGTCATTTAACTTCCAATTTTTTTGAAGGATTGAAAGCTATAAAAACAGTCAATGAAAATGAAGTTTCATTGAAATATATTGGGGAAGACTATTACCAAGACTCAGTTATGGTGGTATGGAAAGGGCATGAACGTAAGCTAGAGAGAATCTTAACTATCTTCACTACCATTGACCTCTCATGCAACAAGTTCCACGGGCAAATTCCAAAAGTACTTGGAAAACTTCAATTTCTTCGAGAGCTCAACCTCTCCCATAATAGCCTAACTGGCTATATCCCACCATCATTGGGAAATTTGTTGGTACTTGAATCCTTAGACCTCTCTTCAAATATGCTCAATGGCTCCATTCCAGTGCACTTGACAAGTTTAACATTTTTAGCTGTTTTAAACCTTTCACAAAACAAACTTACAGGACCCATACCTCAAGGCCCACAATTTAATACTTTTCAAAACAACTCATACATTGGGAACAAAGGATTGTGTGGATTTCCATTGTCAAAGAAATGTAGGATTGTTGAGCCACCACCATCTGAAGAGGACAATGATTTAAAGTTTACAAGTGGATTTGGTTGGAAGGCTGTGATGATTGGGTATGGATGTGGATTCGTGTATGGGATAGCTATGGGATATCTTGTTTCCAAATCTAGAAAACCTCAATGGCTTGTAAGCTTGGTTGGGATATCTTGTTTCCAAGTCTAGAAAACTTCAATATGGCTTGTAAGCTTGGTTAGAGGAGAACAATATCTAAAGAAGAGAAGGGGCTAATAATTAAACATCAAGAGGAAGATGAAATTAAAGCAATTAAGGGGTGGTTGATGTGTTTTGAAAAAAAATTTCTCTAGAATATTATTGTACTATTGTTTTATATATCCTTGTCTTAGAAGTTGCACAATAATTTGTATGTATAGATGTTGTTTACTTCTTCATAGAATAATCGTGCTCATATATGATGAACATATATATATATATATATATATATATATATATTTACCGGAATTCCATGTATTGTTTGTTTTTTTAGATTGTGTGGCATGTTGGAATTTAGTGTTGGGATGGTCCTGCGCTGGTTTCTAATATTTTCTTTGTATCAATGAATAATTGATTTTATATAAAAAGAAAAAAAAATGGAATATTTCAAATCATAATCATAAAAATACTAGAATTCAAAATGAAAAAGGGTTTACACATGGAAATTAGATCTGGTCCTTGATCAGGCATGGAAAAGTGGAAAACACACCCTTATTGAAGGAAGATCGAAGTTTTGTCAGCTGCCACCCACTCCACCACCACACACACCACCCCCCCCCCCCCCCCAAACACACACACACACACACACAAAAAGACCCACTCTGTAGAAACTTCCAAGACCCATGAAGGCTTATTTACCTCTTTTTTCCCAAATTCTCAAGGCCATTATAGTCTGATGTTGGAACTTACAGCACATATAGAGGGTAGAGCACACAATGTGAGAGATTGTCGTTAGAGTATGAGCTTTTCTTTCTCCTACCGTGGTCATTGAAACCTATTAAAGCAAGTATTTCAAAGGTATTTAGGATTATTTCTTAATGTGTTGTTCGAAAGATTTTATTGTGGTGAAGTTGGTTTTTGTAGAGGTCATTGAGGTAAGCTTGTATTTCTCTTAATTTGTAGTCTAAGCTCAAGTTGTGTGGTTAAACTTGAGTAAAAGATCAATGTAACTTGTTGATTATAGTGGATCATTCCAAACACGACTTGTCTACGTAGACTTATAGTGTTTTTGGAAGGAGGGGAGTAGAAAAAAAATGAAATATTGAGGGTTTAATAAATCTTATTTGGAATTTTTTAAATTGGGGTGGGGGGAGGAAGTATTTAAGCCTATGTTGTGTATCCTCCCAATTTTCATTTTATTTTTTTACGAGTTTCCTTAATTTTAATTTTTTAAAATAGGAAAATTTTGGAAAAGAGGAGAGAGATTCCATTTATTTTAAAATTTTAATTGCCAATTTTACCCCTATGATGAATTAATAAAAGATATCAATTTATATGACCATTCTCTTCTGCTCTCCTCACCTACTTAATTTTTAATACAACTAGATGATCATTTGTTCTCCTTTTTCTTAATTTTTAAAATATCTCCCATAAAAAAATTTAAAATATCTAATTGAGGGTAATCATTCCTCTCCCATCTCCTCTCTTCTACTTTCTCCCTCACTCTTTACTCTCCTTTCTCTCCAAACTTCCAAACATACTACTGGCATTGAGTCTCTTAAATCTTGTGTGCATTGTTTATGCCTTCTATGTGTTTGATAATTTGTCTCTTACAATACCAAAAAAAAAAAAAAAGTCCTCTGTGAAATTGAAATCTATTAATGACTAAGATTCCATATTACATATGTTCTTAGCTTAGTCTCGATATTTCTTATCGGTAACTTCCATTAACTTTGTGTTGGTAAATCCATTCCTGGTTGACAATATAGATTAAGGCTCTTACCAGGAAGTGGTGTGTTTTAACCAACATTTTAGACTCTTATATAAATCATCATCCATTTTACCTTCTCGACAATGTGGCATTTAGCGATCTGCCCTTCCACGATTTAACTTTTTAGGGTTTTTTGTTTAGACTAGAGAGTGTTGAAGCAGAGCAACCTCTTACCTTTCCAAAGTCTTCCTTCAAGTTATTTTTACAACCAATCTAGGGTATTACGTATGGAAACTTGGGTTGAATATCATGGTGCATACTTTGAAATTAAAGTGAGTTGTAGCGATTTTGAGCTATAATGCCAAAGCGAGCAACTGGCATTTGATATAAAATTAATGTAGGCTGCATTAGTTTTTCTAGCCCTTTTAAGTAACAAAAGAAAGGTGATCTCATGAGTCATGACCATTAAATATCATTTGTGTATTTTTACTTCATTTAAGCTACCCCACAATTTCTTTGACCATTAGCTTGGGGAGAGAGAGAACTCTTGCAAGTGACTATGTATTTTCTATGTGTAGCCTACATATACTTATGTGTACAAGATCTGCAATTCATCTATATAATACCTAAAAGCTTAAGCATAGTATTTATTATTGTTATGCTCATGTTGAACCACATCAATATAGCATTTCGGTCCATTCAGTTCATTTCAGTCCACTTCAATCCATTTGGTCCATTCATTTTATTTCGATCCACTTTAGTCCATCCAATTTGGTCCACTTCTGACCAATTCGGTCCACATTGGTCTATTTCAATCTATTTTAGTCCATTTTGGTCCTTCGGTTCACTCTAGTCCACTTCGGTCCATTCAGATCACCTCAGTCCATTTTGTCCTCTTTGATGATGCTTTAGGAGGAGAGGTGTATGTTAAAAGAGGAGCTAATTAATTGACAATTATGTCAAATTTTCAGTGTAATATCGATAAGTATCTTGATAAAATTATATTTTTCTTATGTTATTAAAGTTTTGTATTTTTTTTTTCATAATATTAAGTGATGGATTTGCTTATACATGCTTCCTTCTTTAGCTATTTAAGACGTATAAAAGATGAACAGTTCGTATGAAGTACTAGAAAAAAAATCCAACCACACATTAATTTATTTACAAAATACCTTGTATTATAATATAATTGAATGTAAAGTGTATTATATTTTCTTAAAAAATATAAAAAATTTAAAGTACTTTCTAATAACAAATATATAGATAGCTTAATTTACAAAATCTAATACTGCCTCCATCCCACTTTGTTTGTCCTCTATTCTATTTTGGGATGTCCCAAAATATTGTCCTGTTTCTAAAAATAAAAGTCATTAATTTACTAATGTTCCTGTTATACCCCTATTTTATTAGTAATTCAATTTTTTGATAAATTTATTTAAGGGTAGTTTTGGAAACTTATACAATTTTAAAACGTAGACAAGACAATAAATAATGTTTTCTTAAAAAGTTTGACTTTTCAAACAGGACAAACAAAGTAGAACGGAGGGAGTATATTGTATTGACTATACTTTATTAAAAAATAATCACTTCATTTTAAGAAGAGATTGAGACTAATACTTATAAGTCTCATATACTATTTTAATTTTTTACTTAACAGAAAAAAAATCATCAAATATTTTTACAAAAAAAAAAATCATCAAATTTTTTTGGAGCGTTGTGCGGATCTGCTATTAGTGTTTATAAAGCCTGCATGTAACAAAATTACAAAAATATTATTGAACAACCAGAATTCACTAAGCACTTTCTCAACAAAAAAATAATAATAATAAAAATCACTAAGCACTAAGCACTAAGCACTAAAAGTGTTTTTAATGGATTAAAACGCCAACACCGCAATAAAGTAACATCTTATTTATCAAAATATCAGTTTACGCACGAACTTGACATAGGATCAATGGCAGAGCTGGGATTTAATTTCAAGGGTGGCAAAATTTATAAACAACACACATGCATACATACAGGCAAATACTTGATACCAATCTGAATAATGACAAATCATTCGCGTGAATACCCAGCGATGTTTTAATGTAAACAAAGTTATAAGATAACAATTTTTTATATGATGTTAATTTGTTAGGTGTTTGTGAATTTTTTAAAGTCAAAATTTTACTTATGATTCACGTTAAAGGATTATTAATAGGTAGACAAATCCAAAGTATAGCTCTTGTGGAAAATTAGTGTGTACTTCTGGAGTACCATAAATGCGTATTCCCTCCTCTCACATGAGTGATGGGTCCCACTAATTAAATTTTTTGTGGGACCCACCACTCATGTGAGAGGAGGGAGTACGCATTTATGGTACTCCGGGAATACCTAATAATTTTTCATCAGATCTAATATTTTGATTAATTAAACTCATAAAATAGTTGATTCGCAATATTTCTTAAGAGTAATATGGGAACTTATAGTCAAGAGTCTTGTAACTTAATTAGCTCTTTTAGTATTTCTAAAAAAGACATCCAAAGTTTAAATTTTCTATCTCCCATTGAAACTATCAAATTATTAAATAAAATAAAAAAACACGTGAACATATGGGTCCAGTTAATGAGTGCCCTGGCGCTTTTATTAAGGTTGATTTTTTTAATTGCAATCGATTTCGTTTTTATAAGTACTCAAGTCACTTCAACCACTTCCTAATACAAGCATTCAACCAAATATATATATACACACACACACACGCATGAGGGGGATTCGTTTAAAGCCTCCTTAATAAGTGTACAAGAGTATTGGTTAACAAAAGCCAACAAAAATTCAAGGTTTTGAAACCTGGACCGGACCATACGGTCCGACCGGGAAACCGTGAACCTCTCACAATCACAGTTCTTTTAAGCTTAAGAACCAGCTATGCCAAAAAAGCAAGGAACTGCTCGAACCACAGTTCAACCGCACGGTTCTAAGAACCGTGATCAGATCGCTTCTCACAATACCCTTTGAATCTGAACCTTAAAAAAAAAAAAAAAAAAAAACACAACTGCTGGGATCAAAAAACGTCTGGTTTTTGTTTCAATCTCTTTGCTTCACTCTCAAAAAACTTCTCACATAATTCAAACACAAAACAAAATCCAATTCTTACGATAAAGTTGAATCAGAATAAGCAAATATGAAAAAAAAAAAAAAAAAAAAAAGAAAAAAAAAAAGAAAAAAAAGAAAAAGGAAGAGAACAAGCCGATCTGACCCAGTTTGGTGGTGGGGAGGAGGACGAACGGCGAACGAGGTAGTGCTTCATGGTGAACGCCGATCACTTTGTCCTTTCGGCAACCTCAATCTCCACCGGCCTTCAATCTGTGCACCATGATCTCCATTAGCCTTTGATCTGTGCACCACGATCTCCACTGGCCTTCGATCTGTGCACCACAATCTCCACCGGCGCTTCAGATTCTCCTCTCTCTCTCTTCTCTTTTCTCTGATGTTGTGAATTTGTGAATAATTGGGTCCATATGTGAAATGATAACTGTGAAGTAAATGTGAGGTTGAGAGTTGAGTAATAAATTGGGTCCGTATGAAAATGTGTGGTTGTCTTTATCCCTTAGTTTTTTTTTTTTTTATTTTATTTTATTTTATTTTATGTAATTGTGTGGTTTTTTTTTTTTTTATTCAAACGTGTGGTATTTAATATTAAGAAAAAGCAATTTAGAAATACTACCACAATATTTTCACAATAAATTTTAAGTAATAGATTGTTATTAGCTAATATTGGTGAGCAAAAAAATAATTTTAGTGATAGGTTCAAATTATTAAAATAATTTACTAATTTAATATTTTTATATATATTTAAATTAATTATGACATCATTACGGTTCGACTCCGATTCAATCTCAAAAATCTTAAACCTCTCCCTTTTACGGTTCAATAAAAGGTCCGGGTCTGAAAACCTTGCAAAAATTCACATGAATAAAATTTTTCTTTGAGAACTTCTCAAATATCTAGTGGAAACTAGAATCCAGACTTCTTTCCCTGAGTTTTCGAGGCTACTGTTAAGCAAGAACGATATCTATGATGGGTTTGGATAGGACTTATATGGCGTTTACGTTTTGTGTTGCGTTTTGCTCTTTTCTTTTTTCTTTTTTCACGCGTTTTAGAGACAAAATTGAGCTGAAACGGCAACTGTTTATGCACTGTGCATGAACAGTAGCCGAAAGTTTTGACTTTTCAGCACATTAATAGGTCCCGTGCACCATTCACAGGACCTACAAACTTCACTTTTCAGCAACTTTTTCATTAACCCACGGCACTATTCACACATTTAAAAATTATTTTGCTATAGTGTTTTCAGTTTTCAGTTTCAACAAAATAAGTTCTATCCAAAAGGACCCTAGTCTTACTGCATTTCCATTATGCGTTCGGTGGTATCAGGGATCTACTCAATCAAAACCATTTTGCATCAGCCTCAACCATTTATCACAAAATGTTGAAGTGAATACCCTTAGCAAAGTTAGCTTAAATGGGAAAAATTTGAGGTTTTAGCTAGTTATATTTTTACTAAATTGTTATTGAGGCTGTATGAATGGGTTATGAGCTTAGTCAAGGAAAAGGAATAAGTAAATGGGTAAACTTAAAATGCAAGTACAAAGACTAAGACTTAAATTGTTAGTGTTTGTGAGTCACCCATTAGAATTCTATCATCTGAAGTGTAGACTACGATGGCTTTGTTGAAAATGATTGTGAAAGAAAGGAAAACGGAAGAGGTACCCATTACATTAGTGCTTCTTGAGTCATTTGCCAAAGTCATGATAGACCATAAGAAATCAAATAACCTGTCCTAAGAAATCAAAGAATTTATGATGGCTTTGTTGAGAAGATAAATAAAAATTACATAAAATTAATAAAATAAAATAAATGAAGATAACAAGTACAACTATGAGGTAGTTATCATCACTCTTTCATATAAAATACACACCTTCCAGCTCTGCTTTAAAGACATAATATATTTGCCTCTGATCTCATTTGGAATTATGAGGTGGTTAATATGGCTCTCTCAACACTTCTACCTCTTACTGCTCTTCTATTCTCTTTTTACTTCATCATCATCTATTGCCTCTACTTTGAAACCACTGTGCTTCCAAGACCAGCAGTTAGCATTACTCCATTTTAAGCAATTATTTACCTTTTCAGAATTTTCTTCTTATGATTGTAACCTTTTGGGTTATCAGCATTCTTATCCAAAGATGGAGTCTTGGAAAAAGGGCACTGATTGCTGCTCATGGGATGGGGTTACTTGTGATAGGGTGAAGGGAAACCTGATTGGCCTTGACCTCAGTTGTAGCTGGCTTCAAGGCATCATCCCTTTAAATAGTACTCTCTTTCTTCTCTCTCACTTACAACATCTCAACCTTGCTTTCAATGACTTTGAACTTTCGTTGATTTCATCTGAGTTTGATCAATTTACTAGGTTGTGTGTTTTCTGGCCAAGTCCCACTTTATTTATCACACCTCTCCCTATTGGCTTCACTACATCTTTCTCAAAATCATTTTGTTAGTCTCGAAACATTTGTTGTTAGAAGGCTTGCTAAAAATTTGAAGATGCTAAGAGAACTTCATTTTGATTTGGTTGACATGTCTTCTGTTTCACTTGGGTCTTTGATGAATTTTTCTTCTTCATTGACAACCCTTAGTCTCTTTAACTGTGAATTGCAAGGGACGTTACCAGTTGATATTTTTCACCTACCAAACCTACTTACACTCACTTTAACGTCTAATATTGAACTCAAGAGGGTTTTTTCCATTGGTAAATTTGACAAGTCCCTTAAGGTTTTTGGATCTCTCTTACACTAATGTCTCAAGCGAATTACCGAAATCAATTGACAATCTAAAATTCTTAAGAAATTTGAGATTACGTCAATACTTGTATCACTCGGTAACCTTACACAACTCACTTATGTAGATTTATCTGAAAACCATTTTAGTGGTGAGATACCATCATCACTTTCAAACCTCAAGATGCTATCATACTTGGGTCTAGACTACAACAATCTCAATGGTAAGATCCCATAATCACTTTCAATTTACAATGTATAGTTTGTGCAAATTGTTTGAATCTCATAAAATTGCAATTTTGCAGGTTCAATTCCCTCATTAATTGGGAACCTCACGAAAGTTACTCAAATTTTCCTCCAATCTAACTACTTCACCGGTCAAATTCCATCACTTTCAAAGCTAAAGGATCTCAATCTTATTGACCTAAGATTCAACAACCTTAGAGGTAGAATTCCTGATTTTTTGACCAACCTCACAAGACTCACCAAAGTTTACTTGTCTTATAACCAACTCACTAGTCAAATTGGTGAATTCCAAAGTAGCAATTCCTTACAAATTCTTAGATTGGAAAATAACAGGCTTTATGGTCCTATTCCAAAATCAATATCTAATCTTGTGAATCTTATAGAGCTTGATATTTCATCAAATGACTTGAGTGGCATTGTGGAATTTGATCAATCTACAAAGCTCAAAGAACTTCAAACTCTTGATCTTTCATATAACAATCAATTATTGAGCATCAAAAGCAAATTTAATGATACCTTCCCTGCTCTTCAATCTTTGAACTTAGTTTCTTGCAACATAACCAAATTCCCAAATTTCATAAAACTGTAAAAAAGATTAGAAAATTTAGACCTATCTAATAATAGCATTTACGGTCAAGTCCTGGAATGGATGTTTGAAATTGGAGAGAATTTGGTATACCTAAATCTTTCTTATAATTTTTTATCAAGTATAGAGAGACTTCCATGGAAGAATCTAAGGTTTACTTGACCTTTAGGCCAATCTATTGCAAGGAAAGCTTCTTGTTCCTCCATTTTATACAAAAGTTTTTTCTATATCACACAATAAATTGACTGGGGGTATCCCATCTATGATTTGTAAAGTAAGTTCCCTTGCAATCTTTGACATATCTTACAACAATTTAGGTGGGGCACTTCCACAATGTTTGGGAAACTTCAGTTATTCTCTTTTAGTGATGGATTTGCAGATGAATAATTTTCATAGCATCATCCCTGATACTTTTTCATGGGGCTATAGCTTGACAACTCTTGTCTTAAATGGTATTCAATTTGAAGGGCTATTACCAAAATCTTTGGTTCGCTGTACAAGTTTAGAAGTTCTAGACCTTGGAAATAACAGGATAAATGATTCATTCCCTTCTTGGTTGGAAGCTCTATCGAATCTATGGATTCTTGTCTTGGGATCTAATAGACTCCATGGTCCAATTGGAAATCACAAAACTGATGGGATGTTTTTCTCTAAACTACAAATTCTTGACCTCTCCCACAATCAGTTCATTGGCCTTTTACCAAGAAATTATTTTGGAAACATGAAAGGCATGAGGAGTATCGATGAAGATAAACCTAAACAACAATATTTGGGTGAATATTATCTTCACGAATATCCAACTGCAACTTATTATCAAGATTCAGTAGTGATAACAGTAAAAGGATTGGAGATAGAAGTACTGAAAATCCTAACCATCTTCACAGCAATTGATTTATCAAGCAACAAATTCCAAGGAGAGATTCCAGAAGAACTTGGAAGGCTTAAATTTCTCCGACTGCTCAACCTTTCCCATAACAACCTAACTGGACATATCCCATCATCTTTGGCAAATTTATTAGCACTTGAATCATTAGATCTCTCTTCAAATAAACTCAGTGGAGAAATTCCCATGCAATTGACAAGCCTAACATTTTTGGTCGTGTTAAACCTTTCGTAAAACCAGCTTACTGGATCCATACCTTAAGGTAAGCAATTTGCTACATTTCAAAATGACTCATATAATGGGAACTTAGGATTGTGTGGATTTCCACTGTCCTGGAAATGTAGTGCTGATGAGCCTCCACCTCCTCCCAGCATTAAATTTCCAAGAAGACAATAATGATTCAATGTTTGGAAATGGATTTGATTGGAAGGCTGTGTTGATTGGGTATGGATGTGGATTGGTGTTAGGATTAGCTATGGGATATGTTACGTTTAAAATGGGAAAACTGCAGTGGCTAGTAAGGTTGATTGAAGGAGAACAAAATGGAAAGGTGACAATGCCCAACAACCAAAGATCCAAGCGAAGAAGAAGTTAATGTGTGCTCTGAGGTAAGTGTGACAAAATCCTCTTTGAATTTATATTGTGTGGTTTTGTATAAACTTATCTAAGAAGTAGAAACAGCATTTTCGTGAAGTTCATAATCTGTAATTTTTCTCTGTTTTGCATGCAAGGTATTGTAGAAAGTGATGAGGACACTATTCTCTACTATGAGTCAGAAAAGATTACTAGCTTTGACTTACAGGTGTTCATTAGGATGGCAACTATCAAGGAGTGGATCATGCTTGTATGAATTATGGTGTCGTTTCCTTATTCCTCGAAAAATCATTTTCAGATTTTATGTATGTATATTTGAGGGTATTCTATGTGTTTGTTTTAAAATTGTGTCGTGTGTTGGACTTAATCTTGGAGCTGGTGTTGTTCTTAGTTGGCTCTTCTTTATGTATGTACTAGTCACAAACCAATGCGATGCAAAGAAAAACTTTGCTTAAAGGTATAAGCCAATTTTATTTGTCTCGAGCTGAAACAAATAAACTTAGGTTCTTTATATTTTTATCTAACGGCTAAAGCCAGAGAATAGGATGCCCTAGACAAGGCCAACACTGTAAAAATAAAAAATAAAATAAAAACTGGTGAAGAAATGGAAAGTCACCACAAAGAAAATAAAAGATAACAAAATGAGAAAGATAGAGAAATATGAAGGTTATAAGCGTGTGAATATCAAGATAGCAAAGTGCTTGTTAATAGCTTACTACTATAGAAAATCACCAGAAAACGTAGCCATCTCTCTCTTCCAACTTTATTCCTTCAATCCACTGACTATACATATGCAAAAACTCATATCTAAAATAATCAAATAAAGGAAAACAAAAAAGGATGTATTTGCATACAACAATTACAAAATAAAGAAATAACACTAGTAGCCATCAAAAGCTAAATTAGAGGTAAATCTAATTGGCTTATCTCTTTCCATATCATTGATAAATTTATCAATGGTTAGTGTCAGAAATCATGAGTACAAATAACAAATAAGTACTGAGGAAACAAAACTGAAAGGGAAATAAATAAAAAAGGATGATGGATTTCAATTCTTACCTAAGCTCACAACAATAGCAATAGTTCATGTCCCTTCGGGGTGTGCATTGGGCATTGTCTAGGAAATGGAATATAAACACCTAGAGAAGCCCCACAAACTCTATAAAAATGCAAAAATAAATCACATAATTCTAACACGCATTTCCACAAACATGTAAAATGCAACAAATGGGAGATCTAGTATCATACAGCTTTTAATAAGAAAACAAACATGGGAAATCCAAAATCTGAGACACAATAACAAACACATACAAAAGTTGTAAATAAAAGAAGCCATTCATTGTTGCTCTTTTAATCACAATATCTATCACTCTCTATCTATAAACACACTTGGACGCGTAAAATAAAAATAAAAATAAAGAAAAATTAAAGAAATAGAAAAAGAAAAATCTTTCGTTTGAAGTTTCTCCAAAAACAAAACAAAAAAAAACAAAACAAAATAATCCCATCTCCCTCTTTGTCACCTTCCTCCTTATTCCATAAATTTCTTCAAACATAGTACAGGATCAATGTTTTAAATACTGTTCTGTTCCAGTCAGAATTTTTCGTTTCGGTATAAGTAACCCCACTATTCTATTTCGTTCCAAAATTCGGCCTATACCGGCGTTCCGGCCAAGGAAGTCAATACCGTTTCGTACCGGCCGATATAGCAATAATTTTTTGTACTAGTGAACAATCCGGTACCAGACTATTCCAGTTTGTACCGGCCTTTCTGGCGAATTTCAATCATTCCAGCCGAAAAATGCGTTTCGGCCTAGAATGTAATTCCTCTGCAACTTGAAAAAAAAAAAGAAAAAAAAAGAAAAAAAAAGAAAGAGAGAGAGAGAGAGAGAGAGAGAGAGAGAGAGAGAGAGAGAGAAAGAAAGAAAGAAAGAAAGATAGAAAGAGGCATGGTAGTGGCAGTGTAGCTCAAACACAGGGTGACCAGACCAGCCGGTGCAACATTTGAGTAAGGAGAAGCAACTTGCAAGAGAGAAACTGATCTATGAGGGAAATAGAGAAATAGATCTAAGTGTGCTTATGGCTTAGTTTTAAATCTTTTGCTAAGAAAAGTATGCGTGAGAGACTAGAGAGAGAATGAGAGAAGGAGATTTGTGAGGGACAAGTACTGAAGGACAATGTGGGCTACTGTGTAGTGGATCTTAAGATAAGATTCAATTTGAAAATGTGTGGATGGGAATTAAAGAGAAATGAGATAGTAATAAAAAGTAAGTAAATAAACAAAAAGATAAAGTTGACTAGACAAGACTGTGGAGGGAAAATAAAATAGAAAAAATAAATTGGAAAAAGGGATTAGGCTTTTATTTTTTTTATAATAAAAAGAGATTGAGATTGAGTTAACGAAGATGTTTCTGGTATTGACTAATACTACAACATAATTGTATAGATTGACCCAATAATTATTTAAAGACTATTAAATTTATTTGTTTTAGATGTTAATAAAAATTATTATTATTATTATTATTATTATTATTATTATTATTATTATTATTATTAGTGGTAGTTTCGAAACAGTACACTAGTATTAATTGGTACCGAAATATATTATTTTCATAGTTAAACCGAAACGGTTTCCGATTCAGTATTAACTCCATTGGTTCCAGCTGAAATTTCATCATTTCGAACAGAATATGAATTTTTGAGCTAAATGAAGAATGTGTTTTCACTGAGTAGCTTCTTTTGGATTTGATAGTGCGGACGTTAGAAAAGAAAACTGATTTAAAAAAAAAAAAAAAAAAAAGTTGAGCACAGAAGATGAGACGAAGGAGGAGTGTTATAGATTTGCAGATGCTTGAGTAGTCTTAGAAGAGGAACGAAAAGAGTTAAAAAAAAAAAAAAAAAAAAAAAAAATGAGATGGCATTTATGACACTTGGGAGGGGTAGAAATGAAGTTTCTAGGAAGGTGCTTCCTTTACAATGCCATCACATGCCTTTTTATTCACAAAACTGCCATTACGTCATTCTATAAAAATATTTCTTTTAAATAAATAATCAGATAATTAATTTTAAATATTTTAACTTAAAAATAACAATAAATAAATTCCGACATAAAAAAATAGTAAACAAATAACTTTATTTCAATTCAGGAAAAAAAAAAAAAAAAACTTATTTCAGCCCAAAAATAGTAGAAGTAATAACCATATTATTATTGTCCAAAGTCTAACTAAAATGCACATAAAAAATTGTGTCGGTGATAGCTTAAACTCTTCATTCATTGTTCTTCTTTTTTTTTTTTCTTTTTTTTTTTTAAGTAATAGCTTAAATTCTTCATTCATTATTGGATTTTTTTTCATAATCAATAGTTTTCCCGTGCATCGCACGGGTTAGCGACTACTTTAACATAATATAAAAAGAAAAAATCCACAAATTTTGGAAAAAAAATTGGTAATTTAATCAATATTTCAAGCAATTCCTCTTTGCTTCCAATACTTGAACAATTTATCTTCTTTAGTCATAAGTTATAACATTTAGTGCTTATTTGGCACTTTTTATTAAATGGCAAAACATTTAGTGGAGCACTCCATTCAAATCAGCATTAAATGGCGAAACATATATTAATGTTGCATATTCTACCAGCTTAATTCTAACCAGAAATTTGTTACACTCACCTAGGAGCGCTCTCTAAATTCAGCAATTTTTTCTTCGTCTAGATCTTTCATTGATTGAAGAAAAACGGCAAAGAAAGGTGAGAATCCCAAACAACGAAAGATCTAGACGAAGAAGAAATTGCTGAATTTAGAGAGTGCTCCAAGGTGAGTGTAACAAGTTTCTGGTTAGAATAATAAGCTTGTAGACTATGCAACATTAATATACGCTATTTGGCCACCTATTTTCTTTAATTTTACTGTGTCACTGCTTACCAGCAAGCTGTTGAACAAGGTGATGACGATGTTGAGTGTTCTCTACTAAGCGTCAAAGAAAATTGTGAGCCTTAACTTGCTGCAGATCATTAAAAATGGCGGCTATCTAGGATTAGATCTTGTTTGTATGTATCACAGTGCTGTTTGCTTCTTTATAAAGCTCTGTTTAGACTGTATTAGGATCATTTCTATTTGGAATTTGGTAGTTTAGATTAAATATAACAAATCTAAGTCAATCTAGTATCATGTCATTAAATAAGGTATCACTTTGTCTATTATCAATTTTATGAGTAAGTCTTAACCATGAAATATATCTCCATTTCAAATCAACATTGCTGATAGCTTAATTTGATTAGGTGGGTACTTAGACTATTCCCTGTGTGTACCTAATCTAGAAATTCAAAAAGGAAATCACCAAAATATTGACTGGAATAAAACGTAAAGTGTGATTGTATATAAGTGAAGAGTGATCCTTGGCCCAACCAATATAAACTAACATTTGAAATTTCAAAATCGCAAATTGACATTGATTGTAAAAAATAAAATAAAATTGCCCTGGCTCCCCAGCAATTTTGTAGAAAACGTTTCGCTTGAATTTTTGTTTAGTTTTTTGGGAATGCTCTAAAATGGGAAGAAAGACTTAGTGAATATATAATTTAGTAGTCATAAATATTTTTGAGAAAACATTTTCTACTAATTACTTTGATATCTTTGAAAAGTATCACTAAAATTTCTCATGATCTAGAGTCAGAGTCGGGGTTTTTTTTAGGCCTAAGGCTATAATGATGTATTTTTTGTTGTGATATTTTATTTACAGTTTTTTTTTTTTTTTGGTTACATTTTTTTATTATTGGTTAAAAATGTAAACAAATAAGTAACAGCAAATTCACTTAAAATAAAATTCATAGTGGATTTTTTAACATCAATAGTTGGGGAGCTCATCCCTTATTTCTCTATTTTAGATTTTGCGGAGTAGTAGGTTTATCGTTGAGGTGGTTTGTGTATATTAGAAATCAAAGAAACAAAAAGAAGAACTAGATTAGATAGACCAGAAGTTATAGAAGTTGCAGAAAAGAATGAAGGCTAGACGACGAGTAGCTTAAGCAGTTTTGATAAAAGCTACATGTAGTTTAACTTTGGGTAGTGAACACGTGAGCAGCATGTGTGTGCGTGATTAGTTGTACAGTGTATTTAGTTAGTTAGAAGTTAGTTATGCTTATCTGTTAGTTTTTCCCTCTCTCTGCTTGTGTATAAACATCTGTGTAATCGTTATTTCCCAAGTTAATGAGAATTCACTCTTAACCAAATCTTCATAGTGTAAGAAGAGTATTACAATTTGCATTAATAAATGTTTTTTTTAAGAGTTTTCTCTAGTGAAAGTAGGAAACCGCGTCCTATTTGGTTTTGGAGATATGCATCACCGCATAAAGAAATTAAGTCCTAGTAAATATACTATGTTAGGGCTTAAGGAATTGTATTGTGTGAGAAAGTGGTGTTACAAGACTAGTGCAAATACAATAGGGTGCTACTATTATGCTATTATTATAATCTCCTTATTTTATAATGGAATTTTCTCTGTTGTTGTCTGTGGATGTAGGCATATTGTTGAGTCACGTAAATTTTCTGTCTATTTTTTTCTCTGTCTTCTTTAATCTTGCCCTAGTGAGTTTATTTTCACAACAGTTGCTAATATTGAAGATTAGCCAATGCTAAACTTTTAATTTTTGCTTTTTTGAGAATAGTCAAAGGAATTTAATTTGTTATTGAGTTTTTTTTAGAGAATAATTATTAAACTTCGTGGAGCCTTGCGCACTTATGAATATTTCTTGATGTTTGGCCAGACATAAGACACTTCAAAGAATATCATTAGCTCATTACTACTTAACTATCATTTTAACCCTTTTTTACATTCTAAAACAATGCATGGATTGAAATAATCTTGTTTCTCATAGCAAGCCAGAGATACACATCATATACTTTCTTTCTTTTTTGGTAAAGTACACAACATATACTTAGTGGTGGGTATTTAGCATTTTCTTAGTTAATGAAAACCTAGAAATATTTACTTACCAGATTCTCAAAAAAGAAAACATATAAATTTTAATGAAATGGAAAACATGCCCCCTTTAATTTACTGCATCATGCATCCGACGTATTTTTTTCCAGTTTTATCAAACATTAATAAGTTTATTTGATGATAATTGTTTTTTTAAATTACTATCCACGTGAATTTGTTGACTGAAACAGAAGAGGACTACTTGATTTAGACTTTTAGACACGCGTAACTAGTTATCAATCACCAAAAAACTTTTGTGCAATTTTCTCCCAAAAAAAAATTAGGTAGAGATGCAAATTACACCCTTAGCTAGAGATGCAGTGGCACTTCAATAAATGTGTTGTGCTCAGCCACAATAATAGCTCTATCAAGACCCCGATAATAAACGTGGTATTATCTTTACTGTCACATGATATAAGGTTGATAAATTCACACTGAGGACTAAGGGTGTGCATGGGTCGGATTGGGTCAGGTTAAGGGGATTTTTTGACCCAACCCATAATGGTGGGTTGAAAAAAATTCAACCCAACTCACATGGGTCGGGTTGAACCCATGGGTTGGACAATTTTTTTTATTACTATTATTATTAAATTGAGCAGAAAAAAATATATCACACCTGCCACCTGAGTTAATAAACAAAATATACATTAATATATGAACTAATATTCCAACTCATTTATACATTAATATATGAACTACTATACATTAATATTGGCTTTTATATAGGATAGGAAGAAGTGCTGGTTATTTAAAAAAAAAAACTATTAATTATATAATATATATTAAATTTATGGGTAGGTCAGTTCAGGTTTGGCGGGTTTGAAATTTTTTGAGCCGAACCCAACCCAACCCGCTATTAAAAAAAAAATTGTAACCCAACCCACCAAAGCCCTAAAAACTGACCCAACCTATTAGGTTGGGTTGGGTTGGGTCGAGTCGGTTTTGGTGGTTTGGCGGGTTGGTTGCACACCCCTACTGAGGACCCTTTTTTATATAGCAACACAAAAAAAAAAAAAAAAAAAAAAAAAAAAAGGTTTGTAAAATGACTTAAAATGCAAGTTACTTGAATTGAGACTTGGTAAATTGCATGATTTATTTTATCAATGATGGGACTACTGTTTCCCTGTTTTAGGGGTCGACCCTAAAACAGCATTAATGCTGTTTTCTTTCTTAAATTCAAAAATTTTCTGTATGATTCACCATTAGAAATATTCCATTTCAGCAATTTTTATTGAGAAAAAGAAAAAAGTACAACTGAAAATAACACCATAATTTGCATATACGAACATAAACTTTAAATATGATTGTTCTAGAAAGAAGAAAACAACACCTAAATTCACAAATAAAAGTATGATTAACTCTTTGAAATACGCCATTCTACTACTCTTCAGGTGCAAGATAAAGGGTCATAATCTTCATCTGTCTCTTCGTAGAGAATTGGGTCCTCCTCACTTTTTGCAATATCTTGCATACAACACCCAAAATATATATATATATATATATATATATATACTACAAATTACTTATATTGTTACCACTTTTAAGCAAGTTTATATAACATCATAGCACAAATTAATCCAGAGAGAATTTGTCAAACTCACCTAAGACTAAGAGCACCCCTCAAATGCATTCATTTCTTCTTTGTCTAGGTCTTTCATTATTAGGCCTTCTCTTCTTGTTATTTCGTTCTCCTTCAACGATCCTTACTAGCCATTGAAGTTTTCCTATCTTAAACACAATGTATCCCATAACTAATCCAAACAAGAATCCACATCCATAGCCAATTAACACGGCCTTCCAACCAAATCCTCTAGCAAAAGATGAATTGTTGTCTTCTTGGAATTTTGTGGCTAGTAGTGGGGGCATCAGCTTATTAGTGCTACATTTAATTGACAATGGAAATCCGCACAATCCTAGGTTTCCATCATAGGAGTTGTTTTCAAATGTAGCAAATTGTTTGCCTTGTGCTATGGGTCCAATAAGTTGGTTTTGTGAAAGATTTAATATGGCCAAAAATGTTAGATCTATTAGTTGCAAAGGAATTTCTTTAGTGAGGCTATTTGAAGAAAGGTCTAAGGATTCAAGTGCTGACAATTTTGCCAATGATGATGGGATATGGCCAGTTAGGCTATTATGAGAAAGGTTGAATAGTCGAAGGACTGTAAGCCTTCCAAGTTCTTCTAGAATCACTCCTTTGAATTTGTTGCTTGATAAATCAATTGTTGTGAAAATGGTTAGGATTCTCTGTAGATTAATTTCCAACCCTTTCACTGTCAACGTCACTGTCACCACCACCGAATCTTGATATCGACTACTTTCACCCATATAATGCGGTTCAAGTCTGTCTTCATCATTAATCATCATCATGGCATTGAAATTTTCAAAATAATTTCTTGGTAAAAAACCTGTAAACTCATTGTGAGACAAGTCAAGAATTCTTAGCTTAAAGAGAAACACTCCACTAGTGTTATGATTTCCTATAGGTCCATGGAATTTGTTGGATTTCAAGACAAGAACCTGCAGATTTGTAAGAGCTTCAAACCAATAAGGAAATAAATCATTAATCATGTTGTTTCCGAGGTCAAAAAACTTCCAGATTTGTACAGTTGATAAAAGATTTTGGTAATAGCCCTTTCAAATTATTGTCATTGAAGACAACAGTTCTCAACTGATTACCCTTTGCAAATGTATCAGGTATGGTACCCTGGAAATTATTCATTCGCAAATTCATCACCCTAAGATAATAACTAAAGTTACCTAACATTGTAGAAGCTTGCCTTTCAAACTATTATTAGAGATATCCAAAATTTCAAGAAAACTTACGTTGCAAATCGCTGCGGGTAATTCACCAGATAAGCGATTGTTTACTGCAAGTATGTAAGAGACTTGGCGTTTTTGATATCAGATGTAATAGGGCCTTCAATATCATTCAACGAGATATCAATTAGGTTCATGTTCGGTAATCCCCAGATTCCAATAGGAACTTTCCCCGAGAGTGAGTTATTGCTGACCCTAAAACGACGTAAAGTGGAACAATTGGCATAACTTGCTGGAATTTCACCAGTGAGATAGTTCTCAGACATGCTAAGCAACTTCATAGTACCTTGCTTGCACATATCTGGTGGAATTGAACCGGTAAAGAAATTCTCAGCGATGTCGATGAAATTGATTTTAGCACAGGAGCCAAGGTTATGAGGCAGCGGACCAGTGAAGCTGTTTCTATACAGAGAAAGGTTCACAAGCTTCGTGAACTTGTCAAACTTGGCCGGTACCTGGCCAGATAGCTGATAGCTCGTTTTGAAATAGTTGCAGAGAAACCAGGTTATTCAAGAACCTCAACTCGGATAGACCGCCTTCACGATAGTTCATCGAAAAATCAAACATTTCAAGCTTTGTGAGGTTTCTTAGACCGATAGGAAGTTTTCCTGTGAATAAATTGTTGTAGAGCTCAAGCTGCCACAGGTTGACTAGGTTCCCAATCTCAACTGGGATTTTCCCCGTCATGTTATTGACGGAAAGCTCCGAGTTGGTTAGCTCTTGAAGGTTTCCAATCTCTGCTGGAATTGTTCCTTGGATATTGCAATTGGAGAGATAAAGCCACGTCAGGTTAGTAAGCAGCAACACCTCATTCGGAAATGGAAAAGGATTAAAAAGATTGTCTCCAAGGCTCAGCTGGACAAGGCCGGTCATGTTTTGAAGTGATTTCCACGGGAAGTCCCCGAAAATCCGCTGTTGTTGAGATACAAATACTGTAGTTGGCTTAGAGAGGATATGTCTGGAACCGACCACCCTGTGAAGAAATTGTTGCCCAAATCCAAGTATTGCAGTTTGACACAATTTTTCAAGTCGTCCATAATTGGACCGTTCAAGTAGTTGAACCCGAATGAGAGCTTTTCCAATGATTGGAGCTGGCATATGGAATCAAGAGGAAGAATCCCAGTTAAATTTTGGTATGAAAGTTCGATTTCTGTAACAGAACCGTCTGAGTTGCAGGTGATTCCAGTGAAATTGCACATGGAAATGCTGGATTCCCAAGAAATGAAGGCAATGGTGTTTGATGTTTGAAGAAGGGTGGATTTTAGTTTCATGAGAATTTGAAGGTCGTCAGATTGGATCCCTGAGAGAAGGGAGAAGAAGCAAAAAAGAAGATAGAAAGGATAGAGAAGTGGCCGCGACATAGATGCTACTTCTCTCAGGCGCGTTGGTTTTTTAGTGCTGGTTAGGTTACCCAATGCTTTTACCTTAATCATAGGTTTGAAGTTGTGGACAATGGTCACCATTTCATGAAGATAAGTAGCCCGTAGAAATAAGAGGATAGCCGCCACGGAAAGAAACTAGAGCAATAAAACGACTGGCAAGAGAAGGAAACACGTTTTAGTTGCAAACAAGAGAAGGACTCTGCATGTAGATGATTTTGGACAAGTTTGTTGATGTTGGAGACTAAAAAAGATAATGGTCCCAAGTCCCAACATTACTGAAAATTGACCATGTGATTAGGACCACTTGACTCTAGCTAGCCAGTTATTCCCATAACAAAAGAATCTACCAGTTCGGTTTTGCACTTTCCACCTAAACTATTAAGTTATTTGCAAATTGCAATTCATCCCTCAAGGTTATGGTGTAATTTTGGCAACTGCTAGTGTTACTGTGGTAGGTTTTGGTAACTTTATATGATTCTCCTTTAACATGAATTGTCATTTCTCTTTTCATCATTTAAATTTGTAAAACTGGACTCTATTTATGGATTTACAAATGTCATTGGCTTCCAAATACAACAAGGTTCTCTAGTATTTACTATCCAATTGAAATTAAGTTTCTATTTTCTATGTAAGCAACGAGATTTTATTTTATCTCTTGTAGTATTATAGTTTTGGATTTTTTTATCACGTGGATCGTGACTTTCTAGTGAATATGTTTGAATACTCTAACGTTATCCAAACCGTTCCAAACTCCAAGGATAAAGCAATTAGTGGCGGCATTTAGAGTATCAGTAATTAAAGAGTTTCCAGTGAGTTTGATTTTAATCCTAACTTGTCACAGGTCCATGTGATGCGTAAAAATATATGATTATTTTGAAATTGTGGTATGATGTATAATTTGTTCTCTTTAAAAATTAAAAATTTCTAAAATTATTTTTCATATATCCATCTTTACATATATATATAATTTTAATATTCTGTGTTTGATTGAAATTATTTCTCTTTGAGGTAGTCCATATTTTTCTAAATTATATTATGGTACGTTGTGTTTTCCTTTTTTTTTTTTTTTTTTTTTTTCTTACAACTAAACTCTTTAAGTTTCAAATATAATATTCAAAATTCTCATTTCTTAAATGAGATATCATGATAATCAAAACTCATCACAAAATTACACTTATTACTCAAATAGTTGAGAAACACATTCAAATACATAGCAAGATTGTATTTTGATATAAATTCTAATTTTCACTTTCAAAATAACTAAGTATTATGTCAAACAAAAATCAAACAAAAGCTATGAAAGGGAGAGAGAAGGCTTGTGATGGAGAACTCAAAAACACACAAAATTGTATATTAACCCAAAATAGTGTTATATATATATATAAAAAAAAAACAATGATTCATCAACCTAATGTTAAGTTGCAAAAAAGAATAAATAATTGAGAAAGAGAATAATCACCATTCGGGAGAGACCTGAATTGGATAAATTTATAAAAAATAAGATGAGAAAAAGAATAGTCAAAATAAAAGATAGTCACACCAAATTATCCAAGTCATGTTATATAATTGAATAACATTATATTCTTATATACTATCTTTATAATACAATATGATAACATTTAACAATCAAAGAAAAGAAAAAGAAAAAGTAATTAACAACTTAAAAATACAAAACCAAAAAGTTTGGAGTATGAAATACAATTCAATCCTATTTATATTTTGTAGGGGTATGCATCAACTTAAAGTAGAGTTTTAAAGAACACACAAATTCGTCAACCTAAAGTAAAGATATAAAACATTAAAAAAAAAAATTCACACAAAAAAGAAAAAATGAGAGAGAGAGAGAGAGAGAGAGAGAGAGAGAGAGAGAGAGAGAGGGGAGAATAATAGTAGAGTTCTAAAGAACATGGAAATTCATCAATATAAAGTAAAGAAACAAAAAATAAGAAAAACCACCAAAAAAAGAAAAGAAAAACAAGAAAAAGAGAGTATAATAACCTTTTTGTGTGATAAAATATGTATAGAGTGAAAGAGAATAGCAAATCTATAGTAAGATGATGGAGATAAGAATGGTCAAAATAAAGGAAGATGAAGGGATAAAAGAAGAGTGATATTAATGTTGATAGTAGTGGGGAGATGAAAATGTAAAAGAGAAGGGGAAAAGTTGGAGAAAATGCAACAATAAACTACAAAATAAATAAATAAAAGTCAAAAATTAAGAGAGAAATGATTGAACATAGGTAGGTGATATGATTGCTGATGTGGCTCAATAGAAACGTAGCAACAATATATGCTACGCTTCAGCTTTTAAATATATATAATTGTTTTGTTTAGATCACGATTTGATAAACATGATAATCAATAATATATCTCTAATATACCTCAATTGTAGTTGTGCTATAAAGTGCCGTTTATACGTTTGTCATGCATGCCACAAAAAAGTACAAGGCAAAATAATATCAATTAAAACAAATTAGATTTCAAGTTTCTTTGTATCTCAATTAAGCAAGTCACTACTGAGAAGTATTAGAATCTTACTTCGATCAATCAAGACTCGATTGAATGTCTTACAAAAGCACTATCTTGATTGATCGAGACTCAATCGAAGGGCAATTGAAACTCTGTACTTCTTTCTTTTGAGCTGCATCCTGGACATCTCATAATGGATCCAAACAAAATCACATGTCATAGGTTGAAAGGCCTAAAACTAGTGTTTTAAATCCATGCTAATTTTGTATGTATGATAAAGTTGCACTGCTATGAAAGTTCAAGAATTTTGACACATATGACATCTTTCCATTTCTAGTCACGGTAAGGTTTGCTAACAAAACCGGCAGATACTTGAAAAACATGTTAATATTATCTTTTGGCATGGTTGTAATTTAATAACAAGTAGGTAGTGAATCCCTCAAGAGAGGACTTGCTTGATTTGGTTGTTGAATGTTTGATTCCTTAACCAAAATCTATTTTGTTCTACAAATTGTTATCACAATTCGAGATGAACATTTCTTGAATGAATGTTTTCCAGCAGACTCTTTTTATATTTGGATAAACCAGTTAGATAGTTTTATTACTAGCTATATGAAAACAAATCACAATATATTGTTTAGACAATAGCAAACTATTGATTGTATTAGGGAAGGAAGTATACAATTAGTCTTAAATTTCTCTAAATAAAACATTCATGCAATTGGATCATATTTCTATATATAGGCACCACTGTTGGTATTTTGCTTCATTACTTTTCTTCCTAGACGACCAATTGAATTAAGTTGATTACGCTATTAATATATCAAATTGAAACTTTAAAATGAGTAGAATTGGAACTTTCATCAATAGTACATAGTGTCGTAGTGATTGCATGAATTTTACACCAAAAAATAAATAAATAAATAAATTAACACAAAATTATTTTAACCTGTTTTTAACCATTACCGTTTGCTTGTGAAGGTCATCCTTCATGATCTCTTCGTTGGCACTTTAAACAGAACACGTCTAGAATATATATAACCCTTTGACTTCACTTTTTTAGGTTTTTAAAAATTTTTTTTTTTTAATCTTGTTCCCTCATCTCCTTTGACTTTACTTCAATTTATACAATCCAAATCTCAAACTATAAATGTTTATTCGTTCAGAATTTATAAAACAGATTATTCTATCCCTTGTCAGTTGTCACAAGGTCACAAATTTAGTACGGAAAACATGGTTGAAAATTGAAAGTCATCTAGAGTCTTATATATTAGTTTCACTATCCACTTACCTGGATTAAAATCCTCTTTTCCACTTCTTGTGAGGGGGAAAAAAAAATCTGAAATCCAATTTTAAAAACTGTTTATTAAATAATTTTTCGACGAAAACATGGAGTAGAAAATTACTTGTCTAGGGAAAGAAAGAGATTAATAAGACATATGTTATTTATTTTTACAATTAGGATCGAAAAAATAATGACATAGATTACAACAATTCTTTTTTATTTTATGCATGATTACTTCATATGTTGTCATTATATAGTTGATAAAACAATAAGCCAAAACAAGAAGCAAACTCAATATATCTTTCTTACTTATTTTTTATGTACTCAAACTTCAAACCACAATGTACAAGACAAAACCATCCCCAATCAAAGCACTTCTCGATGAACGCCCTCACCTCCAAATCCTTAACCTTGCTAAAGACCTCAGGCCTCATCCCAGTTTATCGGGGAATCATTTGCTGTTGTTATTCATCACGGAATCATTTGCAGTTGTATATGACTGCTAAATTCAACTTCTATCTTCAGTGTTTTATCAGGGAACCATTTGCAGTAGTAATTCATCTAGTGATATTGTTGTTGGAAGAGGAATCATCTGGTTCCATACTAAATTGTGTAAATTGCCTCCGTCCCTAACTTAGTTGATAGCTTATGCCATAAGATTGGACTGTCAATTTCATCTTCCTCAAGTTCTGCTAGCATAAAATTTTGCCACATCGACATAAAAACAACAATCTTTCTATTCTTTCTAACCCATTCTTTTTTTGCATTTATGATAAAATTGCACTGTCAAGAAGGTTCCATATTTTACCCCTTAAGGCCATTTCCATTCAATGTGTATGGCTGGCAAAGTAGCAGATTAGTGAAAAACAAGTTGCTAATATCTTGTTCTTGGTAAAGACAATTATAAGTCATATATTCTGTACTTTTGTCCATACTTGGGATAGTAAGCCACACTCAGGAAAATTGGACCGTTTTTTCCTTTGTATAAATAAAAGGGTCCCAATGGGATAGGGGCAAGCAATTCTCACCAAAGCATTGTTGAAGCATAAATAAAAGTTTTCTGTTCTAGAATTTTCACGCTTAAAGAACATAGCTTTCCAACTAATCATACTAGAGTTTTTAGTACCTATACCAATTTCACAACATCAAGAATAGACCCCAGTGTACACGGTTCCAAATTCCATTATCTCTTATTACATCAAATGAGTGTAATTATTTACACAAAGTATTGAATAGTAAAGCTTCTGGACCATGGTCTCGACTACAACTCTTATGCATGTTGGACTTGGATGACATTTTTCACAATATATCATAATGAAATGGAGAAAAACTTTGGAGTGTACATAGCCTTAGTATGCATGTGAAGAAATGTCATCCTAGTAAAGCATTAATACCTAGCCAATTGGTTAGGACAGTGAGGGGCCAATTCCAATTTAATGATCCTTGAATTTTGTATACAAGTACTAATCAATGAAATTTCTACCTAAAATAATTCAAACTTTTGGCAGAGAAGAAAATTGATGTCTCTAGAAAATCAAGCTATGGCTGACCAAATGGTATATTCTTATCTTGATTTGTTCCATGTGCAAGACTTACAATCAATGCTTGGCACACATGCTCTGCAAGCTTAAGAAAAAAAAAATCCTTTTAAACCAACACAAAATAAGAAGGTATATAGGAATTTAAATATGGTAAAAAAGACTTGACAAAAATAACGAAAATTTAATCTATGCTCCAATTCTTATAAGGATGAACACAATAGCAATAACCTTTTTTTCTTTTTCATTAAAAAAAAAAAAATCTATACTTATATTGTTTGTATGATAAAGTCACATGTTCCATTTTTACTTATCTTATTATTGCTGGTAGAGTTGCAAAAGGAACAGATTAGAAAACATGTTACTATTATCTTTTGGTATGGATCATAAAAATAAGCAAATTTAATGACAAACTGCCATTGTGAGAGGAATTATTTGTAAAGTGTTTGACATCCGGCAGGATTGTTTTAGGTAAGATAGTTTCCAATTGGTCTTAAGTCTTATCTAAAAGATTCATGCATAAGGACTTTTTTGTTTTTGATAATTTAGTCGTTACAAGATGGGAAATGTGTCCCAATCCTCATAATTCATAAAGAATACCAAACAATGTTATTAAACTATAAGACTCTTATTCATATTTCCAATTCCATTCCCATTGGTATTTTATCTTCATTATTTTTTCCTAATTGAAAATTCAATCTAGTTAATTAAGCTATTGATATATGTCAAATGCAATAAGAGCTTTAAAATTAGTGGAACTAGAAGTTTCATCATACATATTGGTGGCATGAATTTAAAAACAAAAGAACAAAACAATATGAATATGACTACTAAAATAGCAAATAAAACATAACAACTTCATTTGGCCTAACATCAAATACATTATGCACTCTTAGCCAAACAAAAAAAAAATTTTTATTTTTTTTATTTTTTTGATACCAAACAAAGGAAGAGTTCATACATGGTTACATAAAGTAGGATTGTACACCTATAATACAAAGGTGTGTTCACAGCCTGTTTAGCAAAACACCACATAGCCTTAACTACTACATGAGGGACAACTAGAGTATTACAAAATAAACCATTTTGAGAAAGAAAGTTCAAGTCAGCTATCCTACTGCTATCCAGCCAATCTGTGCTTTTCCACAATTTGAAAACTTGATGGAGATTGACCTATGTCAGTTAAGAACAAAACATGGTGAATGCCATAGTTTTTAGCTATGATATTCCGGCTTCTGCCATTGCTTCAAGTAGAGCTCCTCTTGCTGTGTTGGCGAGACTGCAATTAACCCCTGAAAACACTTCTGCTCCCTGCATATTTACAGCTACAAAAGCATATGCTCTCCTTTGTGGCTTTGTTCTTCTTGCTTCAGATAATTTGATGATGAGCTGATATTGCCCTACAGTTGTGAAATGGGCTGACTTGGCTGCTTTAAGCTCTCTGGTAGGATGGAATGAACCTGCATAAGCCTCCTTGTACCTGCAAGATAGAGTTTTGGCTGTTAGTATAACCTCTAAGGGATTCGGGCTCAAGCCTTGGTGAAGCACTCTGTTTCCGTGATTCCAAATTAACCACAAAACAGTAAACATTGATTAAAGGATGACTAAGCTTTGATCTTCATTATTTAAGGAAAAGCTGATATAGTCTTTTAGACAAGACTGAACAGACACATTGGTAATCTTAGAAGTATTCAAACCAAGATCTATTCCAAACCAACAAGCTCTAGAAAAGCTGCAAAAGAGAAACAGACATGTAGGAGTCTCTTCTTCAGCATTACATAAGGGGCAAGTGTCATCATTACTGATTCCTCTGTTATGTAGAGTGGCCTTGGTAGGTAAGCTGTCATGGAGAAGTTTCCACACAAAATTGATAATTCTTAAGGGTACATGGGTTTTCCATATTGCAGTCCATATCTTCCTTTCCTGCTGGAATTGTTGTGACCCAAAAAAGTCTTCAGTTAACAACTGATAAGCTATCTTAGTACTATAATCCCCATCCCTTGAGTATTTCCATATAAGCCTATCCTTAGAATCATTGATTTTGGAAATGGGCATTGGCAAAATGTTGACAGCTTTAGGGTGATGGTATAAGCTCCTAATTAAATCCACTTTCCAACTTCTAGAATTATGATCAATAAGATCTCTTACTGTGCCTCTCTGCAAAAAAGGAAGAAAAGAACTATCCCTTAAGTTTGGCGACCAATCAAGATGTGTAAGGGGTATATCAAAACCATCTCCAACCAACCATCTGTCTTCCCTAAGAATAGGATCACCTTGCCAAACAATATTTTTCCAAACCCAGGAATGGTGTGCTTTAGATGTGTGGCCTTGCAAGGATTCTTCAAGATGGTATTTAGCTTTAAAAGTTCTAGCTAAGAGGGATTGGGGACTGTTAATAAGTCTCCAATACTGTTTTGCCAACAAAGCTTGATTCGTAGGGCTGAACTTCTTAATGCCAAGACCCCCCCCCCCCTATCTTTTAGGCTTGCAAATTTTATTCCAATTGATCAAATGAAGTTTTTTTCTCTCCAATTTCATGACCCCACCAAAAAGACCTCACAATAGAATCCATCTTGTTGCAAATAGATTCAGGAACCTTAAAACAAGGGAAGGTGTATAAAGGAAGAGATTGGAGGATTGAAGAGGTGAGGGTAGTTTTGCCAACTTGTGAAAGAAGCCTAGCTTTCCATCCCTGCAGCTTGGAATTAAGCTTATCAATCAGAAATTGAAAATCAGCAATACAATTCCCTCTTAACTTAAAATTGATATCAAGGTATTTGCTGGGGTGTTGGACAAGGTTCACATTCAAACTTCTAGCTATGATACCTGACACTCCTTGGTCATGTTTGGGGAGTAGAAAAGGTCAAATTTGGCTAAATTTATTTTCTAGCCCGAGATAGAGCAGTACCAGTTTAGGATGGATTGAATATTACCTAAGGAGTTCCTGTCATTCTTGAAGAAAAAAAGAGAGTCATCTGCAAAAAAGAGATGAGTGAAAGAAATACCACTCCTTCCTACTTTCACTCCTTTGATCTTATTAGAGTATTTAGCCTATAGCAAAGAAATAGAGAGAATGTTAGCACACAAAAGAAATAGATAAGGAAATAAAGGTTCTCCCTGCCTTAGGCCATGTGTTGGATGAAAGGTTGAAGTTAAACTCCCATTAACTAGAAGAGTGTATGACACAGAAGAAACACATTCCATAATCCATCTAATCCATTTGGGTTCAAACTTCATGGTTGTTAGGACAGCTTTCAAGAAATTCCAGTTGACTCTATCATAGGCTTTAGACATGTCTATTTTTAGAGCTCCAAAAGAGAATTTCTTTCCTTTCTTTTTCTTTAGGGTTTCCATGATCTCTTGAGCCAGAAGAATGTTATCAGAAATGTTTTTCCCCTGTATAAAAGCGTTCTGGTATGGAGTTATCAAACTATCCATTACAAGTTTCAACCTATTGATCATCACATTGGATATCACCTTATAGATCACATTGCATAGGCTAATTGGTTTGAAGTAAGAAACTTCATCAGGGAAGGGTTTTTTGGGAATAAGAACAATGTAGGAGTGGTTTAGAGGTTTAAATAAGGAACCTGAGTTGAAGAAAGCTTGGACAGCTCTTGTAACATCCTTTTTCACAATGTCCCAGAAAACATGGAAAAAGAAAGCAGGGATGCCATCAGGACCTGGGGCTTTATGGGCTCATATTTGAAACACAGCACACTCAATTTCAAAGTCTGATATTGGTTTGTTGAGTGATAAGTTTTGCTCATCTGTTAAAGTAGGGATGTTGAGATTTTGGAGCTCCTCTAGAATGTTATCCACACTTCTAAAACTACAATCTTCATAATTTGACTCAAAGTGAGAGTGAAGAATGTTTTCAATCTCATTAGGATTGTCAGTAATATTGCCAACCGCATCTTTTAACTAAAGAATTCTATTTTTTGCTCTTCTTTTTTTTACTATAGTTTGAAAATACTTTGTGTTTCTATCACCATAGAGGATGCAATTAGTCCTAGCTTTTTGAGCCCACTTAAGTTCCTCCTTATCAAGTAAGTTCTCTATCTCTTCCCTCAGTTGCCTCTCCTTTCTAATATTCTCAAGAGAATTAATGGAGTTTTGCAATTGCTGTAGTTGATCCATTTTTTATTTAGTGTGTGTTTAGATACCGTTTATTTTGTTGAAAACTGAAAACAATAAAAAAATATTTTTTAATTACTATTCATTAATGAAGTAACTGTGCATTTGCCTTGATGCACTATTCATGTCCCATAAACAGTGCATCAAGTGCTGGAATAAATAAATAAAAAAAATATAAAAAAAAAGCCAAAAAATGCAACTGGGTCCTGAACGCAGACGCAAACATCCTTACCCAAACGAAGCATTAATATCAATCTCTACTCTACCAAACACTTCTCTATTCCATTTTCTGGCTACAATTTTGATGTTGTTAAGTTTATTCCTCAATTTTGCAGCTCTAGACCCATTAGATTGCCATTCCTAGGCCTTACTGGCCAAGTCCCTACAACTGGGGTGGGTGATCCACATTTGCTCAAATCTAAAGGGTCAATTTCTGAAGGATGTTTGATGTTCAAAATCAAGGATTATAGGTCCATGATTAGACTTGATAATGGGGAGATTCCTTAGATAATATAAATGGTATTGGTTGATCCACTACGTACTGGCAAAAGCTCTATCTAATCTCTCCATAACAAAAGATTCCTACTCCCTTTTATTCATCTAGGTGAATTGTTGCCCAGTGGCCATTAAGTCACAAAGTTGAAGATCACTCAAAAATTGCTGAAATAGCTCAGCACCAGCAATGGGGTTTTGGTTAAAAGAGAACTTTTCCTCTCTTGAGAGCACTTGGTTAAAGTCTCCCATACAAATCCAACTAGGTTGAGCTATATCTTTTAGAGTTTTCAATTGTTGCCAAACCTCATTCCTCTTGGCTAGTTCAGGATGGCCATAAACAAAAGTAATAGATAAAGGTTTGCCCTTGTTGTCAGTAACATCAATATGAATAAGATGTGGGGATTCATGAACCACCTTAAGAAAACTCCTTTGCATCCAAGCAAGGATAAGACCTCCACCAAAACCCAATCTAGGAACCTCACAGCCATAAAAAAAAAAAAAAAAAAAAAAAAAAAAAAAAAAAAAAAAGCCACGTTTATTCCAAATATCCTTACCCTTATTACTAGCTAGATAGGTTTCCATTAAGAACATGACATCAGGATTAAAATCATGGGCAATTTTTTGAACTTGCAGAACTGCAAAGGATTTGCCCAAACCTCTACAATTCTAACTTAGAATCCTCATGGCTGCTGGGGAAGCTATGAAGGTCCAGCTTTCCAACACCCATTTGGATTAAAAGGGATATGTGAAAGCCATAGTAGTACTGCAAGTTCAGAAAGTGCAAGTCATGAGGAAGAAGAAGAAGCTCCAACGGCTAGTTATGCTAAAACGGTGTCGTGCACAAGACTGGGCAAACATAAAGGAAAATCAAAACAAAACGTCACCGTTTCTCATTAAAAGAAACGGTGCCGTTTTGTGAAGAAGATGATTTCTCATTTAAAGGAAACGATGTCGTTTCTGTATATATGTATTTAACTGATGTAGTTAGCAGTTAGTTAGATGTGAGTGTGCACGTGTGTGAGTTTGTTAGAGTGCGTGTGAAACGGTTATTAATCTCCTCATCTCCTCCGTGCTCACCATTCCTCACAATGAATGTATAAATACAGATGGTAACCTCCATTGATAATTGTATTGAGAATTATATTCAGTAAGAGTAAAATTTCAGAAATTTTCTAAACTTTTCTCTCTCTCTGTTTTTCTCCATTTTCTTTGTTCTTCATTTTTCTGAGCTTCTGTGATAAGCTCCATAGATTTTGAGAGAACTTTTCAATATGATCATCAACAGGATAAGCATAGTGTAAAACAATACAACATGTATAACCCTTAAGTAAAGCAGGGTTACCTTCATTGTCGAGGCAACTGCAGAGTAGTTTTTGACGGATGTTCCTCCCTAATCTTCCTATCTCCATGCCTTGCCTTTTCCTTGTTGATCCTCTGCTATTCCTTGTACTTTCATCACACCGAAGATTGAGTTCTGTCTTGGGTCAGAATTAAAGCTCACTGGAGATGTTGGAATTGGGTTTTGCCTTTGAGGTCCATGTTGGCCTATATTTTCCAATCCTGTATCCAGACTTTAGGCTCTCACCAGACGTGATCCATAACTGTAATGGGCCTCATGTATGGTATTATCCACTGATTGAGCCTTTCTGATCTGTGGTCCTTCACTTGGGCTCCCATCTTCAAAATTAAATCTAGCTCTGTCAGTGTTCCGGACCAAGAAGTTAATGTAGGAATCAGAGGAGTAATGAGATTGGTTATCCGTTAAGACTGCATGCCCACGTGTCCAGTCAGGGCGACCTTCATTCAAACTTTCCAGGTTAAACATAGTAGCAGTTAGTGATTCACTCTTTGTGGTATCACTGGAATTGGGGCTCTCCTGTAGGAGACCATTGGTCATAAAAGGTCCCTCTCCTCTTCTCATGTTAGAGCTTGTTGTATTACCTTGATTGGAATCAGGTTGATAAGGCAAAGGTGATGGTTAGGCCAATGTTGCATTCAGGTGATTAAGCACTGTTTCTAGGCTAATATCAGGGCTAGGTGTGTTAGGATTGGAAGAGATAGGAGAATTAAAAGATGTTAGTGGAATAACATTATGACCAAGGGATAGGTAATAAATAGCCGAGTATAGAGCTGCATGTTCCCCCTCAATGTGGGATAAGCCTTGAGTGTTTGAGTCCATAGGTTGAGGATTGGGAGTTTATTTGGGTTGTACTGGGGATTGTGTTTAGTGGTGAGGCTGGGCTAGTTAGTTATGAGCTGCATGCTGTGGATGCTACTGTTGCTGCTCTGTACCCTGTTGATGATCAGCGTTATCAGGACCATGTTGATCAGAGGTTTGTTGCTGCTAGAATTAATGTTCCTGCCCCATATCTCCCACCCTTACTCTAGTCTTCCACCTTCTCCTTCGATTAAAGTAGGCTCTAAGTTCGTTATGGAACTGTGGTTCTATGAAATCAAATCCATATTGAACAAGATGAAATCTCTGTATCCTATTCCTCTGTCTGAGAAGAAGCAGTTCAACCTCCGCTAAGCTTTCATTACATTGCCCTCTGGTGTGGCCAATCAAGCCGCACCTTGTACAGAGCTTGTGTACTCTCTCATATCTACATTGTATCCAAGTCCTGGTACCATCATCCAGTTGCAACATGAAGCCAGAGAACACTGGCATCCAAGGATTAATTCAGACCTTGGCTCGTAAGAACCTAATGTTCCTTGGAAGATGATCTTCCCAGTCAACTTTTTCCAAAACCCCCATTATTTGACCCAATCTTTTTACCATCTCAAGGTATTGGTACTCAAGTGGAAGACCATGAAACTGAACCCAAATAGATATAAAATGAAGGTGTAACTTATTAAATACTAGATTTGGTCTTCATTTCTCCAAAATCAAAAGTGCTCCATCAACAGCCTACGGACCTTCATCGCACATATGATCAACGTCTTCCATTTGTTCAAAATGCAAGAGGTAAAAGAAAGAATCTCTTCCCACAACCTTCACGGAGCCCCTGATGCTCCATGCAAAGTCGATTACTTGCTGTAGATGAGTAACAAAGAACTTCATGTAATCCAAAATGAAACCCATTGCACAATGAGACCAGAATTCCCTTTGCATGTTAATTTCATTAGGATTTGCTTCATTAATCAGTCCATGCTGAGCAAATGGAGCTTTGTCTTTCTCACTTCCATGTGATTCTTAGTCTGATTCATCAGCAAAAGGGCCAGCACTAACTTCTGACCCACTACTCTCGGACCAAGTGAAGTCCATCACTGGAATGTGGTCACTCATGGATAAAAAACACTAAATAAAGCAAGAAAAGAAAGAAGAAAAGCAGATGAGAAGAGGACAAGAGAACAGTAGAAAGGAGACAACAGAGTATGGCGAAGGATAGAAAGTATTAAGGTGAGAAAGTCGAAAATTGGTTAAATTAAACCACCAATAGTGCCCAATTCCACAATGAATTCAGGATAGGAGGACACTACTATTTGATATCAAATTTTTTTTTTTTTTTTTTTTCACATCCATGACACATTCATAAAATACATTTTTAATAATCACATTTTTATTACTAATCATTTCACTTCTTCACTCATAAAGCACATGACTTTTGGAACCAATCATACTAGACTTTTCAATAGCTAGCTAATGTAATTTCATAACATCAAACAAACCCAACGTATACGATAGTGAATTCCAATATTCCATCAAAGGAATGTTCAATTGTTCACACTAGTATTAATTAGAAAAGATTTTGAGCTAGGACATCACATATTTTCAATTAACTTGGATAACAATTTCCACAATATCTTATTAGATAAAGAAAAATTTGTTAGTTGAGCAACAAGTTTCTTGACTAGGACACTTGCACATTCATGAACTTTTGATTTTTGATGATAAAATGAACCTTGTGCTCTGCAATTTCAAAGCTCATGCCGTCCATAAGTTCCAACTTCCAAGATATCACCTTAAACTTTCTTGCTAAACAATCACAAATTCGCTTCTATAATACCCAGAGACAAAAGTCACAGCGGGACATATTTTGTTTTAAAGATTGTTGAATTTTGATACAAGTATTGAATGACCACTGACCAATCAAATTCCCAACTAAAATACATTGCACTATAAAAATAGAAAATTGATATGTATCCAAATGAACCTAAGGCCCACAAAGAGAGGGTCCTTATCTACAAGACTTAAGAGCATTAGTATTCGGGAATGAAAAAAAAATGTCTATTATAAATTATACCAACAAATAATATAAACTCATTTTAAAATTTACCCAAAATCCCAGTTTTTATTTATATATACAACTTATTAAAATAATATAAACTATACCAACAAATAAATAATATAAACAAATCAATTCTTTCCAATCTCTCTTTTCCCTCTTTTACTCTCTTTCTCTCTCACTCCATTATGTGTTTTTATTTTTATAACCCATGAACAGTAGGGTTATATATATACAACCTTTTAGAGCATTTAGCATTGGGGATGTAAAAACCCCTCAATCAGTATTTTGCCAATTCAGGTATAAGTAGTGAATTCTCAAATGTATGACCCACTATTCATGGGTTGTAAACATAAAAAAATATAATATTGGAGAGAGAGACAAAAAGGAAGAGAAATAGTAGAGAAAAGAGAGAAATTATATATATATATATATATATATATATATATATATGTAGGGGCATATTTTGTAATGGACCCTTGACAATAAAACTTGTAGAGAAAGAATGGGTATACGGGCTAGGCATTAACGGTATGAACGACGAATGATCTGAGATCAATATGAGTAATAACCGAATCACTTTATTGAGTAATTTTCATGAGGATAAAGGCCATGAATCTGGTTCAATATTGGTAAGAGGTTTTGTCGTCCCTTTCGATAAATGTTTGTGGGGATATTCCTCCCTCTGGTTAAGTGTTTGTGAAAGATCTTTATCCTCGGCCTTTTCCAAGGACCTATTTTTTTGGTAATAAATCCCCCCCCCCCCTTTTCCTTCGGGGCCCCCTCCTTTTCCTATGTTGGGAAATCTCTTAGTTATATAGTGTTTCCTTTAGTTAATCTTAGCCGTCCATTCACTACAAGAAAATGTATTTTTAGTGACGAAAATTTTCGTCACTAAAAGTCCAGTTTTTCGTCACTAAGAACCTTTAGTGACGAAATTGGACTTTTAGTGACGAAATTCGTTTCGTCGCTGTAGCCCCGTCGCTAAAAGTCCTGGCGACTTTTAGCGACGAAAAATTTCGTCACTAAAAGTCCAATTTGGTAATAAAAAAAAAACTTTTAGCGACGAAAACGTTTCGTCGCTAAATGTTTTCCTCGCTAAAAACAGTATTTAGTGACGAAAATATTTCGTCACTAAAACCATTTCAGTTTATTAAATCATATTTAGTGACGAAAAATTTCGTCACTAAAACTATTTTCGAGTACATATAGTGACGAAAATATTCGTCACTAAAACTATTTTTAAGAAAATCCATGCACATATAGTGACGAAAATGTTCGTCACTAAAACCATTTCTTACAAAATTTCACTGCATTTAGTGACAAAATATTTCGTCACTAAAACAATTTTTTGTTGCCATATTTGTGACGAAAAAATTCGTCACTAAAACATATTTTCTGTTTTTATTATTTTCATGACGTTGATATTAACTTGTAACCTATCATTACATTATTCAAACTTCACATTTGATTAACACATTTGTTTCAACAACACATTTATAAAAAAATCGATCCATACATTCCACAAGTTAAAATTAAAACAAGTATCAAAATTCAAATTCCTTCCATACAATAATTGTTTGCAACACATACAATAATTTAAAATGTTTTATAACAATACAAGAAATGTAACATAATATAATTAGAACCCCCCTAAAGCCAAAAAATGTCCTCATATGTCTTCAAATAATGCCAAAAGTAATCCTCTAAAGCCACCAATAAAAAATCTGCACAAATATAAAAACACTATTACATTAAAATCATAAAGTAAAAATATTAACTATGTTATAAAAAAATTTCTAACAATTAGTTTCAAATGATACATAAAAAATGAAGTGTTACCTTAGAGCCACCAATAAGAAATCTGCACAAATATAAAAACAATACTTCGTTAAAATCGTAAAGTAAAAACATTAACTATGTTATAAGAAACATTTCTAACAATGCATTAAGAGTAAACACACCAATAAATTAAAATCACAACTCCTAATGTATAAGTTGCAGAAAGCAAATAAAGTACTAACCAAAAAGTGTTTTAACTTGAAGTTGAACCACCCCAAAATCATCACCAAGGGTACCATTTGTGGAGAAGTTGACATCTTAATCAAGCGTTGTTGTAAATGTGGCATGATAAGACAAAATAAAAATAAATATTGTCAAAAGAACTACTCACATCATCAGAATCATAACTAGACTCAACATCTGAAGAACCATCACTGGACTTCTCCACAGGAGGCTTCTTCTTCTTGTTTTTTTTGACCTGATAAGCACAAATTGCAAATTTAGTAACCAAGGGTGCCATCAATAAAACCTAGCCCAAAAATAAATAAATAAATGATGTTCAATAATTAATACATTTTTACAAAAGTAGACACAAATCAACATAAGACAAACAGAACATAAATCCAAACATTGCATGAAATAAGCACAAAATTTGTTAATAATGTCATATCATACTGTAATCACTTCAGACCGTTCATGGAAATAAACAATTAACAATAACTAAAACATAAAATTTACATAGTTGACCTCATCCCCTTCTGCTTTTTTGCAACTTGCTTCTCTAGCTATTGTTCAACTTCCCTCGTCTTCAAGAAGATCAAAAATCCAAAATTTCAAAACCTCAGTAGAAGACACCACAAAAAACCAAGTGCAAAATAATAAAGACTCCCATGGACATAAGCATGTGGGTGTACAATTTCTACATAATCGCTTTTTTATTTCTTTAATTGTTTAAGAGTTAGTTAGTTAATAACTAGTCCAAGTTTTATTTGATTCAACTTTTAAATCAATTTGACGTATATAATAGGCTAGTTTACACGCCTTATTTCAGTTGTTTGATGATCGAGCTGACTAATCATGTGGTTTTCTAGTCATCTTGTTTGTTTTCATGTTTATTTTGTATATTAAATCTCTCATATTCCTAAATGCACACTGTCCTTATTTTTTTGGATCTACTATCGGGTGTCTTGCCCATTGTCATCTAACTTTTATTCATGTTTGACTACAATTACAAGATGAATGCTACTTTAGTAAAATAAGGACAACTCATGCATAATGTATTTTAACATCTAAGTCTATAAGCTACTTAGATAAAGTTTTATCTCATTCATGAATGCACAAGTCTATATTAATACTTAAACACTCCCAATATTAGTTTAAGCCACCTTGTAACACCATGCAAGCCACCCGCTCGCTCCAACACAACAACCCACCACAAAACCAATTTCCAACATCACAAGTATAAAGTTTTACAAATATTTAAATCAAATAAAATAATATTCATTACATCTAATCAAAAATACTCATTCACAAAAACACTCCTAATATGTATTTAAGCCACATTATAACACCATTCAAAAACTAACTCTACCGTAACCACTGTACAAAGCATTAGGCAACTGCCATTGACCTTTCTTGAAGGCAAAGAGCTTTTAATAGAAGCCTCAATAAAATCAGGCAGCTGGGTTTTAGATATAATAGTTGTAGCTAGTCATCCATAGAAATGTAACATTAGGTGAATAAACTCACTAGCATAACTAGTTTCATTCAATCCTACTCCATTCAGGGAACAAAATTTCTCACTTTTATTAATTAAAATGGGGTCATCAATCCTACTCCATGCTTAGTTTGTTTCTTTCCTCCAAGTTTGGCACTATAAAAGTATAAGTTCTTCAACGTTTGCTAATGGGAAGGACTTTACTTGTTTCAACTTTCAAGTTTGTCCTACACAAAACAAATCTAACCCCTCAATGATAATGATATATTTGTAGCTTTTGACATAATTTTCGTTTTTGTTTTATTGGTCAATATATTTTATGGCAAGCAAAATACTGCACTTAAAAGAAGTAATAAATGGACAAATGAGAAAGACAAATAACATTACCGCATTAGGGCCCATTTTTTCCTTCCAAAATTGCGTAATTTTTGGTTGAATGGTGTAGTCTTGTAGAAAAAACAAGGTCCCAAATTGAAGTTGAATGGTAAACGATATTGATTAAAGTCCTTACAAGTGGAACTATAGGATTCGTGGGCCAAATCTAGACCTAAAAGACTTGCATTAATATGCATGAATAATTCTCTTTTATTTCTCTGCTAATGATTCAACTTCCCATTGAATCCAGAAATTTGAGAATCAAAATTGTTGCTACTTCAAAGCAAATATCAATGGCAAGCACCCAGAGTGCTTGAGAAAATAACTTTATCACTTATGCATCTATTTATAACAATTTCTCTATTTTTTTTTGGTTAACATAGTCCAACTCACAGAGGGCTTTAATAAAAGAGAATGAGAAGATGTCAAACCAAAACTAAAGTAAGGACTTTTAATAAAAACCCAATTCAAAAATATACCTTTAAATGGAAATTTGTTACTTGGAAGCCATTGGGTGCAATTCACAGAGGCTTTTGTGACCCGGTAGAGTTATCACTTTTCAAGTCTCCAAGTGCTTTGTCACCATCGTACCCTCCAAACATAAATAGCTTACACCCATATGCCACCATAGAGTGAGAATGACGGGCACATGGCCGTTCCCCACCAACCTCTAACTCTTCCCATTGCAGGTTAACTGTGTCGAGGATATGAAAGGATGAAGAGATTGAGTCATTGTCAAGTCCTCCAAATACATATATCTTTGAGCCTACAGCAGCTGCTGCATGCCTATGCCTGTGTCACAAACAAATATTTTTGAAAAGCTTGATCATTTTGAGCTTATTTTGGTCACATGATATTACCCAACAAAAAAAAAAACTTTTTGAGCTTATTTTGGCAGGTCCCACACCAAATTTTAAGCAAATAAGCAAATAAGCAATCAATAAAGCACATTCAAATGTACTCTAGCCTATGCGTATTTCATTACAATGAGAAGTCAAAATTTTTAATAGCAGTTGGAAGTAATTTCTCATAAGGATTATTAAGGCCTTGGATTCCAAAACTAAACTACCAAGCCACATTATGTTATCAAGGACAGTGGCAGTTGTAGTATAGTATAGCCTGTATAGGCTCCAAGGGAAGATAAGGAAATGGGAGATTCAAACTAGTGACTAATGCCCTAAAATTAAAACTAATGTTTCAGAATTCTTTTTTAGAGTATTACATTTTAAACCCTATTCTTTAGGGGTGATTTTAAAATAAACCTATACTATAGTTAAGATGGCAAATTTAAACCCTATAGTTCTGTTAGTTTCAAATCAATCCCTAGACTTTCAAAGATGTTATGAATTTAAACCTGCTAATCAAACCCAATAATCAATAACCTTTTTTTTCAACTATGAAATGAGAACTACCGAAATAGAAAAGCATTAGTGCACAAAAAGGCTAAACTTTTCACCTTGGAGGAAAAACACTGCAACTGCATTCTGCTAATCTCCATTCACTCTTTGCTCTATTGAGCACCCACACATCACCAAGAACATTCACAGGATCCCCCCTGCCTCCAATAACAAAAATGCATATATCCATTACTGTATCAAACAAAAAAATAACTAAAAGAACTAGAATCATTAAACAAAAAAATTAAAATCACGCATTTAGAATCATTAAACAAAAATTAACAAAAAAAATTAACTCAAAAGGAAAAAAAAAAAAAAAATACCGAAGGGTCGCGAACTGAAGCGTCGCCAACTGCAAAAGGATGAAGTGTCGCCAATGAAGCGTCGCGGTCTGGGCTTCTGAAGCGCTGCGAACGGCACGAGCTCAAGCGTCGCGACAGCGAGCTCAAGCATCGCGAAGGCGCGAGCTCAAGCGTCGCGACGGCGCGAGCTCGACCGTCGCGACGGCGAGCTCGACCGTCGCGACGGCTTGAGCTCGATCGTCGCGACGGCGAGCTCAAACCGTCACGACGGCGAGCTCAAACCGTCGCGACGGTCGAGCTCAAACCGTCGCGACGGCGAGCTCCAACCGTCGCGATCGCGAGCTCGAGCGTCGCGACCGCGAGCTCGACCGTCGCGACCGCGAGCTCGACCGTCGCGACCGCGAGCTCGACCGTCGCGACCGCGAGCTCGACCGTCGCGACGGCTTGAGCTCGACCGTCGCGACGGCTTGAGCTCGACCGTCGCGACGCTTGAGCTCGACCGTCGCGACGGTTGAGCTCGACCGTCGCGATCGCGAGCTCAACCGTCGCGATCGCGAGCTCAACCGTCGCGACGGCGAGCTCAAGCCGTCGCGACGGTTGAGCTCAACCGTCGCGATCGCGAGCTCAACCGTCGCGACGGCGAGCTCAACCGTCGCGACGGCGAGCTCAAGCCGTCGCGATCTGAGCTCAAGCCGTCGCAATCGCTTTATGGGTTTCTCTTTTTTTTTTTTTTTTTTTTTTTTTTGGGTCTCTCTGTGTTTTTGACTGAATTTGAGTGGGTGAGTGTTTTTTGTTCTGCTGGGTGGGTGAGTGTTGTTTTTGGTTTGGAGTATTTATAGTGGTATTTAGCGACGAAAATATTTCGTCGCTAAAGACCACTTTTAGTGACGAAACTGAAATTCGTCACTAGAAGTGGGAAATAGCGACGAAATATCAGTTTCGTCACTAAAAGTGGCCTTTAGCGACGAAATGTTTTCGTCGCTATTGCCCACTTTTAGTGACGAATTTTTGTTTCGTCACAAGAGGACCCGGAATTTGTTACACTTTTAGCGACGAATTTTATTTTCGTCACTAAAGATACCATATTTTGTTAAGATTTTTAGTGACGAAATTCAACTTTCGTCGCTGTAGCATACTTTTAGTGACGAATTATGATTTCGTCACTAAAAACATTTAAATGCAAAACCATTATTATTTTTAGTGACGAATAGTTTTCGTCACTAATTCTTCCTTATAGCGACGAAATAATTTTCGTCACTAATACTATCACAGCAATACCTACAGTGACGAAATATTTCGTCACTAAAAATTTCAACTTTTAGTGACGAAATATTTCGTCACTATAGCTTAATTAAACTTGCGCCAAAATTTCCCTCCACTGGCGCCTATTTTTTAGATCACAATAGCGACGAAATTTATTTTTCGTCGCTAAATGTTATAATTTTTTTCACTATTAGTGACGAAATCCATATTTCGTCACTAAAGCTGTATTTTTAGCGACGAAAAATATTTCCTCACTAATTTTCGTCGCTAAAAATACATTTTGTTGTAGTGATTTGTCAATTATCTGAGTTTTGCGTACAGGGATCTGTCCCATTTTCTGCGATTGCAGGCTTTATGTTAGGTCCAAGCCGCCTTTGCAGTCTTTATAATAGTTGAAGTGACTGATGCTTTGGGTTTTCAGGTCACCTCACCATTAAAGCGGTCAGAATGCTGGTGAGATATATTCAACGGATGAGGGATATTTTCCCTTTAGTGAAGTCGGTGTGCCGAGGACGTGTCATCCTCGGCGCGGCCTTTGGATGACCTGGGCTCTTCCCCATTGTCCTCGGCCTTTACATTGTCCTCGGCGCGGGCCTTGGGCCGCATGTAGTGGGCTAGCGTGGTTAGTGCAGTAGGCCCCACAATAGCCCCTCAAAATTCTGCTGCACGTCCCCTTGGGCGGGGAGGAGGATTTTGACCTCCTCGGCGCGTTTTCTCGGCCTGTTGGCTCTACCTCGTCGTCAGCGTTACCACTATTTCAGCTGTTTTTACAGTTTTCTTTTTGTGCAAAGGGTTTGCCCGAGGATGGATAGGTTTGGGTCGTTTGTGCCATAGCGCCCAGTTTCCCATAGTTCCCGTCCCCGATGAGGTTCATTATTTAACGCCTAAGGGGGTTGGTTTTGCCTCAGTTTCAGACTCGTGGCCCATACATGCACCTTGGCTCCGTTCAGCGTTTGTATTGCCTCATAGTGACTGATTCCCATAGGGGTTTGGGTCCGAGGACCATGCAAGACCTTGGGTTTTCTTAGCGTTTAGTTTTTAAGAGGAAATATTCCTCCTGCTGACCTGAGGCCTTTGATCATGCAATGTTTAAGCTTTGTTTAGTGCTTGGTTTTCTCATTTAGTCATCTGAAGTATCTGGTTTCCCCATGAGGCTTGGGTCCGAGGACCATGCAATGCCTTGGTTCTGTCCAGTACCTAGTTTTCTCATTTAGTCATCTGAGGTATCTGGTTTCCCCATGAGGCTTGGGTCCGAGGACCATGCAATGCCTTGGTTCTGTCCAGTACCTAGTTTTCTCATTTGGTCATCCGAAGTATCTGGTTCCCCCATGAGGCTTGGGTCCGAGGACCATGCAATGCCTTGGTTCTGTCCAGTACTTAGTTTTCTCATTTGGTCATCTGAAGTATCTGGTTTCCTCATGAGGCTTGGGTTCGAGGACCATGCAATGCCTTGGTTCTGTCCAGTACCTAGTTTTCTCATTTAGTCATCTGAAGTATCTGGTTTCCCCATGAGGCTTGGGTCCGAGGACCATGCAATGCCTTGGTTCTGTCCAGTACCTAGTTTTCTCATTTGGTCATCTGAAGTATCTGGTTTCCCCATGAGGCTTGGGTCCGAGGACCATGCAATGCCTTGGTTCTGTCCAGTACCTAGTTTTCTCATTTGGTCATCCGAAGTATCTGGTTTCCCCATGAGGCTTGGGTCTGAAGACCATGCAATTCCTTGGTTCTGTCCAGTACCTAGTTTTCTCATTTTGTCAGTTTTATCTATTTATCCGTAGCCATTTAATTTTACATTGCTATAAGTTACAATAAGCATTAAATAATCACATTTTTCAAGCAGAATAATAATAATAATAAATGTGGGCTGGAGTAGGTGGAGGATAAGACCTTGCCGTGTTTTGCCTCTTCGTTTGGTGGGACTCTTCTGATAACGAGGCGTCTCTTGGGTTGTCCGAGTAACGCGTTCTGACGCTTCTGTATCTCCTTGTTTAATGAGGCGTCTCCTCATTAATACAGGCCATGGATCTACGAGGATTTAACGGTTGACAAGCCCCTTGGGAATTGGGGCGGCATTATTGCCTTCGAAAATTTCTCCCTGGGATTTATTGTGGATTGGCCCTCATCAATATTCCGTCCTCTATATAAGGCGTTTCTAGGGAAACCTTCTCCTTCACCATTTGACAAAAATCCATCCTAAACTTCTCCTAAAAAATATCACCCAAAGAGGTTCCGCAAACGTAGCCGTTCGAGCCTCTTCGGATGAGTTGGCCCTTGGAAAGGGCGACCCTGGGGATGCACAGCCCCTATCAGGAGTCGAGGATGGCCCTCCGACCCTGGACGTTACATCGGGGTTGGGGTAGGGGAAATCCACAGGTTCTCCTTCTTTTCAACCTAATCATGGGAGGAACCCTCCTCGCCGTCTGGAGGAGTATCCAGGAAGATCGTAACCACCTTCCCTTGGGTATGGGTCATTGACCCCCAAGCCAGCTGCATTGGGGGTGGGAGGGAAACCAGGCGGAACCCAGAAGCGGAGCCGTCCTGTGCCCCGACCTCTTCCACCTCCTATGTAGCTCTTCTTCCCTCTTTTCTCTTTTTCCTCTTTTTCTTTTGCTCCTTAACGAGCCTTCCTCTTTTCTTTTCGTCTTCTCTTGCTTCTCATCCAGCCTTCTTTTCAATCTTCTGTTCCTCTGCCAACTTTCTTTCTCTTCTTTCCTCCACTCTTCCTTCACTTCTTTTCTATCTTTTGTTCCTCAATCAGATTTGCTTTCTACCTTTTGTTCTTCATCTCTTCTTTCATTCCTCTTCCATCTTTTGTTCCTCAATCAGCTTTGCTTTCTACCTTTTGTTCCTATGCCGGCTTCGTCAAGCGTCTGCCTTTGTAGTTAGCTTTAGAACAAGCCCCACGGGCATCACTTGCAAAAGATGTAATTTTTCTTCATGTATGAATAAAAGAAATAGATTTGTTTTGTGTGTTGTCTCTTTTCTTTTTCGCGTACGCTTATTTCTTGTTGTTGTAGACTTCTGGATGAATATGGTTGCTGGAAATTGTGTAGATCTGCTTTTGCTCTTGATTGATTTGAAATTTTTTTTTTTTTTTTTTTACACCAGTCGTCGTACCGCTAATGCACAAGTCCGCCCAACGGTGGGCGCCAATTGTAGGGGCATATTTTGTAATGGACCCTTGACAATAAAACTTGTAGAGAAAGAATGGGTATACGGGCTAGGCATTAACGGTATGAACGACGAATGATCTGAGATCAATATGAGTAATAACCGAATCACTTTATTGAGTAGTTTTCATGAGGATAAAGGCCATGAATCTGGTTCAATATCGGTAAGAGGTTTTGTCGTCCCTTTCGATAAATGTTTGTGGGGATATTCCTCCCTCTGGTTAAGTGTTTGTGAAAGATCTTTATCCTCGGCCTTTTCCGAGGACCTATTTTTTTGGTAATAAATCCCCCCCCCCCCCTTTTCCTTCGGGGCCCCCTCCTTTTCTTATGTTGAGAAATCTCTTAGTTATATAGTGTTTCCTTTAGTTAATCTTAACCGTCCATTTGTCAATTATCTGAGCTTTGCGTACAGGGATCTGTCCCATTTTCTGCGATTGCAGGCTTTATGTTAGTTCCAAGCCGCCTTTGCAGGCTTTATAATAGTTGAAGTGACTGATGCTTTGGGTTTTCAGGTCACCTCACCATTAAACCGGTTAGAATGATGGTGAGATATACTCAACGAATGAGGGATATTTTCCCTTTAGTGAAGTCGGTGTGCCGAGGACGTGTCATCCTCGGCGCGGCCTTTGGATGACCTGGGCTCTTCCCCATTGTCCTCGGCCTTTACATTGTCCTCGTCGTAGGCCTTGAGCCGCATGTAGTGAGCTAGCGTGGTTAGTGCAGTAGGCCCCACAATATATGTATATATATATATATATATATATATATATATATGGACAAAATTTATGTACAGTACTTTAGGTGCTGCTTCTTAGGTTCCCCTCTTAAGATTTTGCCATGTGGCTACTTAATTTAAAAAATACATTTTCATCAATGAGAAAAAAGCCGCATAGCAGAATCTAAGAGAGAAACCTAAGGAACAGCATCTAAGTACTGTATCTAAGTTTTGCTCTATATATATTATTTGATTGTGTAGTTTATATTATTTTATTAGGTTGTACGTAAAAATTAAAACTGAAATGTTTGGTGTATTGTTAAATGAGTTGGTAAAATAGATAAAATAATATTTGAGAATGTAAAATAGGTAAAAATTTAAAGCATAAAAAAATAGATTGAGGTTTTTTTTTTTTTTTTTTTTTTTTTTTTTTTTTTTTTTTTTTTTTTTTTTTTTTTTTCGCTTAAGCTGAAACAAACTCGTCAGCATGATAGATAATACCCCATAATTAATAAATAAAATTCCTCAGCACAATGCGATAAGATGGACAGTTTCCTGTATATAAGCATGCCATTAGTACCGTTTATCTTTTTTTTTTTTGGTCAGCCATTAGTACCGTTTATCACACGAACCAAATCATATATCAGTTTTATCATTTAATTTTTATAAAAGCATAATGATGATGGAGGTTTGCTTGAGAATAATAGCTGTTACTTTAATGCTTTTCCTTTGCTTCCTCACCATTCATCTTAATTTGTGCACTGCGGAGTTTGACGTTTGCTGCTTCGAAAGCAAGCGACATGTCCTTCTCAAGAAAGATGTTGAAGATCCTTCTAACCGACTTACCTCTAGGGCTGCTACAGCTAACGTGAATTGTTGTCAGTGGGTCGGTGTTGTCTGCCACAACGTTACTGGCCATGTCCTCCAACTCCATCTCAGAACCCTTCTTCCTATGTGTTGATTTGTTTGGACATTCTTAAAACAGATTGTTTAACCTAATATATTAGCCAAGTGATTCTTAGGTTAATTATGAGATCTAGGTTAAACAAAGAGAGATCATATCATGCATAACAGCGGAAAAATAAAGAACACACTAATATGATCACCTAGGAAAACCAATAAAACGAACCGTCTTAAGGTAAAAACCTAGAAATGATTTGACCTAACTATTCTCAAGGTAAACAAATCCACTAATAGAGAATTGAAATTTTTACAATAAGGTTTAACCTTGAATCTATTGCTACCTTCAATAGTAACTTACTGACATGATCACGTGCAAGCTCCAAATCCATGAATTCCTTCTCTCTTGGATTTGCAGAACACAAACTTCCACGTTTGTGACTTTGAGATCCCACTTTAAGATTTCAGATCATAGCATGTTGATTTTGCAGCTACTAGATTCCACCAGCACTTGATTGTAGATTTTGATCTGGTAAATACTTGTAGAGTTGGAAGGTGCAGAACCTCTTAGATCTCACAGGAGTAACTCACAAGTCTTTCAAGAGTCTTCAAAACGTAGCTAGGATTTTCCTTTTATACTTAGGAGTGTTGGATTGAAACCCTAAATGTTTTCGCAGGCTTGGGCCTGATTTAAAATTTTGCAAAAATTATTTTTCTGCGATATTCGATCGGTCAAGCATTATTCTTTGATCGGTCGAGCTTCACAGAATTTCAATTCTTTTTCTTGTAGCTTGAATATTCTTGAGTCTTGAGTTGAACCACTTTGAGGAATGTCTAACACCTATCCTAGACATGTTTTTGTTCTCGGTTTGCGAACATATACAAATTGAGACTCTAAACATTTAACCCTAAATCTTTAGAACCTAACACTGTGTATGATCAGTTTACAACTAATGAAGACCAATAGAAAGCTCAATATGAAGTTGATGAGAGGCCAATGTTTGGTGGTAAGATAAATCATTCTCTGCTTGATTCGAAGCATTTGATTTACTTCAACCTCAATTACAATAATTTTGGTGGATTGTAGTAATTTCATAGTGAAATATTTGAAAGAATCGGGGGGAGGGGAGAGTTCATAGTTTAAGAGGGAATTGTGAACTCCGCCATAGATATAGGAGGAAAAGTGCTTCATTATCCCCCCCCCCCCCCTTTTTTTTAATAATTCTTTCATTATTCTTTTTTAAAGGGTAATGTTTTCCCTCTCCATCACCTCAACACCTCCATCAACCCATAGCAATCTAGTCCAAATAACAATCCCAAGTCACAACAATACTACCTCCAATATGTCAATACTCAATATTTGGGGAAAATGGCTAAACGCCTTTTATTTATTTTAAGTATGTAACAAAACACCTCTCTTTCTAAAATATTTAGCAAAATGTTCTTCTTTTTTGAACTCGATTTTGTTAAAATTAAGTTCTAGGTGGAATTCAACATTTGCAATGTCGAGTTCTATACATATTTTTTAACTTAAATCTTTTAAAAAATTTAAGTGGAACTCAACATCTACTTAAAAATATACATAGAATTCGATTTTGAGAATATCAAGTTTCACACAAAACTTGATTTTGTTAAAATTGAGTTAAAAAAATAAGGGTAATTTTGGTATATACTTTGTTAACTCAACATCATTGTTACACATGATTCATTTTCTTATAATGGATTGCTTTTTAGAACTCGATTAAAAAATTGAACTGTAGTGGGTAGATATTCTAGATAACTTTTATATGGAATATGCACATAGAAATTATAGGGCAGCTTAATTGAAACGTCTCTCCCAGAGCACATGGTCAAAGAAATTACGTTATAACTCAAATGGACTAAATATAATAGAAATAAGTTAGAGGAAAATGGGCTTTTGCCATTATTTTGTAAAAAATCTAGCACAATTTCCCTGTTTTGAAACTATTAAGCACCATGTCCCTGTTTTGAAACTCGATTTAAAAAAAAAAATTGAGTTATAGGTGAAACTTGACATTAGCAATGTCGAGTTCTATGCACATTTTGCCATTTAAATTATTATTTTTTAATATTTAAGTGAAACTCGACTTTGCTAAAGTCTAGTTTCAATTAAAAATTGACATATAACTCGATTTTGAGGATATCGAGTTTTATACCAAACTCAATTATGTTAAAATCTAGTTTAAAAAATAGGGACATGGTGTTTAATAGTTTCAAAACAAGGACATTGTGCTAATTTTTTTTTTTTTTTTTAAATAAGGGCAAAACCCCATTTTCCCTGAAATTAGTTGCTAACCCGTGCGATACACGAGATAGTTTAACAAAATTAAATTGTGGCACATCAATATAGCAAAATGGTAGAAGAATTAAGAATATTTGTTAAAAGCTTCCTCTAATATACAAATGCTAATAATCAAATATATTAGAAAAGAGTACATGGTACTCGAATTCTACATGAGGGCAATAAAATTAAAAAATAAAAGCTGAAGGGGAAAATATCAAGAAAATACAATTTGACTGAAGAGCGAGAGAAGTAACTCATACAAAATATTAATTATCAAACAATTCTTGTATGTAAATATCTTACATATTATAACGATGACAACAGATTAAATCAACCACTTATAAGTGGAAAGTATTGTGCCACTAAGTTCAAAGCTCACAAACATGAACAACCTCCATATCATCAGGTTTTATATGGACTAGTCGCAGACCCATGTGATACGTGGGAATAAATAATTATTTTGTAATTGAGATATAATGTATAATTTGTTTTCCTAAATTTGTTGAAGATAGTTGGCTCTCCCTAAAAATTAAAAAATTTCTAAAACTATTTTTCATCTCTCTATCTCTACAAATATATAATTCTATTATTTTGGTTTTATTTGATTGATATTTATCCATTTTGTGGGTGATTCATATTCTTCTAAATTATATTATAGTGCGCTGTGGTTTCCTAATTTTTTTATTTTGAAAATTAAACTTTTTAAGTTTCAAATATATATTTCAAATTTTTCATTTTCTTAAAGGATATTATCATGATAATCAAAACTCATCACAAAAATACACTTGATATTACTCAAATAACTATTAACAAAAATGGTAGAACGTTTTTGTTAAAAAAATTTTTTGGAGGCTAAGCTGTTTCTTTTTTTTTTTTTTTTTTTCTTGGGGGCACAACCAGTAATGTGGCTCTGCCACTGAGAGTAGTCCAGTAAGGTAATGGTTACTTTATTAAATGAACATGATTCCTGCTTGCTTGAGGAAGAATATGCATCGTGTGAATTTGTACGACGAGAAAACCAGGTTCTTTGGGGCTATGCTCAGGTTGTTGTTGCACACATAACAGAAAAACATGGAAGCAACACAACACATCTGACAGTGTGAGTCCCAAAAGCAAGCATCCATCAATTTGAAATCTTGGTAGAGAGAAAGAAGCCCTCTAGCAATTCTCTCATATGATCTGAAACTGAGAGATCTAGCTTAGACCAACCCAATACTTTATCTCTTGCTTGATCTGGCAGGTTTTTAGTTCAAGTTAATCTAAAATTCTAATTCCAAACCAACAAACTGAAATTTAAATGTTCTGTGGACAATTGATGTCAGAATAACACAAGCCATGTCTACCTGAATGCAATGGGTTCTAAGGGATCTCTACCAAAATTGAAAAGGTCTGGCTCTTATTTGGCATGAATTCATAATATAGCATTTTCTAGAAGGTTAGCAAAATTTCAATGTTGAATTTTGACAATCAGAATTCCTTTTTGAACTCTCAGTGCTTGTCCAAAGCTCCATGAAAGCCTCTTTGCAGTAATTTCTTCTCCATCTACTAGTACACCCTGAAAGTTCATTTTGCAAAATGATAGCAAAAAATCTGAAGAATAAAATGACTACATATCTTTTTTTTTCCTAAAATATTGCAAAGTTTGCGTAGTAAATGGATCCAAAACCACCTTTACAAACTTCTAGTTGATTGAAAAGTCATCAGTGGCTCTAGCAGTTATAGTTAGGATGAACAACGGAATCCAAGTCTTCTTCTCGGCCTTCACTGTTAGGACCAATTGTTGTGATTCTCTTGGTTTCCTTGAATCACAATGAGTTTCACTCAAGTAGACATCTAAAGGTAAGCACAATTTTGATATATATATTTAGATTAGTAGATCTTACACTTGGAAGAAAACCTTCAGATTCCATTTTGCGATATAGCAGAACAAAATCTTGGACATTGTTATATGAGAAACTCATTCTCTCTCTGGAAGGTACCATCCTACTCAAATGCAACTCACTAGTTCACCAAAAAGTGAAATATGTAACAATTTGTACTTACAATTGAAAAGAGAAAGTATTATAAACACGGCCTGGTGTTCTACTCAAAATTTTCCAAGCTTTAATGTAGGCTGAGTCTATTAAGACTAGGGCAAGTTAATTAGAACTTTGCTTTAGACTAAATGACTAAACTTAAAAAAAAGTTACTGGATAGGAGTAGTTATTCATACCTTACTATGAGATTCTAGATAAAAAGCAAAACTACCTCTAGGAAGTTCCAAATAAAAATAAGGACATACGCTTGTGTCAGAGTAAGCAATCTTACCTTTTAAGGATTTCCTGCTTCTGCAATTGTAATACCAACTATGAGCATCCCGGATAACACCTCAATGGAAGCTACAACTATCACTGCAGTTTTTTGGTGTGACCATGTTTCCATCCCTGCATATAAGATTTTGAACCATCAAATCAAATTCAGTCAAAACTCAAAAGTCAAAATGCAGCTAAAAAAATATTATAAATTCTCCACACACACACACACACACACACACACACACACACACACACACAAAAAAGGAAAGGAAAGTAAACACAATGGAAATAATAATTTGACTTCCATGACACATCAAAATTCTTAGCATGTGTTTGGATAAGAATGAAAAATTAAAATTATTTTACTATTTAACTTATTTTTGCTACTATTTATGGACCTTACTGCACTTTTTGGTACTATTCATGAGCTCTACTGTACTATTTTAACTAATTTTTACTTTTATCTACCGTACTTTCAGTAATAAGTTTTCAATTTTAGTAAAATAAACGGTATTCAAACAGACCCTTAACGAAGATATTCTTTCACAAAACAAAGCTCATTCCTAGTTCCGAGGAGTCCGTTCAAATATATGGATCCTTTCCACCAGTGGCGGCTCCAGAAAATTTTTTCAGGGTATTCCTCAACAAATATAAATTACACAATCTATTAAAAAGAAAATTTTATATATTGATAACAACAACAATAAAAAAAATACGCAAATACATAAAATTTACAATTACCTTCTACGAGTTTTCATATTTTGAAATCGTTGCATAATAGTCTCATTATCAATGCTATAAGCTACATCTTTTTCAATATACACAACTAAACAATCATTCATCCATTGATCTCCCATTCGATTGCGCAGAATAAACAATAAACTATAAGTTTATTTGAAATATTAATAAAATTATTAATTATTATTGTTTAGTTATTTCATTAATTTGTTTGTCTTTTATAAACTATAATTTATTATATTATTGTTTTATTAATTATAAAATTATTAATTATTATTTAGCCTAACATAATTTAATTTATTTGTCTTTTATAATATATTGGTTAATTATACTGCTTTAATTATTGTTGTTTAGCATAACAATAATTTAATAAACTATATTACTTTAATTTGTTTGTCATTAATTATATTGCTTTAATTTGTTATATTATTTAGTTTCTTGTACACATTATACTAAAAGAGCTAAACATTTTACATCCTATGTGCAGCATAATAATTAAAGTAGTGTAATGTGCAGCACATTACACTACTTTAATTATTATTTACTACCCGGCCCTATGTGTCCATCAACCCATCTACCCCACCCCACTCAACAGACAAGCACAAGTTGTCTCCAATCATAACCTACCAATTAGAAAATTTCACAATCACAATACACATTTATACACATTTATGCTAGAAGACAATTAATATCACAAACCCAACACACACTGATCAATAGTACCGGATAAGACAAAGCCAAACAAACAGGCAAAAAGCAAAATAAATTTATAAAGTAAAGTTGTAAAGAGTAAAGATTGGTTCTCCAAAAAAAAAAAAAAGAAAGAGAAAAGGGAGTAAAGATTCGGCAGCCAACGAGAGAAAGAGAGAGATACTGAGTTAAACTAAAATAAAGAGAGAGAGAGAGAGAGATCAGGCTTGCATTTTCTTTTTTTTCATCTCAGTGAGAGAGAGAGAGAGAGAGAGAGAGGAGACTGAGAGAAAGTCAGAGAGAGAAATACCTTGATTCCTTGAAGCCGAGCACCGGAGCAGCCGAGACCGATCTACGATCTGCGACGACGGCCAAGCGACGAGCAACGATGAGGGAGGGGCGAGCCGAGAGCGAGCGACGGTGACAAGGGGCGAGCGATCTGCGACGGTGCGAGCTGCGCGACCTGTGATCTGCGACGGAGCGAGCTGCGCGGCCTGCGATCTGCGACGGAGCAAGCGACGTGACCGTCTCACCGTGGGGTTTGGGTTTGGTTTGCTGACTTTGCTCTCTGTATTGGGTTTTTTTTTTTTTTTTTTTTTTTTGTTGATAAACACTCTGTATTGCAGTATTGGGTAATGGGGATCGGTTTGATTTTGCTGGATTGTATTGGGGTTTGGTTTACTCTGCCAACGAAGTGACCGTGGATTGATTTCTGATCTGCTCTGTACTTTCTTTTTTTTTTTTTTTTTTTTTTTTTTTTTTTTTTTTTTTTTTGGGTGAGAATCCATGGGTGATGGGTTTGCTACCTCCGGATTATGTTGGGCTTGTTGTGGGTAGTGGGCTTGGCTTGCCGTGGGCAGTGGGCTTGGCTCTGATACAAAATTTTTTTTTATTTTTTTTTATTTTTGTTCAAAAATTTTTTTTTGGGTTTTTTTTTTTTTTTTTGCTTGAAAGTAGAACAGATAATTTTTTTTTTTTTTTTTTTTTAAATTTGAGGGTGTTCTTAATTTTTTGATTGAGGGTGTTCCTAATTTTTTGATTGAGGGTATTCCTAGTATGGATTAAATATAAATTTTTTTTTTTTTAAATTTTTTTCAGGTCAGGGTGTTCCTGGGAACACCCTGGCCTGTACGTGGCGCCGCCCCTGCTTTCCACCAGCTGAAAACTGTCTAATATCTTCTAGATTGCAAACGACATGGTGCAGCCACTACCTTTTCCTCTGTTATATCTTTATTCAAGCACTTCAATAATCCAACACATTTGACAAACCAATGTGTGTTTATCTTGAAAAATCCCTTCACGCAAAAAAAAATGGCAAGAAGTTTTGTATATATTAATGTTGTAAGTGAAAGGTGCATTTTGAAAAGTTTATCATCTTTCATTAAAAAAAAAATAAAAAAAAAAGGAAGAAAAGTTTATCATCTTAATTTTTATGTAATTAATAATCGTTATATTACATTTTTAAACATAGCTATATTTATTGAATTATTATCTTTCTCTTATGTTATTTATTTCATTAACTAACTCTTTTCCATAATTTCTTTTTTATTTGTGAAATTCTTATCTAAATTTTTAATTGTATTTTTTATATTGTAAAAAAAAATATTTGTTACGAGATCCTATCTGAGATTCACTTAAGCACTATTGTAACTTTAGCAAACAATAAAATTACCTAAAGTCTCAACATGTCTTAAAAATTGACGAATTCAAGCTTCAACATTTAATCAGTGGGACTTGAGTTCACAACTTTTCTTCTTCTTCTTCTCCTTCTTCTTCTTCTTTCTTTTTTTTTTTTTTTTTTTCCAAATAATTCATTCTAATCGAAAGTTTCAGGAAATTACAAATTACATTCTTAAGATTTGGGGTAATTTTAATTTTAATTACATTCTCCCACTTCAGCTCAAAGTCGCCTAACTTATATATATATATATATACACACACACACACGTGTCGTTTTGAGTAATTCTAAATCCAGGTCAGCATTTTTTTTTAATAATAAATATATGAAATTATTTTTTAATTTCTTCTCTCTTCATGGCTCAAACCGGTAGGCTCATGGTCATGGGCAGAAGTTGTACGAGGCGAATCGGAAAAAATCTCGGCCGTCAATCACACTCTCCCTTTCATCATCATCAGCGGTTTCTCGACCGGAACAAACGCCGCCGTTCTCCGCTATTCTTCTCCTCCAAAGATGGCTTCTCCATCACCGCCACTGGATTACTCCTCGTCTGATGGTGGTAAACTCTCGTACCTTTGTGTTTTGTCAAATTTCTTCAAGTATTGTTGATCCCTATCAATTGCTAAGCCCTATATCTTCTTTTTTCGTTGATAATCATAGCAGATTTTAATATGAATGTTTGGATTGTGAAAGGGAAGTTAGTCCTACCCATTGCATTTGGATGTAAAAATTTGACAGAATCAAAATACCCTATTGTTACTGACTGTAGGAGGTTTAATTGTGCACTTCAAACCCACTTTTAAGTGTTTGGTAAAATGCCTGAAAGATGCAATGTTGGGTTTTCAATCACTTTACGCTTTTCATGCTTTCATTAAAGTAGTTTAGGCCATTCATTGTATATTCCAATCTTAGACATACATTTTAGATGTATTTTGCATTGAGTTTTCATATCACACCTCATGTGCATCATATTCATTTTCTTGTACCTTTGTGTTGCATCTTTGATGTGTCTCAGGTTTTCACCATGCGACCTAGAAGATATTGTTAATCCACTTGATCCTCCCCTCTTTTAGATAGGCATTGCTTTAGGGACATAGAGTCGTGTTGGGACTATTACGAAGTCCAAACTTCCTGTCGTTTTTTTGTCGCAGAGCAAGATATTTGTCTCAATGAGCTCAAGTCTAATTGTGTTCCCCACATTTTTGCATCTAGACAATGGCTTTCCCTTTTCTCTTTATTTCCGCAGCCACCAACCCATATCATTTTTGAATTCTACGCCAACATCTTTAACTGTGATACTGAAAGCTGTTCATTTTGGGTCTATATTCGGGGTAACAGCTATCAAATAACCCTCATGTTATGTCTGATAGTGAAGGGATACCTAGGATTGAAAATGCCCCTTTTCCTTCCCTTAAGAGGCCTAATCATCCACTTCTCAAATGCTTACTCAATTTGTGAGTAGCATTTTTCATTGGGTGTCAGGTCCTTCTGTTCCAATTGTAGGCTTCACTGATGAATTCTGTATTTTGAACAGAATTATTAGTAATATCTTGTCCCCCATCTCCCATATCAATGCCATTATATTGTCTCTTGCTTACTTGTATACGCTCTATTAACCGATGTTTCTATCAATTTGTGTTGCCTTATATGTTGATATTTTCTAAATGTGCATCATAATCCTAATTTTTGGTCTGCCCTTCCACATCTGATTGTTGTCACTTGGATTTTGCTTTATTTGGGTGTTATCATATCACTTGATTATGACCATTTTAGACTTCTATCTCGCTTTGGTTGACTTAAAGGGAGTTTTGAAGAGGTTTAGAAGAATTGTGTTGTGAGCTACAAAAGAAAAACTGTAAACTTAGTTTCACTAATCTGCTTGTACCAAAAGCATTCTTAAGATTGAGTTTTCAGTTTGGTGACCAATGCTGAAGCTGTAGAGCAATCCTAGTATGTGTTTGTTGTGGAGATCAAACCTTCAAGGTGGTCCTTAGAGCCACAGATGCAGTTCGCGGAAGAAATTTAGAGTAGAAGAGTATAAGCGGCTCGAAGGACCATTGGGTCATGTTAGTAAATTTTCTATGGGATATGGTCTAGGAATTAAGGTTTATGTGTAAACTTCAATTCTATTAGTAAATTTTGTCTGGGGATTTGGGAATCCTCAGAATGGTAGTTTTTTTTTTGTTTTTTCCTTTGGATTTATCCCTAGGTTTTCCACTACATCACCATATGCTTTTGTTATTTAATTACTTCATTATTATTGCTTTTCATATGGTGAATGTTATTATGTGGTAATTATTGTGTGCTATTCATATTTACATAATTGGTTAATAGGCATAATTTAGTAATCTGCTACATAATTTAAGTGGGTATTTGAGTTTCACACAATATTTGAATATGTATTTCAATGAGCATACCAATTGTTTGATTAATTGCATCGTATTTGAGTTATTTTGTTACTCTTTCAGTGATTTTTTTTAATTATTATTTCTACTTTTCTTTTTCACTAATGATTCTTTTCCTCGATCATAGGTTACCAAAGTACAATCTCGATCACATTGAAATACAAAATTGATCACATGTTCCCTTTTTTCATCACTTTGGTTTGTTTTGAGTTATGTCTAATATTGAGTTGTATTTTGAAACGGGTATTTGAGTTTCACACAATATTTGAATATGTATTTCAATGAGCATACCAATTGTTTGATTAATTGCATAGTATTTGAGTTCTTTTGTTACTCTTTCAGTGAATTTTTTAAATTATTCTTTCTACTTTTCTTTTTCACTAATGATTCTTTTCCTCGATCATAGGTTACCAAAGTACAATCTCGATCACATTGAAATACAAAATTGATCACATGTTCTCTTTTTTCATCACTTTGGTTTGTTTTGAGTTATGTCTAATATTTAGTTGTATTTTGAAGCGGGTATTTGAGTTTTACACGATATTTGAATATGTATTTCAATGAGCATACCAATTGTTTGATTAATTGCATAGTATTTGAGTTATTTTGTTACTCTTTCAATGAATTTTTTTTAATTATTATTTCTACTTTTCTTTTTCACTAATGATTCTTTTCCTCAATCATAGGTTACCAAAGTACAATCTCAATCGCATTGAAATACAAAATTGATCACATGTTCTCTTTTTTCATCACTTTGGTTTGTTTGGAGTTATGTCTAATATTTAGTTGTATTATTTGAGTTTCACACAATATTTGCATTTGTATTTCAATGAGCATACCAACTAATTGCTTAATTTCTAAATACAAACAATAGGCTTTATATATTTTGTAACCATATTTGAATATTAAAACCACATTGCCATATATGCATACGACCACAAAATTATTATAACAAAAGAAAACAACATATTTTTTTAGTTTTTTGAATTGAGCTTTTGTTGGATGTAGCTTTTCAAAAGCTTATTTTTCTTGAATTTATAAAATTTAGAGATACATTTTGTGTTTTAAATATTATTAAGAGAAAGGTTGGATTTTGCCATGATTTTCCCCCCACTTTTTCTTTGATTTAAAATTTTTTGATACATTTTCTTTGTTTTGGATATTAGTGAAAAAAAAAAAAAATTTTGGATTTTTAGAAATATTTTTTCTATTTTAGTGATAAATGTTATTTAGGAATTGATATTTTTCCTTCCTTACCTTTTAACTTCTTGAGAAAGATTTTTTTCCCCTCTTTCGTATTGTAGATTATTAAGTAATTATACATATACATACATATATACATATTTATATCACATTTTATATTAAACTATCCTGAGTATCACACCGGTTAGCAACTATATATTTAAGAAAAGATGAAACGAAAAAGTACATTTCATCTTTGATACACATGTTTTTATGTATAAGATATCTCAACAACTAGGTCAACATACAAAATCTTCACTTGAAAACCTTGATAGAAATATATAAAAAAGGCAAATCTCAAAAACAATACCTATTGAGAAATAGAAGGGAAAAAAAAATGTTCATAAAAAATGACAAGAAAAGAAAGCACCGAAGACAAATAAATTGAATTTTTACACATCAATGTTTTACAAAAATAGATTCTAGACGTAACTTCTTAATTTCACTAGCTATGGAAACCAAGTTCTTCTCTATTGTTTGTTTTTGTTCCATCCGCTCAGTGTTTGCATACTTTTCATAATTTGATGTAGCTCTACATATCAGAGTTCAATTAGCATACAAAATCCTTGGAATTTTTAGGGTTAAGCGGGTGAGAATTGAAGGGTTAACATGAAAATAAAATCAATCATGAAGAGTCAAAGTGAAAATTTTGATACAAATTTCAAGAGGAAAAAAATTCCATGGGTTTTGAAAAAGTGTTTTATTTTTATCAAGGAAAATTTTCATGGATTTTTTTAAAGCCATTTCCAAGAGGAAAAATCCTATGTTTTTTTAAAATTCATTTTTCAAAGAAAATTTCCATAGGTTTAGAAAAGCCAATTTTCAAAGGAAAAATATGTGGTTTAGGAAAAGGGTTTTTCAATGAAAATTCCATGGGTTTTTGAAAGAGAATTTTCGATGGGTAAACCCCGTGAGTTTTTGGAAAATCATTTGACAAAAGAGAATCCATGAGCTTTTGTAAAATCATTTTCTAGAGATGGCAAAGATGAGCCCGTTGCCTGGATGTTTTAGTACTTCTCAGCATGAATTTTGGCACAATATTTAGTTTTGAGGTCACATTTTTGTGCACTTAAGAGCATCCACATCAGTTCGTAGAAATTTTTTTCTATTTTACAAGTCTAAAACCTACTTTTTCTATTTTACACACTTATTTTTACAAAACACCTACATCAGTTTATCTATTATACAAGATATTTCAATAAAATATTCACTCTTCTCAATATTTTTATTATTTCTCTCAACTATGCTCCCTCTCTTAACAGATCACCTCTCTCTCTCTCTCTCTCTCTCTCTCTCTCTCTCACACATTTTTTCTTAACAGTCTCTTTCTCTCTTCTCATTTCTTCTTCTCAGATCACCTCTCTCTCTCTCTCTCTCTCTCTCTCTCTCTCTCTCTCTCTCATTCTTTCTCAAAAACTACCAACCCAGATCAATTCTTCACCAGGTCCAGAACCTTTCTTCACCGGCCGATCCATGAACCAAGCTCCGACGACCCAGATCGTGTCTTCACCGGCCGATCCACGAACCAAGCTCCAGCGACTCATGAACCAAGCACCGATCTATCTCCCTTTTGGTTTGTCTGTGTGGGTTTGTTTCTGTGTGGGTGTGTTTCTGTGTTGATATGTGTTTATGTGTGGGTGTGTTTGTGTGCATCTGAGGAAAAGAAAATGAGAAGCTAAGGTCATTGTGCACGGAGAAGAGAGAGAAAAATTGGTGCAAATGGAAATTAGTAAAATAATATATACACAAGCTATAGTACCTGTGTAAATATACACGGGTACTGTAACTCATAGAAATTTATACACGATTTTACACATTTTTACACCAACTGATGTAGGTGGTTTTTTGCTCAAAATGTATAAAATTTGTACTGTAGATCTATTTTAAAAGATTTTAGATGATCAGATGTGAATGCTCTAATTAGAGGCCTTTCCAAACTTTGATTTGCACATTCTTGGTACCATTGGAAAGCTTACGCAACATATTTTCTAAAGATATAAATTTGGTGCAATTATTGTTTAGGTTAGAAAGTTATTCAACTAGGAAGTGGGATGGTTGAAATGGAATATTTTTAAAGTTGATATTTTGTCATCCTTGTGCCAAAAAAAAAAAAAAAATGGTGATTCGATGAACATCCAACAAAGCTCTATGGCATAGTGAAACACGCCTAGGGTCCGTTTAGATAGATCTTATTTTACTGAAATTAAAAACTGAAAATATTGTAGCAAAATAATTTTTAAATGTGTCAATAGTGTCGTGAGGCCCATTTTTAGTGAAAAAGTTGTTAAAAAGTGAAGTTTGTAGATCCCGTGAACAGTACACGGACCCACTGATGTGAAAAAAAGAAAAAGAAAAAAAAAAGCTAAAAAGTTAAAATTTTTGGATACTGTTCATGCACAGTGTGTGAACAGTAGCCTTTGTCTCCTAGTGTCTTAAAGTACCAAAATTTTGAATCACCTATGCATGAGCTATGGCAAATTTGTTTGCAAAGTTGTTAATTCAAGCTAGTTTTAGGCAACAATTCATGAGTTTTTCCTAATTCTTTCCATTTTTACAAACTTTGTTCTCGGCCTCGCGAATTTTGATTCGACACAGATGAAGTGTCATTGGAAAGTATGTAATGCCAATTTTCTAAAAGATGTCAAGTTTGTGGCTTTTCAACTCAATTTTGGCAAATATAAGAACAGGAATGTAATGCCAAGTTTTGGTTGAATTGAATAACAAGAAGATAAATATTTAATTATGACTCTAATTAAATTAAGGGTATTTTTAAAAATAAAAAATACAATAATTAATTTTTTGAATCCTCTTAAAATATAGAGATATAGAGATAAATAAATAAATAATAATGTTTTATATGATAAAGGTATGAGAGTAAATTCATATAAACTACTGTGGGGGGAAAAAGGCCCAATCTAACATAGTGGGTCGAGGGCTCATATGAGGATTACTGTGCGTCCGAGAAGAAGGAGATGGTAAGGGCAAGGCCCATCTGGAAAAGGGACCCCCAGAGAGAAAAGTGATTACAATCCGAAGAGGTCGCCTTCTGTCCGAAGAGGTTATATTCCTCTAACGCGAATAGTATGGATCAATTGAACGTATAGAAGGTCAAGATGATCTTCCGAGGACTCCTCCTGATCAAGATAAGCTCTGAGTACACTCGGAGACGATAAGGATGAAGAAATATCTAAATGGAAAGTTGCTACTACCGTATTTAATACTCTGCAGCAACTTTTCTAGTCGCATTTATGAGGAGAAGACCCCTGAACAGTGTATCCTCACCTACCGCCACTCACACAGAGCTAAAGGAGATGCTTGACATGACATATACTCAAGCAGACTCACGGACGATGTACAAGTGGACGATGGAGATGAGGAGAAGGGAGGTTATATAAAGGAAAGAAGCTCCTAACAAAAAAAGGGAGGAAGAAGAGAGAAGAAAAGAATAAGAGCTATATTGTAACCCTAAGATCTGTATTCACCACATTATCAATAATATAGCTCTTTGGATATCCATTCTTTACGTGTAAATTCATGTTGGTTTGTGCTTGAGGGTTGTGATTTGTTATTGTTGATCCCATAATCAACCTAGCTCTTTCACCCATACTCTACAAATTCATTGTTTTGGGCTTGGGCCACAAATCCTAACCCTACAATTGGCGTCATCTATGGGAAGAGCTTAAGTGTAAGGGGAAGCAGTAGCAGTTGGTCATGGCTGAACCAAGGCAACAACCGGCAGAATCTGGGGCGTCCCAACATATAGATCCTTTTCCCAATTTGGAGCGGAGACAAGACCGTGAAGGCAGTGTGCATACTACACACACTAAACGAACTTAACCTCGTGGCAGAAGTCATGTTTCTCATGCAGAGAAGAATAGCATGCAAATAGAGATTGAAAGGTTAAGAAGGGAGTTGCGCCATGCGAAAAGAAAACGTACTGCCTCGCATTCTGATGACGACTCGGGTGACGAACAAGACATCACTTATGAACAAAGGTCTCGAACCCCAATCAGTGAATCTTTTTCATATGAGGATGAACACCCTCGCAAAAAGCAACCTCAAAGGCCATCACATAGAGGGGTGGGAAATGATGCCATGAGTAAGGCTTTGAATCAAATCTCCAGGTCACCTTTCACGCGCAGGATTGAAGGAGGGAAGCTTCCTCAGTGTTTTAACCAGCCAACCTTCACTATTTACAACGGTAAAACTGACCCTGTGGAACATGTGAGCCATTTTAACCAAAGGATGGCTGTCTACTCCAGAGATGAAGCTCTGATATGCAAGGTATTCCCTTCTAGTCTTGGACCCATGGCAATGAGGTGGTTTGACAACCTGAAAGCAGACTCCATCAATTCCTACCAAGAGCTCACTCAAGCTTTTGGTTCACGTTTCGTCACATGCCGAAGGGTGGCCAGGCCCTTGTCTTCTCTGCTATCCTTGAGCATGCATGAAGGTGAGTCCCTTAAGGCGTATTCGGATAGATATTGGGAGATGTTTAATGATATGGAGGGCAACTTTGATGCAATGGCCCTAGACACGTTTAAGCTGGGTCTCCCCACTGATCATGGTTTAAGGACATCCTTGTCCGACAAGCCTGTCACTAACATGCGTCAACTTATAGACCGTATTAAAAAATATAAAAGGGTTAAAGAAGATCAGCAGCAAGGGAAGGGTAAGGATAAGGTTATCCCCCAGGACAGGAAGGACTTCAGGTCAGATCGTTACAACAACAATAAGCCGAGGAGAGATTTCACTGGGCAGTCGGGGTCAACAAATGCTCAAGCAGTCAATACAGTGTTCAAGGAGCCAGTTCATTAAGTTCTGGAAAAGATCAAGAATGAATCATTCTTTAGGTGGCCGAGTAAAATGGTAGGGAACCCTGAGAGACGCAATCACAATCTCTATTGTCAATACCACCAAGACCATAGGCATGCCACTGAAAACTGCAGAAGTTTGTGGGATCATTTGGACCAGTTGGTCCGTGAAGGCAAGTTGAGGCACCTTTTGCACCATTCCAATGGCCGAGGAGGTCAAGTGAATTTTGAGTCCGAGAAGAGAGATTCTACGAAACCTCCATTAGGTACTATTAACGTCATTTTTGCAGCGCCAGGAAGAACAGGGTCATGGTCGTCCAAAGTTATGTCAGTGGCTCGGCTACCAGCAGAGGATATTGGCCGAGATCCGAGGAGCTCTAGACATGCTGTCCCGCCCGTTTTAGGCTTTTCGGACGAACATAAAGCTGGAACCATTCAACCTCACGACGATACTTTGGTAGTCACACTCAGGATCGAGGGATATGATGTGAAGAGGGTGATGGTGGACCAGGGTAGCACGGTGGAGATTATGTATCCTAACCTCTACAAGGGGCTGAACCTCAGGCTTGATGACTTTTTTTTTTTTTGATAGATAATAAGAGTTTTATTGATGAAAAGAACAATAAGTTTACGATTGTAAACTCACAGCCCTTGAAACAAATACAGTCAAATTATAAGGAAAGACTAATAGAGATAAGGAAATCAGACAAGGAACTACAATGCGTAAGCCCCCAAATACGAGACCACTCAAATAAGGTCCTAGCAAACAAGGTCTTCAACATATCTATAGAACTCTCAACGTCCTCAAAAGTTCGGGCATTGCGTTCCTTCCATACTAACCACATAAGGCATGCTGGAACCAAATTCCAAACCTGAGAAGAGTAAGTTCCCAACCAATTCCTCCATGCAAAAAGAAGAGAAACAATAGTGTCTAGCATCACCCACTGAACCCCAAACAAATTAAGGACCTCAGTCCACATAGCAGATGTAAACCGACAATGGATCAGAAGATGATCCACAGTCTCCTCATCACACCTACATAAACAACACCAGTTAACAAGGGGCAGTTTCTTCTTCTTAATAAGGTTGTCTATTGTGAGAATCCCACCCTTAGCAGCAGTCCATAAAAAGAAAGATACCCTTTTAGGAACCTTTACACACCAAATGCTCTGCCAAGGGAAAGAAACAAAAGGGGCTTTCAATAGAGCAATATAAAAGGATCGCACATCAAAGACACCATTACGATTCAGCTGCCAAATCAAGGTATCCTCACCCTCCCCACTAGGAATCCTGGCAGAGACATGCTCATAAAAAGAATAAAATCTCCTCAACTCCCATTCATTAAAATAGCGTCGGAAATAGAAGTTCCAACTCCTACCTCCCCCATCTGGTGCAGAAATAATCATGTCAGACATCAGAGCTTCCTGAACCACAGCACATGCAAACAATTCCGGGTATAATTCCTTCAAAGGAGTAGGACCACTCCAAGGGTCGTGCCAAAACCGAATACGATTGCCCTGTCCCGCTGCATACACCACATGACTGAAAAAATTGTCTACACCTTTCCTAATATTCTTCCATAACCCACAACCATGAGTCCCTCTCACAACTCTAGTACACCAACCTCCACTATCATCTCCATATTTGGAGGCTATTACCTGACGCCATAAATGGATAGCTTCCTTCCCAAATCGCCAAAGCCACTTCCCAAGTAGAGCTTGGTTAAAAATCCCAATCTTCCGAATCCCCAAACCCCCTATCTCCACCGGCCAAACAACCTTTTCCCAAGCAACAAGCGGATATCTGAAAACATCATTAGAATTCCCCCACAGGAAATTCCTCTGAATCCTCTCTAGTCTGTCGGCTATGTGTTGCGGAATCGTAAACAATGATAGATAATAAGTTGGGAGACTCGACAAAGTACTCTTCAATAAGGTAAGCCTACCTCCTTTTGACAAATACAACCGCTTCCAACCAGCGAGCTTTTTCTCCACCCTCTCTAAAATAGGATTCCAGATCGAAGCATCCTTAAAATGAGCCCCAAGAGGCATTCCCAGATAAGACATAGGCAAACGCCCAACCTTACAGCATAGGATGCGAGCCAAAGCACCCAAATTCCCAACCTCACCAACTGGATAAGGCTTGATGACTTAACTCCATAATGTTCTCCCTTGGTTAGCTTCGAGGGAAGGATGGTCACCCCGAAAGGACAGATACGGCTGCCCGTACAGACTGGCTCAGAAGTAGTTGAAGTGGACTTCATTGTTGTAGATGTTTATTCCCCTTATATGGCAATTGTAGCCAGGCCTTGGTTACACACACTAGGAGCTGTTTCCTCCACTCTGCATCAAAAAGTCAAATATCCATCCGAAGGGCGCGTTTGTGAAATTCGCAGAGATCAATCCTCGGCTAGGCAATGTTTGGTGGCTGCCATACGACACGAGCTTGAGACTAAATCCTCAGCCAGGGCGAAGGGAGACCTATTGCAGTTAAGGGGTCGGTTATCACCCGTCGAAGATCTTGATGAAGGCGCTAAATGCGAGGACTTAGTGCAGGTTTTAATTGGGAACAATCCTGAAAGATACTTTCAAATCGGGTCTCTGATACCTTAACCAGAGAAGGAAGAGCTAATTGATTTCCTTAAAAGAAATATTGACGTATTCGCCTGGAGTACTTACAAAGCCCCAGGAGTGGATCCGGGGTTCATTTGCCATCATTTGAGGGTTAACCCACTAAGTGTACCCAAGAAGCAGCCTCCTCGGCGGCCATCCAAAGAGCATGCGAATGCAATCAAAGAAGAGGTGATGAAGCTCAAACAAGCTAGGGCTATTAAGGAAGTTTTTTACCCCGAATGGTTGGCAAATACTATGGTGGTAAAGAAGAATAGTGGAAAGTGGCGAGTTTGTGTGGACTTTACGGACTTGAATAAGGCTTGTCCTAAGGACCTTTTCCCTATGCCGAAGATTGATCAATTAGTAGATGCTACTGTCGGCCATCCTCGGATGAGTTTCTTGGATGCTTTCCAAGATTACCATCAGATACCGTTAGCCCCAGATGACCAGAAGAAAACCGCTTTTGTTACTCCCATTGGTAATTACCATTATAAAGTGCTGCCATTCGGTCTGAAAAACGCAGGTTCTACTTATCAGCGGATGATGACCAAGATGTTTGAATCACAATTGGGCAAAAGCATTGAGGTCTATATAGACGACATGGTGGTAAAAAGAAAGGTTATTTCTGAGCATGTGAAGGACCTTGATAACGTTTTTGAAACCCTGAGGAGACATAAGTTGCGCTTGAACGCCTCGAAGTGCTCATTTGGTGTGGGATCAGGCAAATTTTTGGGTTACATGGTAACGCACAGGGGAATTGAAGTCAATCCCGATCAGATAAAGGCTATTCAAAATCTGCAGCCTCCTCGGAATCCGAAAGAGGTTTAGAAGTTAACAGGGATGGCAGCTGCTTTGAACCGATTCATCTCCAGGTCCACGGATAGGTGTAAACCCTTCTTCTCGTTGATCAACAAGTGGAAGGGATTTGAATGGACTAAAGAATGTGCCTCAGCTTTCCAACAACTTAAAGACTACTTGGCTCGGCCACCAATTATGTCTAGCCCTGAACCAGACGAGGTCTTATTTGCCTATATCGCAGTGGTTCCCCATGCTGTAAGTCTAATGCTGATAAGAGTGGATCAAGGTATACAAAGGCCGGTTTACTGTGTAAGTAAGTCTCTACATGAGGCTGAGATTAGATACTTGCCATTGGAAAAAGCTATTTTGGCAGTAGTACTTGGAACACGAAAATTGCCCCACTACTTCCAAGCACATACTGTTGTTGTGCTCACGTAACTCCCACTTAAGACAGTACTCCGAAGTGCCAACTACATGGGGAGAATAGCCAAGTGGGGCACTATTTTAGGAGCTTTTGATATCAAGTATATGCCTCGCACTTCAGTCAAAGGGCAGATCCTTGCGGATTTAGTGGCCGAGTTCACGGAGCCCAGCTTAGAAGAAATAACGACAAAGAGAGACATGGATGGAAAATCAGTTGGCATGATTTCTCAACAAGATCCTGCCCGTTGGGAAGTGTATGTAGACGGCGCTGCGAACCGGAAAGGTTCTGGAGTAGGGCTAGTCTTGATATCTCTAAAGAGAATCGTCATTGAAAAGTCATTAAGGCTGGATCTCGGTGCGACCAATAACGAGGCAGAGTATGAAGCCCTATTGATGGGAATGTCTATGGTCCGAAGAATGGAAGGAAAGGCCGTGGAGTTGTTCTCGGACTCAAGATTAGTTGTGGGCCAAGTACAGGGGGAGTTTGAAGCGAAGGATGAAAGAATGCAAGGATACTTGAATCGAGTCAAACGTCTGCAGGCGAAATTCGAATTTTTCAGCTTGCCACATGTTCCTAGAAGCAGTAACGCGCATGCAGATTCTTTGGCCACACTAGCCACCTCTTTTGAGCAAGACCTGCCGAGAGTTATCCTCGTCGAGGATTTCTATGAGCCCACCGGGACAGGAGGGGATGCAGTCCGAGTCCACCAGGTCAGAGATAGTCTCTGCTGGATGGACCCTATAATCAAATTCTTAAAAGATGACATTTTGCCGGAAGAGCGGGGAGAGGCTAACAAAATTCGAAGGAAGGCTACCAGATTTTGGCTGTCCGAAGACCGAAAATTATACAAACGATCCTACTCAGGACCATACCTGTTATGTATTCATCCAGAGACGGCTGAGTCGCTACTAGAAGAGTTGCATGAAGGAATTTGTGGGAGTCACACTGGAGGTAGGTCGTTGGCCCACCGAGCCATTACTCAAGGGTATTGGTGGCCGAACATACAAAAAGAAGCCCATAGTTATGTAAAGAAGTGCGATCAATGTCAGCGATTTGCGCCAAACATACACCAACCAGGTGGAGTCCTCAACCCACTGTCTAGTCCGTGGCCGTTTGCACAGTGGGGTTTGGATATAATGGGTCCATTCCCAAAGGTTGCAGGGAACAGGAAGTACCTTCTAGTCGGCACAGACTATTTCACCAAATGGGTCGAAGCTGAGCCTCTGGCCAATATCCGAGACGTAGATGTGCAAAGATTTGTATGGAAGAATATCATTACTCGTTTCGGAGTTCCTCATACTCTCATCTCGGACAACGGCTTACAGTTCGACAGTAATGCATTTCGGAGTTATTGTAGCGAGCTGGGAATCACGAATAGATACTCTACCCCTGCCTATCCTCAGGGGAATGGGCAAGTTGAAGCAGTTAATAAAGTCATAGTTAATGGATTAAAGAAGAGATTGGACGATGCGAAGGGCAAGTGGGTTGAAGAGTTGCCACACGTACTTTGGGCTTACAGAACTACGCCTCGCAGATTTACTAAAGAAACCCCTTTTTTGATGACTTATGGCGCTGAAGCTGTCATTCCTTTGGAGACGGGGTTCCCAACTCTAAAAACTAGCTCGTTTAGTCCAACTAGCAATGATGAACTTCTAGAAGCAGGCTTGGATTTGATCGAAGAAAGGAGAGAAAATGCAATGGTTCAACTGACGCATTACCAGCAGAAACTCAGGCTGGGCTATGATGCCAACGTAAAGCTAAGACCCCTAGAGCTCGGTGATTTGGTACTCAGGAAAGTCGTTGGCACTGCGAAAAACCCAGCCTGGGGGAAATTAGGACCAAACTGGGAGGGGCCATATTGCATTACTTCAGGGGCTGGCATTGGGGCATATTTCCTAGAGGACTTGGATAGTCATGTAATACCACGCCCCTGGAATGTAAATAATCTCAAAATGTACTATTATTAATCGAATCATTTCTTTGTTCATTGTGATAACTTGTCATCCTTATTTGTTCTCTAAGTGTTTAAACTTAAATCCAATCATGCCTGTAGTCCTCGGACCAGATGATTTGGGTTAGTTAACACTCCTTATTAGTTTTCTAAGTGTTTAAACTTAAATCCAATCATGCCTGCAGTCTTCGGACCAGATGATTTGGGTTAGTTAACACTCCTTATTTGTTCTCTAAGTGTTTAAACTTAAATCCAATCATGTCTGCAGTCCTCGAACCAGATGATTTGGGTTAGTTAACACTCCTTATTTGTTCTCTAAATGTTTAAACTTAAATCCAATCATGCCTGCAGTCCTCGGACCAGATGATTTGGGTTAGTTAACACTCCTTATTTGTTCTCTAAGTGTTTAAACTTAAATCCAATCATGTCTGTGAACCAAATGATTTGGGTTAGTTAACACTCCTTATTTGTTCTCTAAGTGTTTAAACTTACATCCAATCATGCCTGTAGTCTTCAGACCAGATGATTTAGGTTAGTTAACTCTCCTTATTTGTTCTCTAAGTGTTTAAACTTAAATCCAATCATGCCTGTAGTCCTCGGACCAGATGATTTGGGTTAGTTAACACTCCTTATTTGTTCTCTAAGTGTTTAAACTTAAATCCAATCATGCCTGTTATTAATACTCCTTATTTTTAGTTAGTTAATACTTTTGTGCTGTTATTAATACTGAAGGTTAATCTTAGAATAAATCTTGCCTGACATTATTAACTGTGTTTTATATCAACTCTAACCTATGCTAACATTCCTAGTGTACATACAAAAAGATCTATCCAACTTTTATAATACTTGTTATGATCATCACTTAACAGTAACCTTTATGTATTGTCCTCTTCGGAATCAATTTTAGTTATAAATATTATCAGCAAGAGAGAGTGATTATGTTTGCCTACATTACCATAATTACAAAGTGAAGTTACTTGTAGCAAAGGTAAATCATATGGTATGCAACAAATACACCAAAAGTAAAAGAGAAACTGCTTCATTGATTAAAATAGGATAGTTTACAATCCCTTACATAAAAGGAGAACAAGAGTAAAAGAAAAAAAACAACTAAAGTCTAAGTGTCTAAACTTCTACTGGGGCTTGGTCCTTGGGCTCTGAGGATGTTTTCTTTTTTTCCAAACCCTCGCCCATATCCTTAGGTGGCTCAGCGGGGGTGCCCTGATCACCTGGCTGGCCAGAATCCTTGGGAGGCTCAAGGGTGACTAGGGGAGCTTGGCTGACCAAAGGTTGCTCCGAGACCTCTGGGAGTTGTGTTGGAGGAGGAAGAGAGAAGAAAAGAATAAGAGCTATTATGTAACCCTAAGATTTGTATTCACCACATTATCAATAATATAGCTCTTCAGATATCCATTCTTTACATGTAAATTCATGTTGGTTTGTGCTTGAGGGTTGTGATTCGTTATTGTTGATCCCATAATCAACCTAGCTCTTTCACCCATACTCTACAAATTCATTGTTTTGGGCTTGGGCCACAAATCCTAACCCTACAACTACTTTTTCATCCTTTCACTTTTCTCTTCAACCAAACAAATGAGTTTTTTATTTCTTCACTTTTCTATCCTCTCAACTAAATGTACACAAGAAAAAATAAAATCTCTTCTATTTTTCCACTTTTCTATCAATTTTTTATTTTCTATCTTTTCACTTTTTCACCCCTCAAATCAAACGGATCATAAGTCCAAATGTGCCCCATAGTACCAAAACAAACACAAATGAACACAAGAAATAACCTCAATTATAAATATATAAGTATAAGCCAACTGAGCATAACACTAGCCCCAAAAAAAGTCCAAGACACGAAACAATTTTAAAGCAAACACAAAGAATACGTGAAATCTGAACATGATTATTAGATGAATAGGAAAACAACACCACAATTCACATAAACATGATCCACTCCTTAATACCCAACATTGTAATGAACAGTTGTAAGTCAAAGCTCGTAATCTTCTTCAACTCATAGTAGATAATGGGGTCCTCATCACTTCCAATAGTACCTTCCAAGTAAATAGAGAAAAATTATGGAACACATACGAAACGACAAATGTTAATACTACTTCTAATATAAATTAATATAAATCCATAGCACAATATTAATGCAAAGAGAAGTTTGTCACACTCACCTAAGAGCACACATTAATCCATAGCACAGTATTAATCCACGTGGCATTAACTTTTTCTTTGCTTGGGTCTTTGGTCGATACGCCTTGTCACCCTTCCCTCCCGTTCTCCTTCAATCAACTTTACAATCCATTGGGGTTTTCTTGTTTTAAACACAACATATCCCACAACAAATCCAAACACAAATCCACATCCATAGCCAATCAACACGGCCTTCCAACCAAATCCTTCTGCAAACATTGAATCATTGTCTTCTAGGAATATTGTTGGTGGTGGCTCATTAGTGCTACATTTAATTGACAATGGAAATCCACACAATCCTAAGTTCCCATCATATGATTCATTTCCAAATGTATTGAATTGTTTGCCTTGAGGTATTAGTCCAGTAAGGTGGTTTTCTGAAAGGTTTAACATGGCCAAAAATGTTAGAAGTGTCAATTGCATAGGAATTTCACCAGTGAGTTTATTTGAAGAGAAATCCAATGCTTCAAGTGCTAATAATTTTCCTAACGTTGATGGGATATGGCCGGTTAGGCTGTTATGGGAAAGGTTGAGCAATCGGAGAAATTTAAGCCTTCCAAGTGCATCTGGGATCTCTCCTTGAAATTGGTTGCTTGATAAATCAATCATTGTGAAGATGGTTAGGATTCTCCGTAGGTTTATATTCAACCCTTTCACAGTCACCTCTATTGAATCTTGATAAGAACCTCTAGGCACTTCCCTATAATTTGCCCTAGGTTTCGTCGCTTTCATAGTCACCGCAACTTGATGAGAACCTATAGGCACTCCAGGAGATTTTCTATTACCATAATCTTGTGCCAAATATTGTGGTTCTTGTGCATTTTCATTTCTAATCATCATGGCTTCCAAATTTTCAAAATAAATTCTTGGTAAAAGACCGGTAAACTCATTGTGAGAGAGATCAAGAATTTGTAGTTTAGAGAAAAACACACCCTTATTTTTATGATTTCTTATGGGACCATGAAACCTATTATTACTCAAGACAAGTACCCGTAACTCCGAAAGGGCTTCCAACCAATAGGGGAATGAATCATTAATCTTATTATTTCCGAGGTCAAGAACTTCCAAATTTGTGCAATTGACAAATGATTTTGGTAATTTCCCTTCTAAATGATTTCCATTAAAGGCAATAGTTGCTAGACTATTATTCTTTTCAAATGTATCAGGAATAGTGCCATGGAAATTGTTTGTTCGCAAATCCATCACTGATAGGCTATGACCAAAGTTTCCCAAACATTGTGGAATCTTACCACTCAAATTGTTTTTAGAGATATCCAAGATTTCAAGGTTACTTGCATTGCAAATCATAGACGGGATCTCCCCAGTCAGTCTGTTGTTCGACATAAAAAAGGCAATCATAGTAGAAGGTGGAACAGGAAGATTTCCTTGCAATAGATTGGCATGAAGATCAAGAAAGTGTAGATTCTCCACAACTTCAAACATCCATTCTGGGATTTGGTTTGGGATTCTATTATTAGATAGGTCCAAGTATTTTAAATATTTTGACGATTTTAAAAATTTTGGGAATTCAATTATGTTGCAAGAAGACATGTCTAACTTCTGAAGATAGGGGAAGGTATGGTTAGAGTTGCTTTTGATGCCTATGAACAGACTATTATTTGAAAGATCAAGAGTGTCGAGTTCTTTGAGATTTGTGGACTTATCAAATTCCACAATGCCACTCAAGTCATTTGATGAAAGATGAAGCTCTGTAAGACTCACGAGATTAGAGATTGAATTTGGAATAGAGCCATAAAGCCTATTATTTTCCAATCTAAGACTTTGTAGTGAATTGTTAGGTTGGAATTCACACATTTGACTAGTGAGTTGGTTGTAAGACAAGTTAACTGTAGTGAGTTCTGTGAGGTTGGTAAAAAAAGGAATTTTACCACCAAAACCTCCAAAGTTGTTGTGACTGAAGTCAATAAAAGTGAGATCCTTTAGGTTTGACAGTGATGATGGAATGTGGCCAGTGAAATTGTTATATTGGAGCCTAATTTTAGTAACTTTTGTGAGGTTCCCAAGAGACACTGGTATTGATCCTGTGAAATTAAAATTAGTTAGTTATAAAATAAGTAAACTTTGGCAAGTTTTTATAGGTTTGTAAAAAAGTCAAGAGTTCTACCTTCAAATTTGTTGTAACTAAGGTCAATAACATTGAGATACTTCAGATTTGAAAGTGATGATGGAATTTGGCCGGTAAAATTGTTATATTGGAGCATAATATCAGTAACTTTTGTGAGGTTCCCAAGAGACACTGGTATTGATCCTGTGAAATTAAAATTAGTTGGTTATAAAATAAGTAAACTTTGGCAAGGTTTTATCGGTTTGTAAAAAAGTCAAGAGTTCTACCTTCAAATTTGTTGTAACTAAGGTCAATAACATTGAGATACTTCAGATTTGAAAGTGATGACGGAATTTGGCCGGTAAAGTTGTTATATTGGAGCATAATATCAGTAACTTTTGTGAGGTTCCCAAGAGACACTGGTATTGATCCTGTGAAATTAAAATTAGTTGGTTATAAAATAAGTAAACTTTGGCAAGGTTTTATAGGTTTGTAAAAAAGTCAAGAGTTCTACCTTCAAATTTGTTGTAACTAAGGTCAATAACATTGAGATACTTCATATTTGAAAGTGATGATGGAATTTGGCCGGTAAAGTTGTTATATTGGAGCATAATATCAGTAACTTTTGTGAGGTTCCCAAGAGACACTGGTATTGATCCTGTGAAATTAAAATTAGTTGGTTATAAAATAAGTAAACTTTGGCAAGGTTTTATAGGTTTGTAAAAAAGTCAAGAGTTCTACCTTCAAATTTGTTGTAACTAAGGTCAATAACATTGAGATACTTCAGATTTGAAAGTGATGATGGAATTTGGCCGGTAAAGTTGTTATATTGGAGCATAATATCAGTAACTTTTGTGAGGTTCCCAAATGATACGGGTATTGATCCTGTGAAATTAAAATTAGTTGGTTATAAAATAATTAAACTTTGGCAAGTTTTGTGAGGCTGGTAAAAAAAATCAAGAGTTCTACCTTGAAATTTGTTGAAGCTGAGGTCAATAAGATTGAGATCCTTTAGATGTGAAAGTGATGAAGGAATATGGCCGGTGAAGTAGTTAAAGTATAGGAAAATTTGAGTAACTTTGGTGAGGTTCCCCAACGACGCAGGTATTGGTCCTAAAAAATTGCAATTTGTGAGATTCAAAATATTTTTCAAGAATTGTGTATTCCTAATTGAAACTGAGGTTCGAAAGTGACTATGGGATCTTACCACTGAGATAGTTCCCGTGTAGATCCAAGTAAGAGAGTTCCTTGAGGTTTGAAAGTGACAATGGGATCGTACCGTTGAGACAGTTATCTCCTAGACTTAAGGAAGAAAGTGCCTTCAGGTTTGAAAATGATGATGGTATCTCACCAATCAAACCGCTAGCTAATAGATCCAAATAAATGAGTTGTGTGAGGTATTTAACAATTATAGCAATTATACAATCCTGAATGATTTATTTAGTGCTTCAAAACAAATGATTTATTTGGAATTAGGTATTTAAAGAAAATGGTAAATTACATATTTGGTACCTAACCCTTATGCTAAATGTCAATTTAGTCATTGACTTTTCAAATGTGTCGATTTAGTCCTTAACTTTTTGAAATTGTGTCAATTTTGTCTCTGCTTTTAAGTAATGGATGGAAAATGCTGACATGGCTAACAAGCAAAATTTAAAAAAGAAAAAAATTATGTCACATACGTGTACAATGTACTACCGTGTAGAATGAAAATTAAAGAATAATAGTAAAATAAAAATAAAAGGAAAACTAGTTTATGTTAAAAATTAGGATCTCATCATGAACAAACAAATTTTAGAGTGCCGCATTAACCAAAAATTAACAAAACCTGTTTAGTTGCGAAGAAACCGTAGGAAAAGGAAGTTGAAAAGCAACTGAAAGACCTACAATTAGGATCAAAATAAAAATTTTCCAATACTATAGGAGATGGAGGTGGAGAGAGCCGAGAGGAGGATAGTGAAGGGTTAGGGGTATGATCAGAATTTAGTGAGAAATCAGGGAATATGGTGTAGAAAATAAAACGGTGTCGTCTGGGAGCCTCAAGTTCTTCTAGGATAATATAAGCCATGGTCTCTAGTTAAGACTGACGCTTACTTGTTTCCAAAGCTCAATGGTAATACAACAACAGATTTTTTTAAGGTGGCAGGATCGTTCACTACTTTCTTTACTCGTTACTAATGAAAAAAGACAAAATGGGTACAAAACCTTGGCTATAAAGGATTTCGTGTCAAAACCATAAACAGAAGAATTGTTTTTTTGTTATTTCTTGTATTTCATTTGTTACAATTTGCAATAGAAGTAATAGAAAATTTTCATTTTGGATTGATTTTAAGTTTTTCAGTTGCTTTTCTATTTCCTTTTCTTATGGTTTCTCAACAACCAATCAGGAACTTGTTAATTTTTTGTCTCTGCGGAAGGTTAGCGGTGTGAAACTTTGATTGTTCAAAAGGAGATCCTAATTTTAACATTAAATGTTTTTCCTTTGTTAAATTATTATTCTTTTTTTTTTCCACGTAGCAATACACATGTCATTTTTATTTTAGCTGTTAATCAGGTTAGCATTTCCATCCATCACTTAATGGCAGGGACCAAATTGACACAATACCAAAAAGTTAGGGACTAAATTGACATATTTAAAAGGATAGAGACCTAGTTGACATTCAGCATTAAGGTTAAGGACTAAATATGTAATTTATCCTAAAGAAAATTATTTGAATTTTAATTTTTAACTAGCCTATAACACCATGCGTAGACATGAATGAATTTAGAAACTATCAATAATTAGATACAAATTAATATTCCTACCTAAGTTGAATACCACTAATAGTCATTTTTATATTTTTGTAAACTCTTTAAAAAAAAAAATCCTTGAAGGATTATATGGTAGAGTACGAAGATTATTTATTATTTTATTTTAGAAAACAATAAAATATTTTTTTTTCACTTCTTAACTTCATTTTTGTTATTGTGATACAATAAATTTATTTCATGTATGCATTTTTTCAAATAAAACATGGACAACTAATTTTTTAGAGTATGGTACATTTTTTAATTGAAATTTATATTTAAACTAATAATAATTTTTTATATGAAAATCTTGATTAGATTTAAGTAGATTGCAAATAGTTTCAATTTTCAATTGGGTATTAAAATAGTTTTTAATATCTTAGAAAGAAGTATTACGTATTCAAATTATTAGATAGAAGTGAAATAAATTGCAATGTTCCTTATATATTTTTTAAGTTAAGATTCATGCATGTACTTGTAAAGAGACTAGACATGAAATAAGATATATAATGACTTGGTACAAAATTGAAACTCATTTAAAACCTAGAGACATATGGCATCAAATTAAAAGACAATTGTAGAAATTTGGAATGCAATTAGAATCAAATTTGATTTTTGATTGAACTTTCTCTCAACTTTAATTTTAATATAATATATACGATATATGATTTGAAATGAAATAAGGTGTAAAATGTCATTTTAACTCTTGTTTAAGAAAAATCTTTAAAACTCAAACGCACATAAATTGTTTAAATTTATATCAAAATGTCATCAACATATGTATTTGCTGATGTAACTCCTTAATATATTTCAATGAAAGTTTATTATGGATTTTTTTTTATATAAAAAAAAATGTTTTTCTCAAACCAACCAAAGAATTTTAGATTTTTAACAACCCTAGTACGTGTTAGAATTCAAAAAATAAAAATAAAAAGGCGTGAATGCGTACTTACCTCGTAAATTGAGTTCGCGTAAGTTTTGTAAGCCGAAAATGTCATCTGGCAGACTTCCACGCAATCTACAACCTTCGAGTGTAAGGGATACCAAAGAAGAGAAATTCATGAAAGAGCTAAGTGAAACGGAGGACATGTTAACATAATCAAGATGAAGTTCCCTTAGCTTGGTCAGATTTTGAACAAGCCTCTTCACAGCAGATGTTTCGAAACTGACAAGGGAATTGCGAGAGAGATCTAGTGAGGACAATTGGGAGAGGTGGGATAATTCAAGTGGGACTTCGCCATCAAACCAGGAGTTGGAAAGGTTAAGATATCTCAACTTAGCAAAACGACCAAACCCAGATGAAATTTGCGAATAAGTAAAGTCGTTGAAAGCAAGGTTGAGATGTTGCAGGTGAGGGAGAAGAAAGAGGGTACTCGAGTTGGAAGCGATGGTGCCGTTAAGCCAGCTACAACTGAGGTCAAGGCCAATCACGTCCCCCCTCACACTGTCACAAGTAACCCCATCCCATGAGCAACAATCAGTGCCCTCCTTCCAAGACTCCATCTTTGGATAAGAAATATCACAATAGGTAGAAGCATATTCCGAAAGAGAGAACAATTGCTTAAATTGGAGCAACGCAGAGCTCTGGTCTTGGGAGCACAGTAGTGGTGAAGAAGAGTTGAAAGAAGAAGATGATGATGAAGTAAGTTGAGAATAGAAGAGCAGCAAGAGGTAAAAGAGTTGAGAGAGCCATATGAACCACCTCATTATTCCTGATGAGTTCATAAGCAGATATGTGATATGTGGGGAGCTGGGATGTTAGTATCTATTTTATAGGAAAAAATGGGACAATTTTGCACGCTTATTAAGTTCACATTCTAATGTTTGGAGACTAACAAGGACTCTATGTATATCTATTTGTTACGAGTCACGACGAGACTCGTGACAACATATACCAAAATGGGGTCCCAAAATTGTTAAAAGGGGCATTGTGATTAAAAACGGTCAAAGACTTCACACTATAACTTGCTTTATTTTATTTTGTTTTTATTACTTTTTTCTGAATAGTGTAACTTGCTTTAGGAAAAGGAAGAGGAAATCTTGCATTTTAAGTGACCTTTCACAAAAGAATCAAAGAGTCAGGGGCCCAACATAAAGAAAATGGGCCCTTGTGTTTTCAAAGACTTGGTCTAACCGTGTAACTTGCATCTATACCTAATTATTTTGTGGGAAGAAATTAACAACTTAAAATTTTGAGATAATTAATAGTTTAAATGGTATTAAAGCAAAACTTTTTAAGTTCAATCACTGTCTATACTCTATCTCCCATGTAAAATGTTAAAATTTCATGAGTTTAGATTCAATTATTAAAGAAGAGTTTGGGCACACACGTGAGTGAGAGTATTAAAATTATGATTAAGTGATTAAATTTACAATTTTTTAATAGTTTAAACTTTTAGGATAATCATCAATTTCTCAAAAGTTGCACAAAATATTTTGGCAATTAATAAATGATAACTAGTGATGCTTAGTTGTATGAATAAAGTAGTCCCCATTCGCTCATGAAATTCAGGTTGATAGCAATAAAATCATAAGATATGCATCACTTGTAATGAATTAGAGGAAGCTTGTTTTTCTGATTCATTACAATCGGTAGTGGGTATTTAGCAGTTTTGTAGTTATGAAAACATATAGTTTTAATGAAACTGAAAAGCATGCCTTCTATAATTCATTGCATCAGGAAGTTTTTTAAGTTTTTACAAAAAATAATAAGTCTCTAATGATTTATATATATATATATATATATATATATATATATATATTAATATCAAGGTGAATTTCATGAGTGAATTGGGACTACTTGATTTAGGCAAGACTCAAGAGTGTCAAAAACCTTTTGTGCAACTTTCTTCCCAAAAAAAAAGGAAGTCAAGTCTCTGAATTCACATGACCGATTTTCTTTATTTTGGGACCCTTAATTCTTTTAATATAGGAATAGTAAAGAGTAAAATGCAAGTTATTCATGTCAAGTAGTCTTGGTACCTACATTCTCCTTTTCCATTTTTGTAAAGAAAGGAAATCTAACAACTTGTCCAAAAGCAAGTTATTATAGATTCAAGTCTTGGTAATCACATCATGGCCCTCTTTCACCACTTTCATTGGAAAACTTACATGTTTGGCTCTTTGGACTCAAGTCCCTAATAGTTTAGGAGTCACGAGACTCACGACATACCAAAATGGGGCCCCAAAAATAAAATTGTGAAAAGGGGTCTTGTGATAAAAGAGAGAGAGTCTAAGACTTCACACTGCATTTTTCATATGCATTTTTCATTATTAAAGAGAGAGAGTCTAAGACTTCACACTGCATTTTCCATATGCATTTTTCATTAGAAAAATGCATAGGAAAAAAAAGGTAGAGAGAGGAATGAAACCGTCAAAGTGGGCCATGAAATTACTAAGACTTAGTCGTTTCTAGTAACTTGCATAATAAGTTGCCTTTAATACAAAAGAACCAGGGGCCCAAAACAAAGAAAATGGGCCTTGTGATTTCAAAGACTTACTCCAAACAATGTAATTTGCATCCCTACCTAATTTTTTTGGAAAGAAAATTGTGAAACTTATAGTTAAGTGAAACATTTGCAAACAACTTAAAGATTTTGGGTTAATCGATAGTTTATCATTGTATTAGAGCAAGATATTTTAAGTTCAATCTTTGTCTCCAATCTCTTCTCTACCTCCAATGTACAATCTTAAAAATTTCACATGTTGAGCCCCACTTATTAAGGGGAGTTTGGCCCCATACATTAGCAAGAGTATTAGAATTATAATTAAGTAATTAAATTTAATATTTTCTAATAATTTAAACTTTTAAGAAAATTGGTAATTTATCAAAAGTTGCACAAATTTTTTTGACAATTAATAAAAAGGTGCAAGGCTCCGAACATCAAGAAATATTCACAAGCGTGCAAGGCTCCACTAAAGTTTAATAATTATTATCTAAAAAAACAAATTAACAAATTAAAATTCCTTTGAATATTCTTAAAAAAACAAAAATTAAAAGTTTAGCATTGGCTAATCTTCAATATCAACAACTATTGTGAAAAATAAAGTCATTAATGCAAAATTAAAGAAGAGTGAAGAAAAATAGACAAAGAAAATTTATGTCCACATCACAACAACAACAAAAGTAAATTTCTTAGAAAATCAAAACGGTTAGAAAACTTCAAATTTTAAACAATCCAATAATCACTAAACAGTAGTTTCTAATATTTATTAATGCAAGCTAAAAAAAAAAAACATTTATTAATGCAAATCGTAATACACTAAACACTAGTTTCTAATATTTATTAATGCAAGCTAAAAAAAAAACATTTATTAATGCAAATCGTAATACTCTTCTTACACAAACCACCTCAACGATAAACCTACTACTCCTCAAAATCTAAAATATAGAAATTAGGGATGAGCTCCCTAACTAAGCAAGTAACCAATTTTTTTTTTCTTTTTTTGAGAAGAAACAGGCAACCAATCTGAACTAGCATGATCAAGCATATATACAAGTAAAATAAATAAATTATTCATAAGATAAATATCATATACTTAAAAATTGTATTTCAGATTAATTAGAAAATAAAATATAATTTGCAATAAATTCCAAATATTAAAATTTTCAGCCAACTTATGTGACTGATCGAATTGATATCAAATGATCAATTAGATTTAAAAATTCTAATAGGCTTAGATTATTTTCTAGAAAATGAAAAGAGAGCATGTATTACTATAAATGAAAATTGAAATTAATCAAATTCATATGAAAATGCAGAAATTTGTCGAGAATGTGACTGATCGAAAATGCAGGGCCAAACATATAAGTTTTCGAATGAAAACCGTAAACAGGGTGATGTAATTACGATGACTTGATTCTAATAAAAAAGAAAAGATTATGAAGACTAGAATCAGTAACTTGCTACTTTTGGACAAGTTGGTAGATTTTTCTTTTTTGGAAAAATAGAAAAAGAGAATCGATCAAGTTACTAAGAGTTGACACAAGTTACTTGCATTTTACCCTTACTCCTTTAACAAAAGAATCAATTAAGGGTCCCAGAATAAGAAAATCCGCCATGTGATTTCAGAGACTTAACTCTAACAGTGTAACTTGCATCTTTTTTGGGAAAGTAATGCAAAAAAGACTTGACCCTAATAGTGTAACATGCTAGTGATGTTAAAAATCCACTATGAATTATATTTTAAGCGAATTTGCCGTTACTTGTTTGTTTATATTTTAAACCAGTAATAAATAAAATGCAACCAAAAAAAAATTCATTATAGCCATAGGTCTAAAAAAAACCCTGACTTTGACTCTAGATCATGAGAAATTTTAGTAAATTTAACTGATTTTTTATTTATTTATTTATTTTTTTGTGTAACGGGAAAAAGGTGTTATTTAATGTTATTATTTTAAAATATCTTATACATTCTACGTAACCTTCTCATATAACAGTTTACAACATTATCCACGCATCGCGCGAGTCCTCGACTAGTTTATATAATTATTATAGCAATTATGTATTTTTATACAATTTTACATGATTTGATGTTGATAAATTTTTGGCTTAATTAGCTATAATATGATATATATATATATATATATATATATATATTATACAAGCACATATACAAGTTCTCTAAGAGCATTAGGCATTGGGGGTGTAAAACCCTCGAAATTGCTATTTTACATTCTTAGAGGTCCAAAACATGCTTTATGTGGTTGTTATTGCTAAAACTTTCTAGCAATTATGAGCAGTAAGTTTGTAGTTTGTATATATACAAACTATTGTAGCATGGTTGTAAAACAAAAATATTTTATTTTATTTGGTTTGTTTTAAAGGATGAGATAGAAAAAGAGTGGAAGAGAGAGAAAGAGCGGGGAGGAAGAGAGAGAAATGAATAAATAAATGAATTGAGTTAAAAAAATAAGAACTGAAATGTTGGTTAAATTGTAAAATAAGATAGTAAAATAGATAAAAAAAATATATATTAAATGTATAAAATAGATATTTTTTTTTAAATACCCGAATGCTTATCCGTAAATGTTTTCTATATTTTATTTTTTTCTAGACACTGTAACATTTTTTTTTAGGGAAAAAAAATGGGTGTCTTTCCCTTGGAAAAATGGGCCATGCAATTACCAAGACTCAAGTTGACTCTAGTAATTATATTGCATTTTAAGTCTTTTTAAGAAAGGAATCAGGGGCCCTCAAAAAAAAAAAAAAGAAAAAAAAGAAGGAATCTGGTGCCAAAATAAGGAAGACCTTGTGATTCCAGAGACTCCATTGTAACTTTCTTATCTCGTTATCTCTACCTAATTTTTCTTTTGGGGAAGAAAGTTGCACAAAAGAATTTTGGCGATGGATAACCACTTATTAACCAGTGACACTTGTTTAAATTGTCTAGTCCCCATTCAGTCATGAAATTCACATTGATAAAGGACTATATTTAGTTGGATACTGCTTATTTTGTTGAAAACTGAAAATACTGTAACAAAATAAGTTTTAAATGTGTGAATAATACCGTTAAATCAAATTTGTTGACATGTATAGTGTATTGGGCTTTAGGCCCAACTAGATTACTTGTATAGCACATATTTTTGTACTACACTTTTACTTGTACTGCACTTATATGCCTACTGTGGGTGTGAAAGCCTAATGCTACGAATTGGGCTTGGGGCCCAATTTGAATGTCACTATTTAACCGAAGAGGTAAGAGGGATCAGGTCAGCCCATTTTGTGGAATTGCCATTGAAAAGGAATGATGGATACATCTGAAGACATTACTGTTGGTCCGAAGAGGTTCCCCTCATCGGATCACTAGAGAGCTTGACCAAGCAAATGTACTAAAGACCTGAACGACCTTCCTAGCTGCTTCCACGGCAAAGAACGAACTCTGGGCACGCCTAAGGACAAGAATAACACAAAATATCTTAGAGGGAAAAGCTGCCACCACCGCATTTAATGCACTGCAACAACTTTCCTGGCCGCATTTATGTGAAGAAGACACCTGAACAGTACAGCCTCAACTACTACCACTCACGGCAGACTAAAGCAAGCATCTGATGTGACAAGTACTCAAGTGGATGCTTAGATGAACAACAAGTGTACAGTGAAGATGAGGAGGAAGGAGCATATATAAATGGAATAAGCCTCTGACGAAGGGAGGAATTCTTTCTGGCTTGTAAACATTATTTATCTTCGGATTCAAGAGGATAATCACGGAATATAAGCCTGAACATCATCTTATCCTTTGTGGTCTATTTGTATCGTTGCTAAATCCATTTCCAGCCCAGTTGTTTAACCCATCCTCTACAAATTTATTGTTCGGAATTCATTGGGCTACCAACCTGCAGGGTTTGTGCTTGGCCCATCAACTTTCATACCCTACACCTACTATATAAAAGTATTTGTGTATAATCTTTCATTGAGAAATACAATACAATTATTCAGTATTTCTAACATGGTAGCAAAGCCACTGCTCTAACCTTTTCTTAGCAATCTTGTCTTTATTGGTGTCACCCTTTTCTCAACATTGCTTCCACCGTTACAACAGCTGCCGCAGCCTTTCGCCGTAGAACCTCCGACGACTTTCAGCCGTTGCCCTTGGGTTTCAGACTTGCAGCCATTGTCGTTGAGAAGTCCCGCACCACAGACCACTATGAACGGTTTAGACCCCTTAATCTATAACCAGATTGCGTAGCCTAGATTAATTAGCCAAGTTTTTACTTAGTCAAATTAAACAGTTCTAGGTTAAAACAATCACAAAATCATATCATGCATGTAAAACATATAAAGTAGCGGAAAATAAATAACACAGTGATATGATCACCCAGGAAAACCAAACCGGTAAAAAACTTGGGGAGGATTTTACCCACCGATCCTCAAGGCAAAACAGAATCCACTAAGAAAGAATTGAAGTTCTTACAAAAGGACTTACAAGCTCCCCGCTTGACTTCCTAATGCTACCCACTAGTAAAACTTCCTAACACGACCACGCGCAGGCTCCGAGTCCACGGACTACTTCTTTCTTTGTATTCCTTCAATCAGCTACAAGCACCCACGCTTGATATTCTTTAAGCTTCAAAGGCAGCAACCAAGTTGATCATCAAGATGTTGAAGAGATCTCAATCTTGAAAACCCTAAGTTTTGTGTAAAGGAAAGCTCCTCTAGATCTCACAAGAGATTTACACAAAACCGCAATGTATGAGCAACAATACAACTTGTGCAACTCTGAAAAACGTGGCTAGGGTTTGCCTTATATACCTAGGGCAAAAACATAAAACCCTAAACGTTTAAAGAGTTTGGCCTGAGTTGGAATTCTGCAGAAAAACGCATCTGGGCCGACTTTCGATCGATCGAGTCTAACCTTCGATCGATCGAGCCAGGCCGAGAAGCCCCAATGCTTCTGCAGTCACTCGATTCCAACTTTATAATATTTAACTAACTTTGAGCAAGCCTATACAAGACTAAATACATTGTTTTGATCATGGTTTGCCAACATTACAAATTAGAGTTCTAAATACATAAAATCCTAAGACCTTAGAACCTAACAAACTCCCCCTTTGGCAATCCGTGACAAAACATAAATTAAAAGCTCAAAGTTTACAAGTAATAAGCCCTTTACAAAATAATGCTCATAAACAAAAGTTCAACCTAACTACTATCCATCGGTTGCAAGTGTAGACAGCAGCTTTGTTGAATCAACCTGTATATTCCTGAAATACTCAACAAACACATAAACGCATGTGTGGCAGGAAATAGTATATAAACAGGTATAATATTCTTGTAAGATTCACACAACACAAAATAAAGATTTATATCAATGAATCAACACAGATATATAAATCAATAAGCAGTGAATCATAAGACAACAAGAATCAAAAGAAATCATGTATATCAATATATCAATCAATGTTACTCCCCCTAACATGAATATCCCCAAAAATGATATACAAAGAGAAGCACCTAGATACAATCTAATAAACTCCACAAAAATAACAAACATATCCCATGCTAATCAAAAAATCTCCCCCTATCAACAAAATCTCCTCTGCAACAAAATCCCCTCTACAAGTCAACAAAACTGTACTCCCCCTTTTTGTGACGGAATGCCAAAGGGCATCAGAGACCATCATCAAAAGGAGGTGGTAAGGAAGAACGAAGATGCGCCAAATCCGCTCTCAGAGCCCGAATCTCGTCGAACAGATCCACCAAAAGCTGACCATGAGCCGCCTGAACGGTCATGACAGTCTCCAGAGTACGACGAACATCGAAGTCAGCCGCAGGAGGTGGAGGAACAGCAGTAGCACCTACAGGATCTGGAATAGCCTCACCATCAAGACCTGTAGAAGAAGAAGGAGGAGGAGGAGTGCTACTAGAGGGATCAGACCTAGGGTGTTTAGAACCAGCTCGAAGATGAGCGGCCCTTTGTCTAAGAAAAGATGCACCTATAGGACCTATAATATGAACAGGCTCAGAAGCAGGGAAATCCTCTAAACCTAGATAAAGTAAAATCCTATGAATAAAAATAGGATGGACAAGGGCATGAGCAGTAGATGAACTCCTATAAACTTCGTTCAAAGAACGAAGAAAAAGATGAGGAAAACTAATAGGAGCATCAGTAACAAGAGCGTACAGAAAAACACACCTTTCAAGAGGAATGGTGTGCAGATGAGAAATGGGCCAGAGTGAGTGACAGGCTATCCTAAAGAATAGATAGGTAGTCTCGAGAAGCTCAGCGGTGGTGATCCTAGGATCAGAACCCCACTGGATAGATGACCCAGTGATGTAAGACATGACATCACTTAACTCGGGTGACTCATCATAGGGATAGACAGGATGCCTAACCAACGGTACCTCTAGAGCATCAGCCACTACCTAAGGAGTAATGGAGTACTCTACGCCTCGTATCCAACTCCTAACTAGAGTGTTTGAATCATAGATGCGGATTGAGATGTTCGAAAAGAACTCTCTAATCAAGGTAACCGGAGGAGGAGGGTCAGACACAGCTAACAAAGGCAACCAACCCCTACGCTCAAAGTTTGCCCTAATGGCAGGATCTAACTCATCTAACAAGACAGAGCGCTCAGCCCAAACCTTTCTCTTAAGGTTTAAAGTCTCAAAGATCTCTTGGTTTTTCTCTCGGGGGAACCGCTCACTATCAAAGGAAGGAGGGGAAGGAGTAGGAGTGGGAAGAGTCATACGTGCTCTAGTCTTCCTAGGCATGGTGCTAAGGAAAAAGACAGAGACACAAAGAGAAAACCAAAAAGATCAAACACAAAGGACAAAACCAAGGGCAGACTGCAAGTTAGCACAAAAAAAATATAGAATAAAAATCTATATGATGCATGAACATGAACAATGTTATGATGCATGAACTAATGCAGTAACCACGATCAAATTAAGTTCAAATTCACAAAATTGGCTTGAACTTAGAGTTTCTTAACAAAAACCCTAAAAATTTGAGAACCACTTGAAAATTTTTGTACCAAATTGATGAATCAATCATTACAGACTATTGAAAACTGTTTATAATAACCAATTGCATCAATTACACAAGCCAATTTCATCAATTAAACCCAATTTCACAAAAAGCCCCAATTCGGATCAATTATAAACCCTAGAAATTTAAGTTTTCCACAAAACACAAAATTGATCAAATTAAACAATCAAGCACATGTCTATAGGGTGTCCCCATCAAAACCCATTGATCAATTGCAAACAATTTGGTCCGAATCAACAAAAATCCCAAAAAGAAAAGTTCCGAAAATCTCCTCTAAAATGCATGATAAATGCATGAAATCATGAAAATAAATTGAAAAGGAAGGGTAAAATAGACATACTGGCTTGAGGAGAGAGAGATTGTGCAAAAAATATGATCGAAAACGACAAAAAATTGGCTGGATTCCTGCCTCGTCGGAGAGAGAAGAGAAAAGTTTGAAAAAGTTTTGAAATAGTAACTTTGAAAAAGTCAGATTTCCTCTTTTAAAAAGCTTCTCCACGATCTTCGATCGATCGAAAATTACATTTGATCGATCGAATGTGACAGTCATTTTAGCACATTCTGAGGCACTTTTTCGATCGATTGAAAATCAGGTTGGATCAATCGAAATGGGCAGAGGCACACTGAATTTTGGGGAAAAACATAGTTTTGAAAAATTGCAAACCCAATTTTGAAGACAACTCCTCAAAGCATTTGAACAATGAATACAAAATGCATGAGTATGAGATGGAATGCATTTTCAAAAACCCAAAATTTTTAAACCCAATTTTCTCCAACACAAGTTTCAATCATCTTCCCAAATAAATTTCTCAAGCAACAAATATGTTGTGCACAAATCTCAAGATATTTTCAAACTTGGTTGGTCAAACCAAAGACACACACACTAACATGTACAGTGTTTAACAAAGAGTAACCTGTGTAGTGTGTGAAACTAGCAAAGACTTGAGATACATGTGAGGTAATATGTGAGTAGTAATCAAACACAAAGTCTACACAATTCATCACATAGAATTTAAAAGAGACTATCACCTAAAGAGTTACATCCTATAACTCCCACATCTCCTAGAACAAAAGCTTGCAATCATGTAAGTTTCTTTCATTTTGCCTCTTATTTATATATAAAATGGCATTCAGCCTAATAGTACACACCGGTTTGAATTAAGTGAATTGGCATCAAGCCTAATAGTACACACCAGTTTTAATTTAATTTGAGGCTACACCTTATGTTCTTTTTGTGCATGTGCTACACTTTCTCAAGCACTAAATCTTATGATATGCACTAAGGTATTCATGATTGGCTAGTGAACAGTGGTGAGATGGTTATTTATGCCTTTCTCAAAAGGTTCAAGTCTGACAGTCAAAAACAAGTGACTTCATGATTAAGGCAAAGTGATTAAGAACCACACACATCTTTCCCACACAACATGCACTACAAAGTTTCAACTAGTTAAGTGCAGTAAATAAACTCATCAAAGTTAAATAAGGTACACTAGACATGACATGTGTAAAAAGAATGACCAACCTTGTTTTCAAAAAAATCAAGAAAAATAATGTTCAACAAAGATTTTGCTTTCCCTTTTTTTTTTTTTTTTTTTTTTTTTTTTTTTAAAGAGAAAACAAATAAATCCTAGAATGAAATGCATGAATGTAATGCAATGCAAGTTCTAGAACAAAATGAAAAACACAAAAACCAAAGAACAATGGTCACAATAGAATAGAGCAATGAAGCACAAGGACCATGTCAGAAAGACTCAGTTAGTTCGAGTCTTTTGCATCCAAAACTTTTTAGATGCACCCCGAGCATTGGAGTTCTTATTCACATTAGAGTGATTCCTTGGAATAAAGGTTTAACGCCTTTACCAATTCACCAATTAGTGCCATAGGATCTTGTGCTTGAGGCATAGGCACTTTTGGTCTTTTTGCTCTCTTATCAGCTTGAAGCTTGTAACAATTAGGACGGATATGTCCAGACTTACCACAATAATGACAAACCCAAGCAGGTTTACCATGCATCTTGTCCTTAGGTTTGGTAGGCTCCTTAGGTTTGGATTCTCTTAAGTCTACCCTAATCTTCTTTGGTGGTGAAACTTCTACAGGTTTAACAACCTCGCTCACAGGGGGTTTAATGGTTTCACTCACAACCTCACTTACAAGAGGTTCAGAAGAAGAAGAAGAAGGAACAAAGACAGTGGAATGGGGTCCAGAATCAAAGATGCTTTCAACATATCCTAACCCAGCTTTATCAAAAGGATACTTTTGAACATTCAGCATGTGATCAAGTTTAGAACTAGCAGATCTAGCAACAGACAAATCATGTTCCAAAGTTCTAACTTTATCAAGCAAAAGCATGTTTTCAGATTTAACATTATTCAAAAGATCATTAGCATCAAACAGTTTTACAAGCAGATTTTTCTTTTCAAGCTCAAGAGCATCAATTTTCTTCAGGCCTAGATCAACTTTCATAGCATCCTTTGCAGCAATTTTGCAAAGTTTGTTATAGGCCTCTTGAAGATCTGCATCTTCAGAGAGTTCCCCATCAGCAGGGTTCTCCTCAACAGATATGCTTTCATCTACTGTACCAGTAGTAGTGAAAGCAATGAAGTTTCCATCCTCGTCACAACCGGACTCATCATCAGAAACCTCATTATCACTAAGGGTTACAGCCATAGCTTTACCCTTATTCCTCAAGAAAGTAGGACATTCAGATTTGACATGACCATACCCTTGACAACCAAAACACTGAGGACCCAAAGAGTTATTAGAAGATTGACCTACTTGTTCTCTAGGTTTTTCAAAATTATTAACTTTTGTGGGATCATTCTTCCTAAAGTTTTTAGGTTCAGCAGTGTTGGTGTTCCTTGCCTTTCTATTAGTGTTTCTGAGAAAATTTCTAAAGTTCTTGGCAAGGTAAGCTATCTCCGTGGGAGAGAGCTCATCATCAAATCCACCAGCTTCAACATCATCAACAGACTTAAGTGCCATTGATTTGGATTTGATAGTCTTGGGTAAGTCAAACTCACAGGACTGAAAAGATCCTATAAGCTCATCCACAGGGATGGAGTCAACATCCTTACTTTCAGTAATGGCTGTCACTTTGAGTCTAAAGTCTTCAGTTAAGGATCTAAGAATCTTCCTAACAACTTTAGGTTGATCATAGACTTCACCCAAATTACAAGCAGAATTAACAATATCATTAAGTTTAGCATAAAACTCATCAAAGGTTTCATCATCAGACATTCTAATGTTTTCAAACCTAGAAGTTAATTGCTGCAGTTTGTTAATTTTAACAGCCTTTGTGCCTTCATGCACAGTTTGGAGGATTTTCCAAGCAGTATGAGCAACCTCAACATTAGAGATCCTCTTAAATTCCTCCATTGAAACAGCATTGAAGATGGCATTCATAGCTTTGCTATTGAAGCCTGCTGCTTCTTCTCAGAGGTTTGCCACTCACTCACAGGAGTAGTGGGCTTCTCCCATCCGTATTCGACGAAATTCCAAATCCTCTCATCTATGGATTTCAGGAATGCTTTCATCCTTACTTTCCAGTATGCATAATTGTTCCCATCAAAGTGAGGAGGAACAAACAGAGAGTGTCCATGCTCCATGACAACCGGGGTCAAGGATTAGCTTAGAGATAAAAATCTCAAAAGAAGAGCTACCCGCTCTGATACCACTTGAACGGTTTAGACCCCTTAAACTATAACCAGATTGCGTAGCCTAGATTAATTAGCCAAGTTTTTACTTAGTCAAATTAAACAGTTCTAGGTTAAAACAATCACAAAATCATATCATGCATGTAAAATATATAAAGCAGCGGAAAATAAATAACACAGTGATATGATCATCCAGGAAAACCAAACCGGTAAAAAACCTGGGGAGGATTTTACCCACCGATCCTAAAGGCAAAACGGAATCCACTAAGAAAGAATTGAAGTTCTTACAAAAGGACTTACAAGCTCCCCGCTTGACTTCCTAATGCTACCCACCAGTAAAACTTCTTGACACGACCACGCGCAGGCTCCGAGTCCACGGACTACTTCTTTCTTTGTATTCCTTCAATTAGCTACAAGCACCCATGCTTGATATTCTTTAAGCTTCAAAGGCAGCAACCAAGTTGATCATCAAGATGTCGAAGAGATCTCAATCTTGAAAACCCTAAGCTTTGTGTAAAGGAAAGCTCCTCTAAATCTCACAAGAGATTTACACAAAACCGCAATGTATGAGCAACAATACAACTTGTGCAACTCTGAAAAACGTGGCTAGGGTTTGCCTTATATACCTAGGGCAAAAACATAAAACCCTAAACGTTTAAAGAGTTTGGGCTGAGTTGGAATTCTGCAGAAAAATGCATCTGGGCCGACTTTCGATTGATCGAGTCTAACCTTCGATCGATCGAGCCAGGCCGAGAAGCCCCAATGCTTCTGCAGTCACTCGATTCCAACTTTACAATATTTAACTAACTTTGAGCAAGCCTATACAAGACTAAATACATTGTTTTGATCATGGTTTGCCAACATTACAAATTAGAGTTCTAAATACATAAAATCCTAAGACCTTAGAACCTAACACACTACACTTATCATCTTCGCCATGAATCTTGATCCGATAAGTAATTTACTGGTACCACAGTGATCGCCTCTCCCCGATCTACTAAATCGTGGAAACCTCATCATCATCAGAGCTAGCACGCGCCAATAAAAGATTCTGCGCCCAAGCTCACGCGCCAACACGTGCCGAAAAAGTTCTTCACGCGCCTACACGCGCCGGAAGTTGCTCTTGATCCTCCTACAGTTGCTCCTGATTCTGTTGATGTAGACTTCTCTGTCCAACCACCAGATATCACTGATCCCTTTCCTAGTTCACCCTTTAATGAGCAAGTGGAAGATGAACTGGTCGAAGATGAGCTACCTAACCCCAACCTTGAGCTTGGGTCCCCTGCTCCTGCTCCGCCTGAAGATCTTGCACAAGACATTCCACCTCGTCACTCAACTCGGGTAAGATCTATTCCTACACATTTACTTGACTATCATTGTTATACTGCCCTTGCTACACTACACAAGCCTCACACCTATTGTGAGGCTTCTACTGACCCTTTATGGCAAATCGCAATGAAAGAGGAATTTGATGAATCACCTAAAAACCATACTTGAGATTTGGTGACATTCCCTCCCGGGAAATCTGTGATTGGTTGTAAGTGGACCTACAAGATTAAGACTCATTATGATGGGTCCATTGAGCGCTACAAAGCTCATCTTGTTGCAAAAGGTTTTACATAGGAGTACGAGATTGATTATGAAGAGACTTTTACTCCAGTTGCTTGTATTTCATCTGTTCGTGCCCTCTTAACTGTTGCTGCTGCTAAACAATGGGACCTTTTTCAGATGAATGTCAAAAATGCATTCCTTAATGGAGATTTAAGTAAAGAAGTTTATATGCAACCTCCTCCAGGTCTCTCTGTTGACTCAAATAAGGTTTGTCACCTTCGACGTGCACTTTATGGCCTTAAACAAACTCCACAAGCTTGGTTTGCCAAATTTAGCTCTACCATCTCACGATTGGCTTACATGGCTAATCATTATGATTCTACCTTATTTCTTCGTCGTACTAACAAAAGCACTATTTTACTTCTCTTGTTTGTGGATGATATGATCATAAGTGGTGATGACCTCAGTGGTATTCAAGAGCTCAAGAATTTTCTCAGTCAGCAATTTGAGATGAAAGATCTTGGACATCTCAGCTACTTTTTGGGTCTTGAAATCACTCATTCTACAGATGGACTTTATATCACTCAAGCCAAGTATGCTTATGAACTCTTGTCTCGAGCTGGACTCACTGCTAGCAAGACTGTTGACACTCCAGTTGAGCTTAATACGCATCTGACTCCCTCAGGGGGGAAACCACTGTCTAATCCCTCTCTTTACAGATGCTTGGTTAGCAGCCTAGTTTATTTCACTGTCACTAGTTCAGACATTTTCTATGTTGTTCACCAGGTGAGCCAGTATCTATTTGCTCCACGATCGACTCACTATGCTGCTGTTCTGCGCATTCTTCGATATGTAAAGGGCACTCTATTCCATGGTTTTTTCTACTCTGCTCAGTCTCCTCTTATTCTTTGTGCATTTTCTGATGCTGATTGGGTAGGAGATCACACTGATTGCAGGTCCACCACTGGTTATTGCTTTCTTCTTGGTTCTTCTTTGATTTCTTGACGAAGTAAGAAACAAACTCATGTGGCCCACTCTAGTACTGAAGCAGAATATCATGCCCTTGCTGATACCACATCTGAGCTCATTTGGCTACGATGGCTTCTCAAAGACTCAAGTGTGTCTACATCCTCTGCTACTCCTCTTTATTGTAACAACCAAAGTGCCATTCATATTGCTCACAATGATGTCTTCCATAAACGGACTAAACACATCGAAATCGAATGTCACTTTATCTGTTATCATCTTTTCTATGGTGCTCTCAAGCTAATCTCAGTTTCCTCTAAAGAACAACTTGCAGATATCTTCACCAAGTCACATCCTAAGGGACGTCTTTGTACTTTGGTTGACAATCTCAAGTTGGTCTCACATCCACCTTGAGTTTGAGGGGGGCTGTTAACATGTATAGTGTATTGGGTTTTAGGCCCAACTAGATAACTTGTATAACACATATTCTTGTACTACACTCTTACTTGTACTACACTCATATGCCTACTATATAAAGGCACTTTGTATATAATCTTTCATTGAGAAATACAATACAATTATTCAGTATTTCTAACAAAATTTTAATGAAAAAAGTTGTTGAAAAGTAAGGTTTGTGGGTCTTGTGAACAGTGCACGGGACCCACTGGTGTGCACTGTCCACCACTTATTTTGCTAGTGTGAATAGTGCACTGACAGAAAAGTCAAACATATTCGTAGTTTCTTTTTTTTGCAAAATATCTGTTTTTTTTTTTTTTTTGCAAAATGAGGTACAAAAATTGTGATGAGGGGCCTTGTGATTACGAAGACAACACACTGTAACTTGCTTTAGGAAAAGTTAGGGGTTAAACTCTTTAACATAAAATATTAAAGAAATTAGGTAGTTTGTGTGAAAGAAACAGCTCCATTGAAAAAATGCACGAGAAAGAGGGTGGTTGTTGAAGACTAAAGGGGCCGTTTGATAACGTTATTCTAGTAACATTATTTGTATTTTTTAGAAATATGTGTAGGTGAAAAAGTGTGTGAAAATACGTATAATGTTATTTAAAAACTGAAAAGTGTTGCTTAAACTACTATACCAAACGGCCCCTAAAACAAGGAAACAGTAGTCCCATCATTGATAAAATGTACCATGCAATTTACCAAGTCTCAATTCAAGTAACTTGCATTTTAAGTCATTTTACTATCCTTTTTTTTTTCTTTTGTGTTGCTATATAAAAAAGGGTCCTCAGTAGGGGTGTGTAACCAACCCGCCAACCCACCAAAACCGACTTGACCCAACCCAATCCAACCCAATAGGTTGGGTCAGTTTTTAGGGCTTGGTGGGTTGGGTTACAATTTTTTTTTTTTTAATAGCATGTTGGGTTGGGTTTGGCTCAAAAAATTCCAAACCCGCCAAACCTGAACTGACCTACCCATAAACTTAATATATATTATATAATTAATAATTTTTTTTTAAATAACCAGCACTTCTTCCTATCCTATATAAAAGCCAATATTAATGTATAGTAGTTCATATATTAATGTATAAATGAGTTGGAATATTAGTTCATATATTAATGTATATTTTGTTTATTAACTCAGGTGGCAGGTGTGATATGTTTTTTTCTGCTCAATTTAATAATAATAGTAATAAAAAAAATTTGTCCAACCCATGGGTTCAACCCGACCCATGTGGGTTGGGTTAAATTTTTTTCAACCCACCATTATGGGTTAGGTCAAAAAATCCCCTTAACCTGACCCAACCCAACCCATGCACACCCTTAGTCCTCAGTGTGAATTTATCAACCTTACATCACGTGACAGTAAAGATAATATCACGTTTATTATCGGGGTCTTGATAGAGCTATTATTGTGGCTGAGCACAACACATTTATTGACGCACCACTGCATCTCTAGCTAAGGGTGTAATTTGCATCTCTACCTAATTTTTTTTTGGGAGAAAATTGCACAAAAGTTTTTTGGTGATTGATAACTAGTTACGCGTCTAAAAGTCTAAATCAAGTAGTCCTCTTCTGATTCAGTCAACAAATTCACGTGGATAGTAATTTAAAAAAACAATTATCATCAAATAAACTTATTAATGTTTGATAAAACTGGAAAAAAATACGTCGGATGCATGATGCAGTGAATTAAAGGGGGCATGTTTTTCCATTTCATTAAAATTTATATGTTTTCTTTTTTGAGAATCTGGTAAGTAAATATTTTTAGGTTTTTATTAACTAAGAAAATGCTAAATACCCACCACTAAGTGTATGTTGTGTACTTTACCAAAAAAGAAAGAAAGTATATGATGTGTATCTCTGGCTTGCTATGAGAAACAAGATTATTTCAATCCATGCATTGTTTTAGAAGGTTAAAAAGGGTTAAAATGATAGTTAAGTAGTAATGAGTAAATGATATTCTCTGAAGTGTCTTATGTCTGGCCAAACATCAAGAAATATTCACAAGTGCGCAAGGCTCCACTGAAGTTTAATAATTATTCTCTAAAACAAACTCAATAACAAATTAAAATTCCTTTGACTATTCTCAAAAAAGCAAAAATTAAAAGTTTAGCATTGGCTAATCTTCATTATTAACAACTGTTGTGAAAATAAACTCACTAGGGCAAGATTAAAGAAGGGAGAAAAAAAAATAGACAAAGAAAATTTGCGTGATTCGGCAATATGCCTACATTCACAGACGACAACAGAGAAAGTTCCATTATAACATAAGGAGATTATAATAGTAGCACAATAGCAGCACCCTATTGTATTTGCACTAGTCTTGTAACACCACTTTCTCACACAATACAATTCCTCAAGCCCTAACATAGTATATTTACTAGGACTTAATTTCTTTATGCGGTGATGCATATCTCCAAAACCAAATAGGACGCGGTTTCCTACTTTCACTAGAGAAAACTCTTAAAAAAAACATTTATTAATGCAAATTGTAATACTCTTCTTACACTATGAAGATTTGGTTAAGAGTGAATTCTCATTAACTTGGGAAATAACGATTACACAGATGTTTATACACAAGCAGAGAGAGGGAAAAACTAACAGATAAGCATTACTAACTTCTAACTAACTAAATACACTGTACAACTAATCACGCGCACACATGCTGCTCACGTGTTCACTACCCAAAGTTAAACTACATGTAGCTTTTATCAAAACTGCTTAAGCTACTCGTCGTCTAGCCTTCATTCTTTTCTGCAACTTCTATAACTTCTGGTCTATCTAATCTAGTTTCTTCTTTTTGTTTCTTTGATTTCTAATATACACAAACCACCTCAACGATAAACCTACTACTCCGCAAAATCTAAAATAGAGAAATAAGGGATGAGCTCCCCAACTATTGATGTTAAAAAATCCACTATGAATTTTATTTTAAGCGAATTTGCTGTTACTTATTTGTTTACATTTTTAACCAATAATAAATAAAATGTAACCAAAAAAAAAAAAACTGTAAATAAAATATCGCAACAAAAAATACATCATTATAGCCTTAGGCCTAAAAAAAACCCCGACTCTGACTCTAGATCATGAGAAATTTTAGTGATACTTTTCAAAGATATCAAAGTAATTAGTAGAAAATGTTTTCTCAAAAATATTTATGACTACCAAAATAATATATTCACTAAGTCTTTCTTCCCATTTTAGAGCATTCCCAAAAAACTAAACAAAAATTCAAGCGAAACGTTTTCTACAAAATTGCTGGGGAGCCAGGGCAATTTTATTTTATTTTTTACAATCAATGTCAATTTGCGATTTTGAAATTTCAAATATTAGTTTATATTGGTTGGGCCAAAGATCACTCTTCACTTATATACAATCACACTTTACGTTTTATTCCAGTCAATATTTTGGTGATTTCCTTTTTGAATTTCTAGATTAGGTACACACAGGGAATAGTCAAAGTACCCACCTAATCAAATTAAGCTATCAGCAATGTTGATTTGAAATGGAGATATATTTCATGGTTAAGACTTACTCATAAACTTGATAATAGACAAAGTGATACCTTATTTAATGACATGATACTAGATACACTTAGATTTGTTATATTTAATATAAACTGCCAAATTCCAAATAGAAATGATCCTAATACAGTCTAAACAGAGCTTTATAAAGAAGCAAACAGCACTGTGATACATACAAACAAGATCTAATCCTAGATAGCCGCCATTTTTAATGATCTGCAGCAAGTTAAGGCTCACAATTTTCTTTGACGCTTAGTAGAGAACATTCAACATCGTCATCACCTTGTTCAACAGCTTGCTGGTAAGCAGTGACACAGTAAAATTAAAGAAAATAGGTGGCCAAATAGCGTATATTAATGTTGCCTAGTCTACAAGCTTATTATTCTAACCAGAAACTTGTTACACTCACCTTGGAGCACTCTCTAAATTCAGCAATTTCTTCTTCGTCTAGATCTTTCGTTGTTTGGGATTCTCACCTTTCTTTGCCGTTTTTCTTCAATCAATGAAAGATCTAGACGAAGAAAAAATTGCTGAATTTAGAGAGCGCTCCTAGGTGAGTGTAACAAATTTCTGGTTAGAATTAAGCTGGTAGAATATGCAACATTAATATATGTTTCGCCATTTAATGCTTATTTGAATGGAGTGCTCCACTAAATGTTTTGCCATTTAATAAAAAGTGCCAAATAAGCACTAAATGTTATAACTTATGACTAAAGAAGATAAATTGTTCAAGTATTGGAAGCAAAGAGGAATTGCTTGAAATATTGATTAAATTACCAAATTTTTTTCCAAAATTTGTGGATTTTTTCTTTTTATATTATGTTAAACTAGTCGCTAACCCGTGCGATGCACGGGAAAACTATTGATTATGAAAAAAAATCCAATAATGAATGAAGAATTTAAGCTATTACTTAAAATAAAAAAAAAAGAAAAAAAAAAAAGAAGAACAATGAATGAAGAGTTTAAGCTATCACCGACACAATTTTTTATGTGCATTTTAGTTAGACTTTGGACAATAATAATATGGTTATTACTTCTACTATTTTTGGGCTGAAATAAGTTTTTTTTTTTTTTTTTTTTCCTGAATTGAAATAAAGTTATTTGTTTACTATTTTTTTATGTCGGAATTTATTTATTGTTATTGTTAAGTTAAAATATTTAAAAATAATTATCTGATTATTTATTTAAAAGAAATATTTTTATAGAATGACGTAATGGCAGTTTTGTGAATAAAAAGGCATGTGATGGCATTGTAAAGGAAGCACCTTCCTAGAAACTTCATTTCTACCCCTCCTAAGTGTCATAAATGCCATCTCATTTTTTTTTTGTAACTCTTTTCATTCCTCTTCTAAGACTACTCAAGCATCTGCAAATCTATAACACTCCTCCTTCGTCTCATCTTCTGTGCTCAACTTTTTTTTTAAATCGGTTTTCTTTTCTAACATCCGCACTATCAAATCCAAAAGAAGCTACTCAGTGAAAACACATTCTTCATTTAGCTCAAAAATTCATATTCTGTTCGAAATGATGAAATTTCTGCTAGAACCAATGGAGTTAATACTGTATCGGAAACCGTTTCGATTAAACTATGGAAATAATATATTTCGGTACCGATTAATACTAGTGTACTGTTTCGAAACTACCACTAATAATAATAATAATAATAATAATAATAATAATAATAATAATTGTAAGGTAGGAATTTGTTCCCCCCACATCTAATTGTTGTCCGACCGCGGTGCCTGGCGCGATGCGGTTTTTGTCCTTCGTCCCCGAGTGCAGGCATGAGCAAGCAAGCGCCTAGCTTGGACTTGTACTCATCGAGTCCCACATCGGTTAGAAAGAGCGCCCCACTACCCTTTATAATGCTTCAGGAGCTTGGGTAGTGTACCATCACTCACGCGTGGGTGATGGTACACTACCCAAGCTCCTGAAGCATTATAAAGGGTAGTGGGGCGCTCTTTCTAACCGATGTGGGACTCGATGAGTACAAGTCCAAGCTAGGCGCTTGCTTGCTCATGCCTGCACTCGGGGACGAAGGACAAAAACCGCATCGCGCCAGGCACCGCGGTCGGACAACAATTAGATGTGGGGGGAACAAATTCCTACCTTACAAAAAGCGCTTTTTGGAGGTAGGGAGTGTAAGGACTCCGCCCCCATCTAATTGTTATACGACGCGGTGCCAGGCGCGATGCGTCTTTTGCCTTCGCACCGAATGCGAGACCAAGAGGCCACAGGCATGCTTAGAGTGCAATGTCCTGAGCTTTGGCTTGAATCCCACATCGGATAGAAAGAGCGCCCCACTACCCTTTATAACACTTCTGGAGCTTGGGTAGTGTACCATCACCCACGCGTGAGTGATGGTACACTACCCAAGCTCCTGAAGCATTATAAAGGGTAGTGGGGCGCTCTTTCTAACCGATGTGGGACTCGATGAGTACAAGTCCAAGCTAGGCGCTTGCTTGCTCATGCCTGCACTCGGGGACGAAGGACAAAAACCGCATCGCGCCAGGCACCGCGGTCGGACAACAATTAGATGGGGGCGGAGTCCTTACACTCCCTACCTCCAAAAAGCGCTTTTTGTAAGGTAGGAATTTGTTCCCCCCACATCTAATTGTTGTCCGACCGCGGTGCCTGGCGCGATGCGGTTTTTGTCCTTCGTCCCCGAGTGCAGGCATGAGCAAGCAAGCGCCTAGCTTGGACTTGTACTCATCGAGTCCCACATCGGTTAGAAAGAGCGCCCCACTACCCTTTATAATGCTTCAGGAGCTTGGGTAGTGTACCATCACTCACGCGTGGGTGATGGTACACTACCCAAGCTCCTGAAGCATTATAAAGGGTAGTGGGGCGCTCTTTCTAACCGATGTGGGACTCGATGAGTACAAGTCCAAGCTAGGCGCTTGCTTGCTCATGCCTGCACTCGGGGACGAAGGACAAAAACCGCATCGCGCCAGGCACCGCGGTCGGACAACAATTAGATGTGGGGGGAACAAATTCCTACCTTACAATAATAATAATAATAATAATAATAATAATAATAATTTTTATTAACATCTAAAACAAATAAATTTAATAGTCTTTAAATAATTATTGGGTCAATCTGTACAATTATGTTGTAGTATTAGTCAATACCTGAAACATCTTCGTTAACTCAATCTCAATCTCTTTTTATTATAAAAAAAATAAAAGCCTAATCCCTTTTTCCAATTTATTTTTTTCTATTTTATTTTCCCTCCACAGTCTTGTCTAGTCAACTTTATCTTTTTGTTTATTTACTTACTTTTTATTACTATCTCATTTCTCTTTAATTCCCATCCACACATTTTCAAGTTGAATCTTATCTTAAGATCCACTACACAGTAGCCCACGTTGTCCTTCAGTACTTGTCCCTCACAAATCTCCTTCTCTCTGTGGACGACTAAATTTCTCGGTTCGAAATGAGTCAAACAAGTAAAATAGTGTCACAAGTGTGAATTTGTATTGATAATTGTGTGGTACAATTCTCTGTGATTACAAAAGTGTGATCCTCTGATTCGATCTCCTTAAAAGATTTGTTGATTGGATTTGTGGTAATATGATTTTGATTTGAACACAAAATATCCTTCAATTTGGCTGAGGAATGGATCGAAGATCTTTGAAACGGAATTACAATGAATCTCTGGCTATGAGCTTGTTAGAAATCCTTTGTTCTTCACGTTCTTCGTGTTCTTCGTGTGTTCTTCGTGTTCTTGGTGTGTTCTTCGTCTTCGAAGGTTTGTGGTGGAAGTTCTTCGGTGCTTTAGAGGCTTGAATCCGTAGAGCTTTGCTGATTTGTGATTTGTTGAGGTTTCTGGAGGCTTTTGAGCTTGATTCCAGTGAACTTTGATATTTAGGAATATGATTTGGATGATTCCTATTTGAATGTTATTTGTATTTGAAGGCTTGTGGTGGAAGTTCTTCGGTGCTTTAGAGGCTTGAATCCGTAGAGCTTCACTGATTTGTGGTTTGTTGATGTTTTCGGACACTTTAGGCTTGATTCCCGCAGACTTTTGGATCTAGGCGGATGATTTTGATGATTTCTCTTCGAATGTTCTTCTTATTCGAAGGTTGAAGTTCTTGAAGTTGCTGGAGGCTTTAGGGCTTGATTCCAGCAGAGCTTCTGGACTTCTGAGCTTCAGATGGCTTGGTGTGTCCTCTCTCCAGCCCTCTTTAAATGCCTTAGGAAGGCTTCTATTTATAGGAGTTTGGAGGTGGGTGAGCAACACGTGGCGGAGTCTGATTGGTGACACATGTCATAATCTGATTGGTCCGCTTGGGTCATCGCTTACACATGCAAGGTTGCTTGGGTCATCGCTTACACGTGCGAGGTTGCTTGTGTCACTGCTTACACGTGCGCTGATGTGTGATTGGTTTTTGCATGACACTTGGCAAATTTCTGTTGGTTTCTGAGCAGTGATAGCGAAACCTAACAGCAGTATGTGGTGTTTTGTAATTGGCTGTATTTTGTGGACTTGGTAGTGTGACGTGTCAGCTTGTGATAGGTCGGGAATTTTCCCTCTCTACACTCTCATTCTCTCTCTAGTCTCTCACGCATACTTTTCTCAGCAAAAGATTTAAAACTAAGCCATAATCACACTTAGATCTATTTCTCTATTTCCCTCACAGATCAGTTTCTCTCTTGCAAGTTGCTTCTCCTCACTCAAATGTTGCACCGGCTGGTCTGGTCACTCGGTGTTTGAGCTACACTGCCACTACCATGCCTCTTTCTATCTTTGTTTCTTTCTCTCTCTCTCTCTCTCTCTCTCTCTCTCTCTCTCTCTCTCTCTTTTCAAGTTGCAGAGGAATTACATTTCGGGCCGAAACGCATTTTTAGGCCAGAATGACTGAAATTCGCCAGAAAGGCTGGTACAAACCGGAATAGTCTGGTACCGGATTGTTCACCAGTACGAAAAATTATTGCTATATCGGCCGGTACGAAACGGTATTGACTTCCTTGGCTGGAACGCCGGTATAGGCCGAATTTTGGAATGAAATAGAATAGTGGGGTAACTTATACCGGAACGAAAAATTCTGCCTGGAACAGAACAGTATTTAAAACATTGATCCTGTACTGTGTTTGAAGAAATTTATGGAATAAGGAGGAAGATGACAAAGAGGGAGATGGGATTATTAATTTTTTTTTTGTTTTTTGTTTTTTTTTTTTTTGGAGAAACTTTTGGTTTGGGTTTGTGCTCATGTTTACTATTTTGGTTTGGTTTTGGCGTGTGCTGCGCTTGTGATACAAAGGAAGATGGGAGGAGAAAGAGTGGATCGGGTTTTTATAAGGAATGAGGAGTATGGGGGATAAATAGTGAGAAATAGTTATTAGAATTAGAAATTTTGTTTTATAATGCTGATGTTTTAAAAATAACGATGACGTGCAAAATTGTGGTAGCTTAAAAGTTTCGGTTATATATATATACTAGTATTATACCAATGCGATGCATGGCTTAATAAAAATATTATGATAATATAATTAAATTTAATAACGAATAAAATGAAAAAAAAAATTAATTCAAAATTTAAGATTAAAAAAAAAATTGTACTTGTACGCTAGAAATAAATTTAATTTTTATTTTTTATTTTGATATTTAAATAATTGTTTTTAGTATTGATTTTATTCAAATGGTTATTAGTTATATCAACTCAAAACCAGAATATGTATCCATATGTAACATTCTAAAAGTCATAACAAATTAAATCCAATATAAAATATTGATGTCAACAACAAATAATCATGTAATAAGAAATTAAAAAATACAAATAAATTGCTTGTTATATTGACTTCTAAAAAAAACACTAAAAGGTGGGATCAGACATAAAATTTCAGCAACAAATACACAAAATCATATTATATATAATAAAAAGGCAACAAATACACAAAATCTTTTCAATTTGATGAAAGAAAAAAAAAATTACTTGTAAGGTTGTAGGTAGGGAAAATAGGAGAAAAAAAAAATATAACAAATAATTGTAAAGTACGTAGTAAAAATAATAAACACCAAAAAATTGTGTGTACATATAGTGAGAATTTTAGGTTGTGAAGAAGATGATATGAACAAAAAGAAGTAGTTTAAGTGAAACTCAAATACCTTCTTTTTTTTTTTTTTTAGGAAAAAGATGACATAAGATGCAAATTTATCCACCAAAAAAACAAAAAAAAAAAAAAAAACGTAGGAAAAAAAAATTGCAAGTTTTTTTTTTTTTTTTCTCCTTCTACGTTTTTTTAAGAAACGTAGGAAAATGGGATTGATTAAACTAACTGAAAGTGAAAACCAAAATAGAAAATATATGGGGTGGAGCGGATTAAAATATTCAGTGCTTACCAAGTTTGGCCTTCAGGATGAAATGCTTCGGATATAGTTTACAATGTTGTGATTCTTCTAAAATGGGCAAAGCTTAGAACTACCAAAAAAGCATCAAGATGAAAGAATCTCTTTTTTATTTAAATTCTATCCTTAAGTAATTCTATTCTATTGATTTTAGAGTTGGTTGATAACATTTTAGATAGACACAACCGTTATAGTTGTAAATCAAATATTACTTTCTTTCATTACTTGATTTGTTATATTTATCCAAAAAATATGTATATATCTATTCTTAAAATCTAAAAATTTATTAAAATTTAGAATCTCTTTTATTTAAATTCTATCCTTAGGTAATTCTATTATATTGATTTTAGGGTTTGTTGATAACATTTTAAATAGACATAACTGTTATAGTTGTAAATCAAATATTACTTTCTTTTATTATCTGATTTGTCATATTTATCCAAAAAATATGTATATATCTATTCTTAAAATCTAAAAATTTATTAAAATTTCTGCAATTTGGTGAAGCCACGTGGCGCAACCATAGCGTCTAAGCCCAACTTTTATTATATATAATATAATATAATATAATATATAATATAAAATATCTAGCTTAATTATTATTCTAAAAGTTTAAGAATCTTTTTTTTATATTTTGGAAATGTTAAAAAATACTTTAAGGGCATTAGTTTAGGAACTATTTTAAGAAACATTGTATAGGAAAATGATAAAGTAATTAATTTTTTTGACAGTTTTTTTTTTTTTAATATTTTTCATGAAAGTGATACTAAAAATTTTCCTAAAATAATTTATTAACAATTGCTCTGAAGGTACCTGTTATCATGACATTTTTTTTATACCATATTAAATTATCGTTTAAGTCTGAAGTTTAAACTATTAGAAAATTGTGAATTTAATTGTTAACTATAATTCTATCAAATTTTGATAATTAAGCCTGTTGTTTATATTTGAAGACACAGCTCTCAATGTTAAACCGCACAGCATAACAAAAAATTGAAAAGAGGCAATTACCTCCACCAACTACAAGAGCGAATTACAGAATGACACATGGCCACTAATATAACTGAACAACAAACTACAGCTATTTTGTTTCTCAAAAAAAAAAAAAAAAACTACAGCTATTTACAACAGAAACACTTGACGACTTGCAGCATAATATCTACTGAATATAAACGGCAGAAGCTATATTATAAGCGACTTGTCGTGAATGTGAACAGGACCAAAACAAATACGACCAGTCGTTTAGATTGCAGCTTTTCATTTAATATAACACACATATATCGCTACAGTATTCACCATACATTTTGTTTTTTTTTTGTTTTTTTGAGTACACAAATAGAGGATTCTCAGGAGAAAAAAGAGAAGAAAAATAAGAGAGAGAGAGAGAGTACGTATATTTGATTTGTAGCAACCAGAAAATTTTACATCAAAACTACATATTTGATTCAAAGTTCAAACGAAAGATTTTTCTTTTTCTATTTCTTTAATTTTTCTTTATTTTTATTTTTATTTTACGTGTCCTAAGTGTGTTTATAGATAGAGAGTGATAGATATTGTGATTAAAAGAGCAACAATGAATGGCTTCTTTTATTTACAACTTTTGTATGTGTTTGTTATTGTGTCTCAGATTTTGGATTGCCCATGTTTGTTTTCTTATTAAAAGCTGTATGATACTAGATCTTCCATTTGTTGCATTTTACATGTTTGTGGAAATGGGTGTTAGAATTATCTGATTTGTTTTTGCATTTTTATAGAGTTTGTGGTGCTTCTCTAGGTGTTTATATTCCATTTCCTAGACAATGCCCAATGCACACCCGAAGGGACATGAATTATTGCTATTGTTGTGAGCTTAGGTAAGAATTGAAATCCATCATCCTTTTTTATTTATTTCCCTTTCAGTTTTGTTTCCTCAATACTTATTCGTTATTTGTACTCTTGATTTCTGACACTAACTATTGATAAATTTATCAATGATATGGAAGGAGATAAGCCAATTAGATTTACCTTTAATTTTGCTTTTGATGGCTATTAGTGTTATTTCTTTATTTTGTAATTGTGGTATGCAAATACATCTTTTTTTGTTTTCCTTTCTTTGATTATTTTAGATACGAGTTTTTGCATATGTATAGACAGTGGATTGAAGGAATAAAGTTGGAAGAGAGAGATGGCTACGTTTTCTGGTGATTTTCTATAATAGTAAGTTATTAACAAGCACTTTGCTATCTTGATATTCACACGCTTATAACCTTCATATTTCTCTATCTTTCTCATTTTGTTATCTTTTATTTTCTTTGTGGTGACTTTCCATTTCTTCACCAGTTTTTATTTTATTTTTTATTTTTACAGAGTTGGCTTTGTCTAGGGCATCCTATTCTCTGGCTTTAGCCATTAGATAAAAATATAAAGAACCTAAGTTTATTTGTTTCAGCTCGAGACAATTAAAATCGGCTTATACCTTTAAGCAAAGTTTTTCTTTGTATCGCATTGGTTTGTGACTAGTACATACTTAAAATACCAGCTCCAAGATTAAGTCCAACATACGACACAATTTTAAAACAAACACATAGAATACCCTCAAATATACATACATAAAATCTGAAAATGATTTTTCGAGGAATAAGGAAATGACACCATAATTCATACAAGCATGATCCACTCCTTGATAGTTGCCATTCTAATGAACACCTGTAAGTCAAAGCTAGTAATCTTTTCTGACTCATAGTAGAGAATAGGGTCCTCATCACTTTCTACAATACCTTGCATGCAAAACAGAGAAAAATTACAGATTATGAACTTCACGAAAATACTGTTTCTACTTCTTAGATAAGTTTATACAAAACCACACAATATAAATTCAAAGAGGATTTTGTCACACTTACCTCAGAGCACAAATTAACTTCTTCTTCGCTTGGGTCTTTGGTTGTTGGGCATTGTCACCTTTCCATTTTGTTCTCCTTCAATCAACCTTACTAGCCACTGCAGTTTTCCCATTTTAAACGTAACATATCCCATAGCTAATCCTAACACCAATCCACATCCATACCCAATCAACACAGCCTTCCAATCAAATCCATTTCCGAACATTGAATCATTATTGTCTTCTTGGAAATTTAATGCTGGTGGAGGAGGTGGAGGCTCATCAGCACTACATTTCCATGACAGTGGAAATCCACACAATTTTGAGTTCTCATTATATGAGTCATTTTGAAATGTAGCAAATTGCTTACCTTGGGGTATGGATCCAGTAAGCTGGTTTTGCGAAAGGTTTAACACGGCCAAAAATGTTAGGCTTGTCAATTGCATGGGAATTTCCCCACTTAGTTTATTTGAAGAGAGATCAAACGATTCAAGTGCTAATAAACTTGCCAAAGATGATGGGATATGTCCAGTTAGGCTGTTTTGGGAAAGGTTGAGCAGTCGGAGAAATTTAAGCCTTCCAAGTTCTTCTGGAATCTCTCCTTGGAATTTGTTGCTTGATAAATCAATTGCTGTGAAGATGGTTAGGATTTTCAGTACTTCAATCTCCAATCCTTTTATTGTTACCACTACTGAATCTTGATAATAAGTTGCAGTTGGATATTCGTGAATATAATATTCACCCAACTATTGTTGTTCAGGTTTATCTTCATCGATACTCCTCTTGCCTTTCATGTTTTCAAAATAATTTCTTGGTAAAAGGCCAATGAACTCATTGTGGGAGAGGTCAAGAATTTGTAGTTTAGAGAAATACATCCCATCAGTTTTATGATTTCCAACTGGACCATGGAATCTATTAGATCCCAAGACAAGAATCCTTAGATTCGATAGAGCTTCCAACCAAGAAGGGAATGAATCATTTATCCTGTTATTTCCAAGATCTAGAACTTCTAAACTTGTGCAGCGAACCAAAGGTTTTGGTAATAGCCCTTCAAATTGATTACCATTTAAGACGAGAGTTGTCAAGGTATAGCCCCATGAAAAAGTATCAGGGATGATGCTATGAAAATTATTCATCTACAAATCCATCACTAAAAGAGAATAACTGAAGTTTCCCAAACATTGTGGAAGTGCCCTACCCAAATTGTTGTGAGATATGTCAAAGATTGCAAGGGAACTTACATTACAAATCATAGATTGGATACCCTCAGTCAATTTATTGTGTGGGATAGAAAAATTTTTTGTATAAAATGGAGGAACAAGAAGCTTTCCTTGCAATAGATTGGCCTGAAGGTCAAGTAACCTTAGATTCTTCCATGGAAGTCTCTCTATACTTGATAAAAAATTATAAGAAAGATTTAGGTATACCAAATTCTCCCCATTTCAAACAACCATTCCGGGACTTGACCATAAATGCTATTATTAGATAGGTCTAAGTTTTCTAATCTTTTTGACAGTTTTATGAAATTTGGGAATTTGGTTATGTTGCAAGAAACTAAGTTCAAAGATTGAAGAGCAGGGAAGGTATCATTAAATTTGCTTTTGATGCTCAATAATTGATTGTTATATGAAAGATCAAGAGTTTGAAGTTCTTTGAGCTTTGTAGACTGATCAAATTCTGCAATGCCACTCTAGTCATTTGATGAAATCAACGAAAGTTCAAAGTCATTGAAAGCAAGGTTGAGATGTTGTAAGTGAGAGAGAAGAAAGAGAGTACTATTTAAAAGGATGGTGCCTTGAAGCCAGCTACAACTGAGGTCAAGGCCAATCAGGTTTCTCTTCACCCTATCACAAGTAACCCCATCCCATGAGCAGCAATCAATGCCCTTTTTCCAAGACTTCATCTTTGGATAAGAATGCTGATAACCCAAAAGGTTACAATCATAAGAAGCAAATTCTGAAAAGGTAAATAATTGCTTAAAATGGAGTAATGCTAACTGCTGGTCTTGGGAGCACAGTGGTTTCAAAGTAGAGGCAATAGATGATGATGATGATGATGAAGTAAAAAGAGAATAGAAGAGCAGCAAGAGGTAGAAGTGTTGAGAGAGCCATATTAACCACCTCATAATTCCTAATGAGATCAGAGGCAAATATATTATGTCTTTAAAGCAGAGCTGGAAGGTGTGTATTTTATATGAAAGAGTGATGATAACTACCTCATAGTTGTACTTGTTACCTTCATTTTTTAACTTTATTTATTTTATTTATTTTCTCAACAAAGCCATAATAGATTCTTTGATTTCTTAGGACGGGTTCGTTGATTTCTTATGGTCTATCATGACTTTGGCTAATGACTCAAGAAGCACTAATGTAATGGGTACCTCTTCCGTTTTCCTTTCTTTCACAATCATTTTCAACAAAGTCATCGTAGTCTATACTTCAGATGATAGAATTCTAATGGGTGTCTCTCAAACACTAACAATTTAAGTCTTAGTCTTTGTACTTGCATTTTAAGTCTTCCCATTTACTTATTCCTTTTCCGTGACTAAGCTCATAACCCATTCATACAGCCTCAATAACAATTTAGTAAAACTATAACTAGCTAAAACCTCAATTTTTTCCTATTTAAGCTAACTTTGCTAAGGGTATTCACTTCAACATTTGTGATAAATGGTTGAGGCAGATGCAGAATGGTCTTGATTGAGTAGATCCCTGGTACCACCGAATGCATAATGGAAATGCAGTAAGACTAGATATCGTTCTTGCTTAACAGTAGCCTCGAAAACTCAGGGAAAGAAGTCTGGATTCTAGTTTCCACTAGATATTTGAGAAGTTCTCAAAGAAAAATTTTATTCATGTGAATTTTTGTTGGCTTTTGTTAACCAATGCTCTTGTACACTTATTAAGGAGGCTTTAAACGAATCCCCCTTGTGTGTACGTGTGTATATATATATTGGCTGAATGCTTGTATTAGGAAGTGGTTGAAGTGACTTGAGTACTAATAAAATCGAAATGGATTGCAATTAAAAAAAATCAACCTTAATGAAAGCATTAGGGCACTCATTAACTGGACCCATATGTTCACGTGTTTTTTTATTTTATTTTATTTGATAATTCGATAGTTACAATGCGAGATAGAAAATTTAAACTCTGAATGTCTTTTTTAAAAATACTAAAAAAGTCAATTAAGTTACAAGACTCTTGGTCATAAGTTCCCATATTACTCCTAAGAAATATTGCGAGTCAACTATTTTATGAGTTTAATTAATCAAAATATCAGATCTGACAAGAGCTATACTTTGGATTTGTCTGCCTACTAATAATCCTTTAATGTGAATCATAAGTAAAATTTTGACTTTAAAAAATTCACAAACACCTAACAAATTAACATCATATAAAAAATTGTTATCTTATAACTTTTTTTACATTAAAACATCGCTGGGTATTCACGCGAATGATTTGTCATTATTCAGATTGGTATCAAGTGTTTGCGTGTATGTGTGCATTTGTGTTGCTTATAAATTTTGCCACTCTTGAAATTAAATCCCAGCTCTGCCATTGATCCTATGTGAAGTTCGTACGTACACTGATATTTTGATAAGTAAGATGTTACTTTATTGCGGTGTTGGCGTTTTAATCCATTAAAAGCACTTTTAGTGCTTAGTGATTTATTATTATTATTATTATTATTATTATTATTATTATTTTGTTGAGAAAAGTGCTCAGTGAATTCTGGTTGTTCAATGATATTTTTGTAATTTTGTTACATGCAGGCTTTATAAACACTAATAGCATATCCGCACAATGCTCCAAAAAAATTTGATGATTTTTTTTTGTTAAAATATTTGATAAATTTTTTTTTTTTCTGTTAAGTAAAAAATTAAAATAGTAAATGAGATTTATAAGTATTAGTCTCAATCCCTTCTTAAAATGAAGTAATTATTTTCTAATAAAGTATAGTCAATACAATATATTAGATTTTGTAAATTAAGCTATCTATATATTTGTTATTAGAAAGTGTTTTAAATTTTGTATATTTTTTAAAGAAAATATAATATATTTTACATTCAATTATATTATAATACAAGGTATTTTGTAAATAAATTAATGTGTGGTTGGATTTTTTTTCAAATACTCCATATAAATGGTTCATCTTTTATACGTCTTGAATGGCTAAAGAAGGAAGCATGTATAAGTAAATCCATCACTTAATATTAGGAAAAAAAAAATACAAAACTTTAATAACATAAGAAAAATATAATTTTATCAAGATACTTATTGATATTACACTGAAAATTTGACATAATTGTCAATTAAACAGCTCCTCTTTTAACATGCACCTCTCCTCCTAAAGCATCATCAAAGAGGACAAAATGGACTGAGGTGAATTGAACGGACCAAAGTGGACTAGAGTGGACTGAAATGGACTGATAGACCAAAATAGACTAATATAAATTGAAATAGACCAATGTGGACCGAATTGGTCAAAAGTGGACCAAATTGGATGGACTAAAGTGGATCGAAATAAAACGAATGGACCGAATGAATTGAAGTGGATTGAAATGAACTGAATGAACCGAAATGCTATGTTGACGTGGTTCAATATGATCATAACAATAATAAATACTATAATTAAGCTTTTAGGTATTATATAGATGAATTGCAGATCTCGTACACATAAGTATATGTAGGCTACACATAGAAAATACATAGTCACTTGCAAGAGTTCTCTCTCTCCCCAAGCTAATGGTCAAAGAAATTGTGGGGTAGCTTAAATGAAGTAAAAATACACAAATGATATTTAATGCTTATGACTCATGAGATCACCTTTCTTTTGTTACTTAGAAGGGCTAGAAAAACTAATGCAACCTACATTAATTTTATATCAAATGTCAGTTGCTGGCTTTGGCATTATAGCTCAAAATCGCTACAACTCACTTTAATTTCAATGTATGCACCATGAGATTCAACCCAAGTTTCCATACGTAATACCCTAGATTGGTTGTAAAAATAACTTGAAGGAAGACTTTGGAAGGGTAAGAGGTTGTTCTGCTTCAACACTCTTTAGTCTAAACAAAAAACCGTAAAAAGTTAAATCGTGGAAGGGCAGATCGCCAAATGCCACATTGTTGAGAAGGTAAAATGGATTATGATTTGTATAAGAGTCTAAAATGTTGGTTAAAACAAACCACTTCCTGGTAAGAGCCTTAATCAATATTGTCAACCAGGAATGGATTTAGCAACACAAAGTTAATGGAAGTTATCGATAAGAAATATCAAGACTAAGCTAAGAACATTTGTAATATGGAATCTTAGTTATTAATAGATTTCAATTTCACAGAGGACTTTTTTTTTTTTTTTTTAATGTAAGAGACAAATTATCAAACACATAGAAGGCATAAACAATGCACACAAGATTTAAGAGATTCAATGCCAGTAGTATGTTTGGAAGTTTGGAGAGAAAGGAGAGTAAAGAGTGAGTGAGAAAGTAGAAGAGAGGAGACGGGAGAGGAATGATTACCCTCAATTAGATATTTTAAATTTTTTCATGGGAGATATTTAAAAAATTAAGAAAAAGGAGAACAGATGATCATCTTGTCTATATCTATATATTACTAAAAGCTGAAGCGTAGCATTTAATGTTGCTACGCTCCTGTTAAGCCACGTTAGCAGCCATGTCATTATTAAATTTTTTTCCAATTTTTTTATACAATTTTTTAACATTTAAAGTGAACTAAAAACTCTATTATATTACAATCAAAATATCATATTTAATTTATCTTATTTTTAATTATTCTTATTTATTATTAAATTTTCAATTCCATTTTAACTTTTCATATCCCCACTACTCTCTACCTTAACTTTCTTCAACATTTCTCATTCCATTTCAACTTTTCACATCCCCACTACTCTTAATATTAATATTATTCTATCTTTTTTATCTTCCTTTATTTTTTACTCCTCTCATTCTTATCGTCATACTATAAAATTGTCATTCTCCCTCTTATTTCATGCATAATTTCTATTTTTCCACACGCAAAAGCCTCTCTCTCTCTCTCTCTCTCTCTCTCTCTCTCTCTCTCTATATATATATATATATTATTATTTTCCTTCAATTTTTGGTATATATATTTTTAATTTTAGTGTATAGGTTGACCATCAAAACATACTGATGCAATATTGAAAGCTCCACCAAATGTATCACAAAAATCAGTTTTAGACTACTAGAAGTCAGTCAGTTTGCTAAAATTGGAATTGACAGGTAATCCAGCTTGATACGATTTAGTTTTATGTTGTTATCTTTTTTATTCTCATTGGTTGTTAAATGTTATATTATTGCATTATAAAGATAGTATATAAAAATATAATATTATTTTATTACATAGCATAACTAAAATAATATGGTGTTTATTGCTATACATTTCATTTTTATTCTTTTCTTCTCATCTTATTTTATTCAACATTTAAATTTAGAAACATCCTCCATATCATAATTATTTATATTTTGTCTCATTTTTTTTTTAAATTAAACGTATAATATTTTATTCAATAAATAAAAATTGTTCTTATAAAGTCTTCCTGTGAAATGTTACAATGCATCAATGGAAAAATGAAATACAAAAAAAGAATAAACAATTTTCTTATAAAGTATTCCAATACGTTACAATGCATTAATAGAAAAAGAGAATACAAAACACATGCTATTTTAAAACACTAAATTTATAATAATAATAATATCAAACCAAACATATCATAAAATAAACTAATTGTTATGGATGTACGAACTTCATGGCAGCAAAATGGAATAAAATAAAAATAAAAATAAACGTTACAATATGCATATTTAGTACATTATAATTATCATCAAATTTGGGAAAACAATAGGATGTTAACAAAGAGGGAGAGAATGAGATTAGTAAAACAAATCAAATGTCAATTAAATAAATTAATTAGTAATCGTTAATTGGAAAACAAAGAGACTGACGGCTAAAGGAGTAAAAAATTAATTAAAGATGACCTTACGAATGTAATTATAAACTTTACAATGCAAATAAATAAATCGTTAAATTCACTTAATTAAATCATATAATCAACAATTAAATAAAATCATACAAAATTTAAACTTGAAACTAATCAAACTCTAATTTAGAAAATTATATTTATTATCAAAACTAAAAGGAAGACGTTCTTCAATAATAATAGAAATATATAAGAAATGAAGATGAAAATTTTCAAAATATTTTTTTTGACATTTCATTTAACATTATTTATAAATAATAAAATAGAGAAAAAAGTCCTTAAATGCTTATATTCTTCACACACCATGACTTTTAAAATCTAATGAAAGGTTCTAAGAATTTAACTCTCACGTAATGCCTCTATTATGAAAATCAACGGTCAGTAAAATATGATAATAATAAGAAACGTTATAAATGAGAACATGAAAAAACTAATTAGCCACTATTATTATGGAATAAGTGTCTTTTTTTTATGCATTTAAGAAAATGAAATGTAAAGGGTTTTGCTTATTAAGGTATATGTAAAGATTCATGTTAAAAAAATATGTAAAGGTTTTTTGAAAAAAAAAAGTATATTTAAGGATGTTAACAAAGAGGGAGAGAAAGAGATTAGTAAAAGAAATCAAATGTCAGTTAAATAAATTAATTAGTAATCGTTAATTGGAAAACAAAGAGATTGGCGGCTAAAGGAGTAAAAAATTAATTAAAGATGACCTTACGAATGTTATTATAAACTTTACAATGCAAATAGATCAATCGTTAAATTCACTTAATTAAATCATATAATCAACAATTAAATAAAATCATACAAAATTTAAACTTGAAACTAATCAAACTCTAATCTAGAAAATTATATTTATTATCAAAACTAAAAGGAAGACGTTCTTCAATAATAATAGAAATATATAAGAAATAAAGATGAAAATTTTCAAAATCTTTTTTTTGACATTTCATTTAACATTATTTATAAATAATAAAATATAAAAAAAGTCCTTAAATGCTTATATTCTTCACACACCATGACTTTTAAAATCTAATGAAAGGTTCTAAGAATTTAACTCTCATTTAATGCCTCTATTATGAAAATCAATGGCCAGTAAAATATGATAATAATAAAAAACGTTATAAATGAGAATATGAAAAAACTAATTAGCCACTATTATTATGGAATAGATGTCTTTTTTTATGCATCTAAGAGAATGAAATGTATAGGGTTTTGCTTATTAAGATATATGTAAAGATTCACGTTAAAAAAATATGTAAAGGCTTTTTGAAAAAAAAAAAAAAAAGTATATGTAAGGTTTTTATTAACTTAAAAGACAATGAAAAACCAATTTTTAATTACTACAACCGTTGCTACTCTATAAATCACACACAACACTATATTCAATATCTTAAATAACATAGTTAGGCCTTTTTGGATATACATCACCATATTCAACTTATAAATTACAACCCAAATCAATCATACAATTACACAATCAAAGCATGAATATGTAACATGTATTACCTTCTAAATTATTGCTTGGAATTTTCACAATTATTGAAAGAGAATCTCCAAATTTAATTTTTAGAAAACATCATTATTTCACAATTATTGAATTTTATTCTTTTGAACTTCCATAGAAAAAAATATTACCCACATTATTTCAACCCTTATGGAAAAGAAGGTTTACATGTAGCATGCAAAACGTGTTTAATTGACTTAGAGATGTACAAATTATTCAATCGACTATGGTAGAATTAAGGTTTCAAATTTAAATAAAACAATTCTACAATAATAAAAATTTATTTTGTGATAAATATGATTATGAAATGCATTACTTTTCATTAAATTAGTTCAAATTACAAAATAATAATAATAATAATGAGACCACCATAAAAAATAATCACGCGCAATGCGCGGGTCTGTGACTAGCTGTATTAAAAATTAAGTAGGTGCGAAGAGCAGAAGAGAATGGTCATATAAATTGATATCTTTTATTAATTCATCATAGGGGTAAAATTGGCAATTAAAATTTTAAAATAAATGGAATCCCTCCCCTCTTTTCCAAAATTTTCCTATTTTAAAAAATTAAAATTAAGGTACTTCGTAAAAAAATAAAATGAAAATTGGGAGGATACACAACATAGGCTTAAATACTTCCTCCCCCCACCCCAATTTAAAAAATTCCAAATAAGATTTATTAAACCCTCAATATTTCATTTTTTTCTACTCCCCTCCATCCAAAAACACTATAAGTCTACGTAGACAAGTCTTGTTTGGAATTGTCCACTATAATCAACAAGTTACATTGATCTTTTACTCAAGTTTTATCACACAACTTGAGCTTAGACTACAAATTAAGAGAAATACAAGCTTACCTCAATGACCTCTACAAAAACCAACTTCACCACAATAAAATCTTTCGAACAACACATTAAGAAATAATCCCAAATACCTTTGAAATACTTGCTTTAATAGGTTTCAATGACCATGGTAGGAGAAAGAAAAGCTCATACTCTAACGACAATCTCTCACATTGTGTGCTCTACCCTCTGTATGTGCTGGAAGTTCCAACATCAGACTATAATGGCCTTGAGAATTTGGGAAAAAAGAGGTAAATAAGCCTTCATGGGTCTTGGAAGTTTCTACAGAGTGGGTCTTTTGTGTGTGTGTGTGTGTGTGTGTGTGTGTGTTTGGGGGGGGGGGGGGGGGGGGCGGGTTGTTGGGTGGAGTGAGCGGCAGCTGACAAAACTTCGACCTTCCTTGAATAAGGGTGTGTTTTCCACTTTTCCATGCCTGATCAAGGACCAGATCTAATTTCCATGTCTAAATCCTTTTTCATTTTGAATTCTAGTATTTTTATGATTATGATTTGAAATGTTCCTTTTTTTTTCTTTTAATATAAAATCAATTATTCATTGATACAAAGAAAATATTAGTAGCCAGCGCAGGACCATCCCGAAACTAAATTCCAACATGCCACACAATCTAAAAAAACAAACAATACATGGAATTCCGGTAAATATATATATATATATATGTTCATCATATATGAGCACGATTATTCTATGAAGAAGTAAACAACATCTATACATACAAATTATTGTGCAACTTCTAAGACAAGCATATATGAAACAGTAGTACAATAATATTCTAGAGAATTTTTTTTTCAAAACACATCAACCACCCCTTAATTGCTTTAATTTCATCTTCCTCTTGATGTTTAATTATTAGCCCCTTCTCTTCTTTAGATACTATTCTCCTTTAACCAAGCTTACAAGCCATATTGAAGTTTTCTTGACATGGAAACAAGATATCCCAACCAAGCCTACAAGCCATTGAGGTTTTCTAGATTTGAAAACAAGATATCCCATAGCTATCCCATACACGAATCCACATCCATACCCCATCATCACAGCCTTCCAACCAAATCCACTTGTAAACTTTAAATCATTGTCCTTCAGATGGTGGTGACTCAACAATCCCACATTTCTTCGACAATGAAAATCCACACGATCCTTTGTTCCCAATGTAAGAGTCATTTTGAAAAGTATTAAATTGTGGGCCTTGAGGTATGGGTCCTGTAAGTTTGTTTTGCGAAAGGTTTAAAACAACTAAAAATGTTAAACTTGTCAATTGCACTGGAATGGAGCCATTGAGCATATTTGAAGAGAGGTCTAAGGATTCAAGTACCAACAAATTTCCCAATAATGATGGGATATAGCCAGTTAGGCTATTATGGGAGAGGTTGAGCTCTCGAAGAAACTGAAGTTTTCCAAGTACTTTTGGAATTTTCCCAAGGAACCTGTTGCATGAGAGGTCAATGGTTGTGAAGATGGTTAAGATTCTCTCTAGCTTACGTTCATGCCCTTTCCATACCACCATAATTGAGTCTTGGTAATAGTCTTCCCCAATATATTTCAATGAAACTTCATTTTCATTGACTGTTTTTATAGCTTTCAATCCTTCAAAAAAATTGGAAGTTAAATGACCCATAAAATTATTTTGAGAAAGGTCAATTATTCGCAACATAGCAAAAGATGAGTTGGCCTTGAAATCTTCAATTTGACCATAAAATCTATTGCACCTCAAGACAAGAACCTGTAGCTTTGGAAGCGCTTCCAACCAATAGGGGAATGAATCACTTATTTTGTTATTTCCAAAGTCTAGAACTTCCAACTTTCTACAGTTGACCAAAGATTGTGGTAATGACCCTTCCAATTGATTGTGATTAAAGACAAGAGTTCTCAAGCTTTTGCACTTTGCAAACATTTCAGGGATGGTTCCATGGAATCTATTTGTTCGCAAATCCATCACCGAGAGAAAATCACTCAAGTATCCCAAACATCGTGGAATCGTACCAGTTAGATTGTTAAAGGAGATATCAAGGATTTGGAGGGTTAGATTGCAAATTGAAGAAGGGATTTCCCCAGTCAAGTTATTGTTTGAGATAGAAAAGAAAACCACGGAAGATGGTGGAAGAGGAAAAGTTCCTTGAAGAAAGTTGGTATGAAGATCAAGATTTTCTAAATTCTCTCCTGGAATTTGCTCTATACTTGTCAAAGAGTTATGAGAAAGATTTAATGATTTCAAATTCCCTAGCACTTTAAACATCCATTTTGGGACTTGGCCTTTGATCCTATTGTTAGATAGGCCTAAGGTGTCTAAGAACTCTAAGGTTCTTAAAAAGTATGGAAATTTAGTTATGTTGCAAGATGCTAGTTTCAAGTATTTAAGTTTGGGGAAGGTATACTTTAAATTGTTGTTGATGCTCAAAGACAGACTGTTATAGGATGGGTCTAGAAAATCGATTTCATTGAGCGTTGAGAACACATCAAATTCTATAGTGCCACTCAGGTTATTTGAAGAAATATCAAGCTTCTGAAGTTTCACAAGATTTGAGATTGACTTTGGAATAGAGCCATTTAGCCTGTTATTATATAACAAAAGAATCTCCAATGACTTGGCATGTTGGAATTCACCCATTTGACCAATAAGGTGGTTAGAATTTAAGTCTAAATTTGTGAGTTTTGCGAGCTTGGTCAAAAAATCTGGAAGTGTACCTTCAAAGTTGTTGCCTCCGAGGTCCAGAAAAGTGAGATCCTTTAGATTTGAGAGTGATGATGGAATGTGGCCAATGAAGTTGTTAGATGAAAGGTAACAATAAGTAACTTTCGTGAGGTTTCCAAAGGACTCGGGTATTGATCCTGTAAAATTGCAATTCCATTAGATTCAAAAGTATTTAAAGGATTGGATGTTGCCCACATGAAAGTGATGATGGGATCTTACCACTTAACTTGTTGCATCGGAGATTCAAGAAAGACAGGATCTTGAGGTTTGAAAGTGATGATGGCAACTCACCAACAAAATTGTCACCTGATAAATCTAATACGGTAATTTGCGTAAGGTTACCAAATGACGCAGGTATCAAGCCATTGAAATTGCACTGAGATAATCCCAAATGCTTTAAGAATTTTAGATTTTCAATGGAATTTGGCAATGGTCCTGAGAAACCTGTGGTAGAGACATCCAAAAACATCAAGGGATTGCTCCAATTTGTCGTTGGGAAAGCCCCTCTGAGTTCAGGATTACAAATTAACTTGAGCTCCCTTAGGTTTGGTAGGAGGAAATTGTTATATGGTAAGTTGCCATGCAATCCACAACCGTTGAGACTAAGGATTGTCAAAGAAGAGGACAGATTCATCAAAGAATCAAGCGAAACAAGTGACATCTGAACACCATCAAGACGGAGTTGTTGGAGCATTTTAATTTTAAATAAATAAAAATGAATAAATGTAATAACATAAATGTAAAGATGTGGGAGTAAATATGGGAGATGAGGAGTTAGTGAAAATGTTTAATCCCACATTGAAAAGGAGAGAGACTTTTTTATTCTTTTTAATTGTGGTGATTAATGGGCTAAAATGTATTGACTCAGATATTGGGCTAGATACGTGCGCAATGGGGAGGTGAAGAGTGGAGATATCAAAATTGGAAATGAATCAGCCTCTTGGATCCTCCTACTTGACAACCCATTCAGAGTAATTTCCATATCCGTTGGTGAGTAAATGGCCTGAATTAATACTCCATTTTTACTACGGAAAATAAAGAGCCATTAACCCACTTAATGGACTATCCGTTTGGGCCTTTTCATTCTTCAGAAACTCCTTATCTCACCATTAATTGTGTAACTCCAGTCCATCAGATTAATGTCTAACAATTAATCTTGTAACACCCACTAAATCAGAATTATGGACCTAATTAATCTGAATAAATTGGGTTATAATTTCGTGAGGCCCATTGAGCCTATAAATAGACTCATTCAGACTCAATCCAAACTACTGAAATCACAACATACACAAAGAAAAAAATAGAGAGATTCTTGGTAAGGAAGGGTGTTCTTTCTGGTGGAGCTTTGGGCTTGAACACTTTGTGCAGAAGTTGTACTAGCCATACGACACTTGTTGGGCTGTTGTATCCTGGGGGAGACAAGTCAGAGAAGGTCTGCACCAGTTACAAAGTTTAGCCAACCAAGGGCTTGAATCTCCTTAAAGAGAGCGAGTGCCGCGCCTCAGTCCAAATAGTGTTGTGTAATTTCATCTCTTCAAATTAATAATATTCATCGTATTATTCAGTTTCTCTTTGTGTTATTTCCATTATCATTGTATTTTCACCAACAATTTTAAGGAGATTCAAAACACATGGAGCCTACACAAGAGAAACCAAATGAGCCTGTTGGAGATCTTAACAAGCCCTTTCGCTTTAAGGGAGCCCATTTCAAGAGGTGGAAAGGAAAGGTCCTCTTCTACTTGAGTCTTCTCAAAGTCTCCTACATCCTTACTGAAAAGAATCCATCAAAAGTTCCTACCGATGAAATGAGTGACGAAGAATATGTTCTCCATCAAGAAAAAATAGATAAGTATACAAAAGATGAGTATAATTGTCGTTCTTATCTATTGAATTGTCTTGCCGATCATTTCTATGATTATTATGATACCACTTACAATTCTGCTAAGAAAATTTGGAAAGCTTTACAAAGCAAGTATGATACCGAGGAGGCAGGTGCAAAGAAGTATGCTGCTAGCAAATTTTTCCGTTACCAAATGGTGGATGGAAAATCGGTGGTGGATCAAGCACAAGACTTCCAAATGATCGTGGCAGAATTGAGATCCGAAGGCATAAAGATTGGAGACAATTTGGTGGTAGCTGGCATAATTGACAAACTACCACAATCTTGGAGGGAGTTCCAAAAGACTTTGCGGCACAAACAAAAGGAGACATCCTTGGAGACTTTGATCACACGCATCCGTGTGGAGGAGGAGGCTAGAGGACAAGATGCACTCATGACACAAGAGAGCAATGGTAATTCCACCACAAAGGTAAACCTTATTTCAGCCAATAATAATATGCCCAAAAATCATTTTCCTAGAAATGGTCAATTGAAGCCTAAAAAGAGAGCCTTTAAAAATAATAATAGACCTCAAGGAAGGGGAAACCTGAATAAAAATTACAATAAGAACCAAGGACCCCCTTCACAAGATCAATTTAATAGATCCTGTTTTGTCTATGGCAAGAGTGGGCATATTGCTCGATTTTGCAAATTTCGGAAACGTGAATCTGTCCCGCAGGCTAACGTAACCGAAGAGCCTTTAGTGGCTATGACAAAAATTGGTTCAAGTTGTACACTTCTTTTGAAGAAGAAAAAACTGTTATGCTTGGTGACTCTAGCAAAACCAAGGTTCTTGAGAGTGGTGAGGTTGAATTGAAATTCATTTCTGGACGTGTGCTAACATTGAAAGATGTTCTTTACACTCCGTCCATGAGGAAGAATTTGATGTCAAGTTTTTTGCTTAACAAGGCTGGCTTCAAGCAGACTATGGAATCTGATAATTATGTAATCACTAAAAAGGGATTATTTGTGGGCAAGGGTTATGCTTGTGATGGAATGTTTAAATTGAATGTTGAGAATAATAAAGCATCTACCAGTTCAGTTTATATGCTTTCTTCTATTAATTTTTGGCATGCTCGTTTGTGTCATATAAATAGTAGATATGTGGGAATCATGAGTAGTTTAGGATTAATTCCAAGACTGTCAAAAGATTTTGAAAAATGTGAAACTTGTAGTCAAGCTAAGATTACAAAAAGGCCTCATAAAAATGTTGTAAGAAATACCGAATTGCTTGAGTTAATTCACTCTGATTTATGTGAATTTAAGGGAATTTTAACTCGTGGAGGAAATAGATATATTATCACTTTTATTGATGATTTCTCAAAATATACAACTATTTATTTGTTGAAAAATAAAAGTGATGCTTTTGAAAAATTTCAAGATTTTTTAAAAGAAGTTGAAAATCAATTCGGTAGAAAAATAAAAAGAATAAGAAGTGATAGAGGCCGTGAGTATGAATCAAGTACATTCAACTCATTTGTTCAGTCTTTGGGAATTATCCATGAAACTACTACACCATATTCACCTGCTTCTGATGGTGTGGCTGAAAGAAAAAATAGAACTTTAATTGAGTTAACAAATGCCATGTTAATTGAATCTGGTGCACCTTTACATTTTTGGGGTGAAGCTATTTTAACTGCATGTCATGTTTTGAATAGGGTGCCACATAAAAAGTCACACACCACACCTTTTGAGATGTGGAAAGGACATAAGCCAAATTTGGGATATTTGAGAGTATGGGGTTGTCTTGCTTATGTAAGGCTAACTGACCCTAAAATGCCTAAATTGGGTATTAGAGCTACTACCTGTGCTTTTCTTGGTTATGCAATTAATAGTACAACCTATAGATTTTTTGATCTTGAAAACAAAATAATTTTTGAATCTGGTGATGCAATTTTTCATGAAGAAAAATTTCCTTTTAAATTAAAAAATAGTGGGGGTGAAGAAAATATTTTGTCACAACCTAGTTCTTCTACTTCACATTTACAAAATCAAGAAAATTTTGAAATGGAACCTAGAAGGAGTAAAAGAGCTAGAGTTGAAAAGGATTTTGGTCTTGATTATTATGTTTTTAACATTGAGGAAAATTCCCAAAATTTAAAAGAGGCTTTAATATCACCTGATTCTATATTTTGGAAAGAGGCTGTAAATGATGAGATGGAATCTCTAATTTCTAATAGAACTTGGAAATTAGTAGATCTCCCACCGGGTTGTAAGACCATAGGTTGTAAATGGGTCCTTAGAAAAAAGTTGAAACCGGATGGATCAATAGATAAGTTTAAAGCTAGACTTGTAGCAAAAGGCTTTAAACAAAAAGCTGATCTTGATTTCTTTGATACTTTTTCTCCGGTAACAAGAATTACATCTATTAGATTGTTAATTGCTATTGCTGCAATTTTTGATTTGAAAATTCATCAAATGGATGTAAAAACTGCTTTTCTAAATGGGGACCTAGAAGAAGAAATTTACATGGATCAACCCGAAGGCTTTATAGAGCCTGGACAAGAAAGCAAGGTATGTAAGCTAACTAAATCCTTATATGGCTTAAAACAAGCACCAAAACAGTGGCATGAAAAGTTTGATTCCTGCATGATTGAGAATGGCTATAAATCAAATGAATGTGATAAATGTATTTATTCTAAATCATGGAATAATTTACATGTTATTATTAGCCTCTATGTGGATGATATGTTAATTTTTGGCTCAAATATGCATGTTATAAATGAGACAAAAAATATGCTTAAAAGCCATTTTGATATGAAAGATCTTGGTGAGGCTAATTTTATTTTGGGCATGAAAATTACAAAAGTATGTGATGGAATATATCTTGATCAATCACATTATGTTGAGAAAATATTGAAAAAATATAATTTTCATGATCACAAAAGTGTAGCTACTCCTTTTGATTCTAGTGTTCATTTATTTCCTGTGAATAATGATGATGAGATTTTTAATCAAAAGGATTATGCTAGTATCATTGGTAGTTTGCGCTATGCTACTGATTGTACTAGACCTGACATTGCATATGCAGTAGGAGTGCTTAGCAGATTTACTAGCAAGCCTAGTAAAGATCATTGGCTAGCTATTGAGCGAGTCATGAGATATTTAACTGGTACCAAAAGCTATGGCTTATTTTATAAAAAGTACCCTGCTGTGATTGAAGGTTTTAGTGATGCCGATTGGAATACTTTGTCAGGTGATTCTCTCTCTACCACTGGTTATATTTTTACCTTAGGTAGTGGTGCTATTTGTTGGAAATCTAAAAAGCAAACAATAATTGCTAATTCTACAATGGAAGCTGAATTAATAGCATTAGCTTCAGCTAGTGAAGAGGCAAATTGGCTTAGAGATTTATTATATGAAATTCCACTTTGGGAAAAGCCAATTCCACCTATATTAATTCATTGTGATAGCACTGCTGCAATTGGTAGAGTTAAAAACCGTTACTACAACGGTAAATCCAGACCTATAAGAAGAAAGCACAGTACCGTGCGATCTTATTTGAGTAGTGGCATCATAACTGTGGATTATATTAAATCTAATGATAATCTTGCAGATCCATTTACCAAGGCCTTGGCAAAAGATAGAGTCTGGAATACATCGAGGGGGATGGGACTAAAGTCCAAAGAATCATGAGCCATGTATGAGGATACCCAACCCAAGGACCAGAGATCCTGAGAATTGGGTTCAATGGGAAAAACGAATCATATGATGGTCGTAAGAAATGCACAATTTATTTATTTTAATTATTTATTTTGTAAATAATTTTTTGTTCATCCCTATGATGTAAGTGCATTTATCCTGTAATGTGGAGAGGTTGAGTAAAAAACTCTTAATGAAATTTGTAGCTCGTATGAGTGGGGTGTTAGAATTACAGGAGCACCCTTGACAAATTTCACCTATGTGAGTGTGGGGGTGGGGCCGCTCCCTATGAGATTTGGACTTAGTCTCAAATACACTCATGAAACCGGGATCAGCACATGGCCGTAAAGTGCTAGCTATAAAAGCTCATGTCAACACTTGGGTTGTTATGTGTAAGCAGTGACACTTAATTTCCCTAAAGCAGTCCTAGTTCAAGTCGGAGACCACTATGACTCTGGAGTTGAGATCGCTGTTTTACTAAGTGAAGGTTCAATGCAGAGCACACCTTCATGATGCATAGTGACTCGTCTTTGCCTGGTAATCTCTCTTTAACTAAAAAATTTAATATTAAAATGAGTGGGGGATTGTTGGAGCATTTTAATTTTAAATAAATAAAAATGAATAAATGTAATAACATAAATGTAAAGATGTGGGAGTAAATATGGGAGATGAGGAGTTAATGAAAATGTTTAATCCCACATTGAAAAGGAGATAGACTTTTTTATTCTTTTTAATTGTGGTGATTAATGGGCTAAAATGTATTGACTCAGATATTGGGCTAGATACGTGCGCAAGGGGGAGGTGAAGAGTGGAGATATCAAAATTGGAAATGAATCAGCCTCTTGGATCCTCCTACTTGACAGCCCATTCAGAGTAATTTCCATATCCGTTGGTGAGTAAATGGCCCGAATTAATACTCCATTTTTACTACGGAAAATAAAGAGCCATTAACCCACTTAATGGACTATCCGTTTGGGCCTTTTCATTCTTCAGAAACTCCTTATCTCACCATTAATTGTGTAACTCCAGCCCATCAGATTAATGTCTAACAATTAATCTTGTAACACCCACTAAATTAGAATTATGGACCTAATTAATCTGAATAAATTGGGTTATAATTTCGTGAGGCCCATTGAGCCTATAAATAGACTCATTCAGACTCAATCCAAACTACTGAAATCACAACATACACAAAGAAAAAAATAGAGAGATTCTTGGTAAGGACGGGTGTTCTTTCTGGTGGAGCTTTGGGCTTGAACACTTTGTGCAGAAGTTGTACTAGCCATACGACACTTGTTGGGCTGTTGTATCCTGGGGGAGACAAGTCAGAGAAGGTCTGCACCGGTTACAAAGTTTAGCCAACCAAGGGCTTGAATCTCCTTAAAGAGAGCGAGTGCCGCGCCTCAGTCCAAATAGTGTTGTGTAATTTCATCTCTTCAAATTAATAATATTCATCGTATTATTCAGTTTCTCTTTGCGTTATTTCCATTATCATTGTATTTTCACCAACAGGAGTTCTCTTAGCTTGGTCAGATTTTGAACATGCCTCCTCATAACAGATGTATTGAGACTAACTCGTTTATTTCCAGAGAGATCTAGTGATGACAGTTTGGAGAGTTTGGATAGTTCATGTGGGACTTGACCAGAAAACTGAGAAGAAGAAAGATCAAGTTTTTCCAACTTAGCAAACTGACCAAACCCAGATGAAATCGGTGAATTGAAGCAGTTGAAAGCAAGGTTGAGCTGTCGCAAGTTAGGGAGAAGAAATAGGCTGCTATTGGAATGAATGGTGCCTTGAAGCTCACTGCAACTAAGGTCAAGGCCAATCACGTCTCTCCTCATTGTATCACACGTAACCCCACCCCATGAGCAACAGTCTCTGCCCTCCTTCCAAGACTCTTTCTTTTGATCACAGTCATCAGAATATTTGGAAGAAGAAGAAGTTGGATAAGAATGAAGTTGCTTAAATTTGAGCAATGCTGAGCTCTGCTCTTGGGAACACGATAGTGTAGAAGAAGAGGAGAAAGATGATGATGAAGTAGGTTGAGAATGCAAGAGAAAAATGAGGAAAACGAGTTGAGAGAGGCATATTATTAAGCAACCCATAGTTCTTAATGAGATTGTAAGAAATATCTATGACTGCTTAGAATGGAGAGCCGGAATGTGGATTTTTATAGGAAAACGTTTGGTCTACTCCCACCACCACCAGCTTGATAACGAGAAGAAAAAATGGATGCAAATGGAATGTGTGTCATTTCTTTTTTTTTTTCTCATTCGTCTCTGTACTTAAAATTTTGAACAGCGAAGCACCATCATTGTCAGATTAACCACTATTAAAGTTTGGTAAGTATAAAAATGATGGTGACTTCTTATTTTTTAAGTCACGGTCTTTTTTATATATTAATAATTTGTTTTAAAGTCACCATCAATTTGATATGTACCAGACTTTCTTTTTTGATGAATATGTACCAAACTTTTTTATCTTTGAAGTCACCATCATTTTGATATGTACCCAAGTTTAATGGCAGCTGAGCTGAACATCATCATATATAAAAATGAATAAAAATATGCCAGCAGACTACTTTTTTTTTTTTTTTCTTTTAAAATAAATAAATTCTTATAAAAAATTAGACACAGAGAATATTGTAGTTTGTAAAACATGAAGTGAAACACTTAAAATACAGTAGAGAATTTCCATTCATAAAAAAATAAAAATTAAATCAAGACCGTCTTCGTATTGACCAAACTTTTCTTTTCGAGATAGTTATAATATGTTACTAATTTTGCAAATCAAATCCTTTCCTCCCTAAACCCCAAGCAACTGATGTGAGTTTGGAACAACGGGCTGTGGTGCTTTGATAATCATCTTTTGGCTCTTCGACGATGGGAAAAGGAATGTTAGTCAGGTCTGTGACGTTCTTGAAACAGCCCTTCTGGATTCAAGTGTGGAGGTTGCCCTTTGACTTGATTAATGAGGAGGCAGGTGGTGATATTGGCAGGAGCATAGAGGGGTTGGTGGAGGTGGATTGTAAAGCGTTCAAATCGGACCAATCCAAATTTCTGCAGATAAGAGTTGAAGTCCCACTGAATAAACCTCTCAGGCGAGAAGGTCCGGTGATCAGCCCAGAAGGAGAGACATCTTGAGTGGCCTTTAGGTATGAACAATTAGTTTGTTGGTGCTACAACTGTGGCTGCATTTGGCACGACCAAAAAGAATGTGCGCTATCGGTGGACACGGTGAATGGAGAGAAACCGTATGGTGAATGGCTCAAAGCAGGTCCTCGGGGCGAACGATGGAAGCAAGCGGGGGACAAAACCATGCACGCCAAAACCAAACCTTCCCACATGCTCAACCTCAAACCATAGCAATGCCATCATCGCATGAAACCACAAAGCCAGAATCAGAAAAATCTACGGGTCAGAGTGAGTTTAATTCCAGCCCGATATTCGTGGAGCAATATCATGATCTCTTCATTCCCATAACGTCCCAGTTATGTCATCACAGCTCCACATAATAAATATGGTAGTTACAGGTCCACAGAAGTCTAAAACCAAAACAATTAAGTCCCATAATGGATTAGAAAATTCACCACAGCTGGACATGCCAAATACAACACCATCAATTACCTCGAAATCAAAGCCCACAATAATGACCACCGAGAATCAAGGAACTGAGTTGTTCTTGGTCCCAATTAGCTACGGCGCCACACAAACACACTCCCAAACCCTAAACACACCCTCACGTGACCAACCCAAAGACCCAAAAACAAAAAACACGAGGAAAAAAAATCACCCGTTCCCTAGCCATAGAAAGAACCGAACCCTTACAGCTTACTTATTGACAATGGACAAAAAAAGACAGAATGAGAGCACAGACCATGGGAAGGAAGAAGCTAAGCAAACCAAGTTCGGGGCAACACAATACAAACTAATTTACCAATGGTGGAGGATGATGCTCAGCCCCACCGATCACAATGATCACCCTAAGCTGGAACGACTGGGGGCTTGGGAACTGCCGTGCAATTGAAGTCTTTACTAAATTGGTGAGGAAAAAAGCTTCCAAAATTTTGTTTCTCATGGAAACAAAATTGACTGTCCGTGAGATGGAGCCAATTAAAATAGAGTTAGGGTTCTCTACTATGCTTTTTGTGTCTTGTGACGGCCATTGGGGGGGGGGGTCTAGCACTACTTTGGAAAGTAGATGAAGTGACCATAGAGACACAGACCTACTCACCCAACCATATTGATGTGAGAGTTCATACACATGATTCACTATGGAGATTAACAGGGATATATGGGCACTCGAAGGAAGAACTTAAAGGCAAAACATGGATACTCATGAGACATCTACATGCTCGAGCATCTCTCCCTTGGGTATGTTTAGGTGACTTCAATGAAATCTTGTCCTCTGATGAAAAGAATGGTGGCAACCTTAGATTGATGGGAGCAATGATAGGATTCTGACAAAATCTCCTCCACTATGGGCTAGTTGATTTGGGGTTCAATGGCTATTGTTTTACATGGAGGAACAGTCGAGTTGGAGCAGCTTTTGTTGAGGAAAGATTAAACAGGGTAGTTGCAACATCAGAGTAGAGAGAGATGTTACCAAGAACCAAAGTGAGACACATTCTAGCATCCTACTTTGACCATAATCCTATTCTAATGGACATGGATCCACCTACCTAACCCAAGCAACAAAGACACAAAATCCTGCGGTTTGAAGAGAAGTGGGTAACCATACGGATTGTGAGACAATAATTCGAGATTCTTGAAATCAAACATAACCCCAAGGCAGCCCTATGTACTGCCTATTTGAGAAAAAAAAAATGGAAGAATGAACCTTATAGCATGGAGCCGAGTCACCTTTGGGAATACCAAAACTCGGCTGGATGCAAAACAAGGAGAACTGATAGAATTGATGTAGTCCGGCTATGTGCCAAATATGGAGTGGATACACGTGGCGAAAAAGGAGATCAATGAACTCTTACACCGTGAAGAGGTATTTTAGAGACAACAATCGAGATCCATATGGTTACCAGCGGGAGATAAAAGTACAAAATTCTTCCACCAAAGGGTGAGCCAAAGAAGAAGGAAGAACAACATTGTGGGGTTGTATGATAGGGATGGAGTGTGGCAAACTGATGAGGATAAAATAGCCAACATAGCAGAGGCGTACTACAAGCAACTATATACATCCTCCAATTCAAGGGATGTGGAAGATGTGATTGAATCAGTGGATAGGGTGGTGACAGAGGGAATGACCCAATGCTTGACCTGCACATATACAAAGGAAGAAGTGAAGATCGCTCTTTTCCAGATGCACCCATCCAAATTACCAGGGCCCGATGGTATGTCACCTTTCTTTTTCCAAAAATTCTGGCATATTGTTGGACATGATGTTATCGCTACTGTATTATCTATTTTGCACACAGGGAGATACTTAAGAAAAATGAATTATGCGCATATTATTCTCATTCGTAAAAAAATGAACCAGAATATATTACTGAGTATTGCCCTATTAGTTTGGGTAATGTTGTATCAAGGATTATATCTAAGGTTCTAGCTAACGGATAAAACCAATTTTACCTAATATAATATCTGACTCACAACGTGTTTTTGTGCCTAATAGACTGATGGAAATATGCATGTGTGCAGCAGAAAAAATAACAGATCTACTTCATTTGAAATTGATAACATGCACTATGTAAATTTCAAAATACAAGAATAAGAGAGCATACCTCGGTGTAGTGAATTTCAAAACAAAGATTGTAAACACTTGGGAATACTTTTAATCTTCACTCCAATTCCATTAACACCCAAGATGTATGGTCTCTCAATCAGTTATATGAATTTGTTCAAGAGAGAATTTGAGAGTGTCCAACACTCACATACACCATTTCATGTAAGTTGTTTTTTTCTTCAAAAAATCTGTATGTTTCTCTCATTGTAACTGATTATCTAATTGGGTTAGCCTTTTAGGCCTTTCCAATTGGGCTTTAGTATTTGGCTTGGAATGGGACCAAAAGGGACCAATAAGACACTAGCTCCAATATGATTTGATTGATATTTCATACTAGGCTTACGCCCACTCCACAATTCCAAGGGTGTTTTGGGAACAGATTTTGATGGAACTAAATTCAAAAGATGTATTGCTGTATTTAAAACATAACCCCAAAAAGAAATTGATAAAGTTGAGTAACTCATCATGGACCTAACCATTTCTAAAAGAGTCCTATTCATTCTCTCTGCTACACCATTCTGTTGGGGAGTGCCAGGTGCAGCCAATTGGGATAAAATCCCATTTTGAGTTAGGAATCCTTGAAATCCCTAAGAAGGCATTCACCACCACGATCAGATCGAATGGCTTTTATGCGTTTACCTAATTGATTCTCAACTTCAGCCCTAAACTCTTTGAACTTTTCTAAGGCTTCAGATTTCCATTTCATCAGGTACACATAACTATATCTTGAGTAATCATCAATAAAAGTGATAAAATACTCATAACCTCCTTTTGCTTGGTTTGACATAGGACCACATACATCAGAATGCGCTAGCTCTAGCAAATCTTGGGCTTTTCTACCTTTTGTATTAAAAATTCGTTTGGTCATTTTACCTTCCAAACAAGAATCACAAACTGGAAATTCATCAAAGTCCGTGGGCTCTAAGAGTCCATTTTTAATCAGTCTTTGAATCCTATTTGAGTTAATATGACCCAAACGCAAGTGCCAAAGATATGCATTACTAGTAGAAGGAAACTTTCTCTTTAATGATTTCACATGAGAGTTGTTATCTAATTCAGAATTATATAATTCATGCTTATCAGGAGTTAAAATATAAAGACCATCCACAATATTGCCAGAATAGATAAACACTTTATCCTTCTTTATTACAACATTGTCTTTTAGGATAACACAATATCCATGTTTACCTAAGTAAGTAGCAGAAATTAAATTCCTACGAACATTAGGTACATTCAAACAGTCTTCCAATATTAAAACTTCAGATTCAAAACATAAATTATAAACACCAACAGCTACAACAGGAATCCTGCTCCCGTCAGCCAAAGTAAGAAATAACTCCCCTTCTTTAAGCTTTCTGGTCTCTTGGAACCCCTGCAAGGAATTGCAAATATGATTAGTACAACCTGAATTTACACACCAGGAATCCGTGGGATTCTATACTAAACATATTTCAAGAAGGAATGTATTATTCATACCTTTATTCTTGGCAGCCTTAAATATTGGACAATTCCTCTTCCAATGTCCTTTCTCACCACAATGGAAACACTTTCCTTTGAACTTCTTTCCTTTGTCGGCAACCCCTAAGGCAATTTGTTTACCATCTTGCTTGAAGAAGTCCTTCTTCTTCTTCTTCTTCTTGTCATTGCCTTTTGACTTAGGTTGAGAAGTAGAAGTTTCACCAATATTGGCTTCAACATTAGAAGTACCAAGGATGCCTTCTGCTGCTACCAACTCATTCATTAATTCAGACAATGTATAAATCTTTTTGTTCATATTATAGTTAAGTTTGAATTCCTTGAATGATTCTGGTAGTGACTGGAGTATCATATCCACTTGGGATTCTCCGTCAATATCAGACCTAAAACTTCCAATATATTCAAATTAGAGATCATTGTAAGACAATGCTTTCTCACTAAACTACCTTATGCCATTTTGGTATTATAAATTTGCCTTATGGTCTCTTGCCTTACAGAATAGCCTTGCTTACCAAACATCTCCTTCAGACTTAGCATGATGTCTGAAGCTAGTTCTACATCCTGCATTTGATGTTATAGAACATTTGAAATAGATGCTATGATATAGCACTTGGCCATCTCATTAGATTTTTTCCAACGATCATATCGTTGTTTTTCCTTAGTAGGAGCATCTAATGAAGGAAAGCTTGGACATGGTTTAGTAAGCACATATTTGTGCTCTTCAGTAGTAAGAACAATGTCCAAATTTCTTTTCCAGTCAACATAGTTGGCTAGTCAGTTTGTTTTGATTAAGAATAGTTACAAGTGGGCTAAATGATGCCATGTTCAAATCTGAAAACAATAAACATGAATATAATAAGTAAACTGGACATTATTAATTTAGCATATAAACATATAGTATGGATCCTTAATAAAACCATAATATAATATATGCAACGACAATCCAATCCCGCAATTAATATTCCTCGGAAGCGAGGTCATACCAATCACTATGATCAAGCGAGAATTATTCTCATTATTAATGCTATTATGGTAACTCTTACCAAACAAAAATAATTTGCCGCTTTTCTTTCAGCCTCTAAGTAATAATGACATAGCTCCGAAGGGAGGTTAACATTACACTTAGTCTAGTGTATACCATTGCCTAGAATCAATGTGAATCACCAAGTAACTCCACGGAAGTGTGGTTGTTCTCAATGTAAAAACACACTTCATCTATCATTAAGAAGTTTAACCTCTAGTACCATGAATTAAACACCCTCCGAAGGGAGCAAGGCATATACGCCAATGCGAGGTGCTTAATCACACTACTATAAACTGACAATGGAGGCCGTGAGATCCAACCCTTATATCTCTCTCCCACTAGATATTTTAAAATAAAAGTTTTTAATTTTGAAACATGCATAATCTAATTGCACATAGCCTTGCTCTTTATACATGTGAAAACACTTAGAAAAAATTCTGATTTTCTTTCTTTCGATCGATCGAATGTGCCCCTCGATCGGTTGAAAAAATTAAAAAATTCGAACTTGACCACCTGACTTGTTCGATCGATACTCGATTGCCTCTTGATCGATCGAAAAACAAATTCGATCGATTGACTAGCAATCGAAAATCAATCTATTTAGAAAGTCTGATCACTATTTCATTCGATCAATCAAAAGTGATTTTCGATCGATCAAAACTCGTGAAACTCAAATTTCCATAAATTTTCTAAGGCAGTTTTCTACAGTTTTTCTTGAACAAACAACTAACATACGAACATGATAGTCAGAGAATGGTATCAAAACTGAATTTCATTGATGCTATAGCCTTAAAGATAAATTTAACATACTTAAATTCAAATTTAAACAACATCATAACACCAATAACAGTTTTTATCAAATCATAGTTTCAACAACCATGCAGAAAATTAAATGCATAATCTTCTAACAACATGAAACTATAACCTCTAATTCTAAAATTCACAAAACATGTTATACAATTCAAAATTGAAGACCGCTCTAATACCATTTGATGGAAAAATGGATGTGTGCAACGGAAAATTAACGGATCTACTTCATTCGAAATTAATAACATGCACTATGTAAATTTCAGAATACAAGAACAAGAAAGTGTACCTTGATGTGGTGAATTTCAAAACAAAGATTATAAACACTTGGGAATACTTTTAATCTTCACTCCAATTCCACTAACGCCCAAGATGTATGGTTTCTCAATCAGTTATATGAATTTGTTCAAGAGAGAATTCGAAAGTGTCCAACACTCACATACACCATTCCATGTAAGTTGTTTTTTTTTTTTTTTTTTTCAAAAAATCTGTATGTTTCTCTCCTTATAACTGATTATCTAATTGGGCTAACCTTTTGGGCCTTTCCAATTGGGCTCTAGTATGTGGCTTGGAGTGGGACCAAAAAGGACCAAAAAGACACTAGCTCCAATGGGCCTTGGGCTTTTCTGTCAACTCTTGACAAGTCCAAAGTTACCATTAACTATATTTAATGCCACTATATAAATATAATTGCACTCTAGGTCTTATTTATAAATTATATCCCAAGACTTTATTGTACATGCAACCCTTTCATAAAATATTTGTAGTAACACAAAGTCATGAATGTAGACTGCCACTTTGTAGATTACTACACCTTAATCCTTGAGTACCCAGTTTAATCCTTTTAAGTTATTCATCATATATTTATGAAATCTAATTCCATAAATATATACTTTAGTAATTTCTTACTAAAGTAGTTAAGCCTAACTCTCTAAATAACAAACCCATTAAACTTATCTCAAGGGAATATTTTGTATCTCCGTTACAAGACTATGAATTTCATCTTGAGAATAAATGTTTCATCAACACTAAATGTGGCTGCCCAACATACTGAGATTTTGACTGTTATTTTAGATCTCACTCCTGATATATCAAAGTAACCTACACCTCATGATCATGTCCACTATTCTCTTAGGATTAAGAGTTCATGCAAATATAAGTTGTGAGATTTATTATTCATTTAACAATCTTTAGGAGAATAATAAATCTCATAGCGGTCCAGTTCAATATGTCTTAACTCTTAAAACATATCAACATATCAACTAGAAGTCTCTACTTCCATGATCAAGAAAAATCATCATAGTTGATATGTTATAGTTTTCGCAGATAAAATGCCCAATTTCATAACCGACTATGAACTATAATTCTGAGTTTACAAAGAATTTGTGATTTATATCTTCTGTGAATTTTCACATAAATCACATACTATGCATCTCATGAACTACATGATAATATCCAAATATTCATGTTACCATTATTTTAGATAATAATAAAACAACATTATCAATCACAATATTAAGTCACACATAATGTCATATACAATATCATACTTCATATCATACATAGCATCATACAATAGGATTTAAGGGCACTATTCCTAACATAGACTCATAACAAATAATACTACAGTTGCTTTTGAAATGCTCCATCATATGAGAAATAGGATAAAAAGAAAAAACTAATTAAGGTACAAGCTGGCCCTTGGTTATATTGACCAAATTTGAGTGTTGTTTAAGCTTAAAAAAAAGTATTTTATGAGAAAGTCTCATAATACTTCTTCTCACGACATATGTAGGTCTCATTCCATATATATGTATCCTATACATTGAGAGATAATACACTTTACCACTACATATAAACTATTCCCCAAATTATACTTTACACCCTTACCTTTCAGAATACACAATTGGAACTTTAAATTATAACTCATGATACACTTTGCATCACGCCGTCAACTAAGCTATTAACTTGGACGGAAAAATACGACATCATGTGAAAAGTCACAATTACCCCTTCTCTCAATTCCTTAAATACAAATGAGAAATTATATTTTATCACCTTAAACTATATTTCCGATTACAGTTTACATTCTAAACTTTGGTTTTCCATCCAAGACATAAGCAAAATTGACAGTAGAGTGCAAAGTGTAACACGAGTTAATTATAATTTAATTAGAGTGTTAACCATGCATGGTGTAGAGTGTAATTTGATATATAGTTCAGGGTAGTAAAGTGTAATTACCCCCAAATACTCTTTCATTCAAATCTCAACACAAACACCTTTTTTTTTCTTTTTTTCTTTTTTTTTTTGAGAAAGAAACTGATGGATTTTATTAATAAAATTCAACTACATCCAATTATAAAATTGAACCAATATGAGATGGAACATCTTCTATCCATACTTGAAAGTCTGGTATGCATAATGCATTTTTAGCCAGACTATGAGCAACCCCATTGTTGTTTCTCTTAATGTGAGAATACAACAATCCTTCTCTACGAACATGTGAAAACCTAATACAATGAAATAAACTTGCAAAACATTTAACATCTCGACTAAGTAAATCAAAGGGTTCCAAGGAATGCGAATCTGCATTCAGAGCGTTCATAACAATCTCTGAATCTCCCTAGGGGATGACATCTTTCAAACTCAGATCAGCATCAAACTGTAAAGCTGTCGATATAGTCAAAGATTCAGGCTCTATGATAGTTTGGGGAAGAGGGATGATTCCGACCATGTGTGCCAAGCCTTTTCCTTCGCAATCTCGGATAATCACTCCAATCCTTGCCCTATCTTCTTCTTGAATCATTATATCGATATAATTTGTGTCCGAAACCTCTGCAATCACATCAATAGTCGATCTCCAAAACAACACTAATCCACCTCCCATATCCAAAGCAACACACAAAAAATTTTGTTCCTAGAAAATAGCATCATCAGAGTTCACCTTTAGGATCGGCCATGGAGGTGGTTTCCAAATGGCACAGTGTGGCGGCTGATTGGATTGATCCAGTTCATTACCCTTCATTTTTGTTGTTGCACTTTTTTCCTTGTCTAGAATTTTGACCATATTAAACACTTGCCGTTGGGATTGCTAGGAATTAGAGTTAATAGGAGAAAAAATTGTTGAGCTGTCATGCATGGGTGATGCTACATCAATATCACTTATTTTTGCTACCCCTGTATCACTCTTTACTTCCACAACCAAAATAAGAGGTGCAATAAACAGGCTGGACTCGCTAGTGATTGGCTGGGAAGCAAGTTGCTCAAAGATTTTTTTTTTTTTTTTTTTTTCGCTGAAAGTTGCTCAAAGATTTCGACCATTGGAAAAATCTTCGGATAATGTCCTTGACTTCTTGACGTGTAGAAGACTTTAGGTTATTTTGGACTATCTAGATCGATGTAGACTTTTTTTTTTTTCGTTGTAAATGTAGATCTATAGTCACCATCAACTAACGAAATTCTATTTAATAATAAAATTATAAAAGACTGACTAGCAGCATCGTTATTTCCATGGCCATGCTTTGTCAAAAAAAATCTACTAATGACTGATATAGGATGCAAGTTTTCCTTTTCATTACAACTAGTCGCTAACCCGTGCAATGCACGGGATAGTTAAATAAAAGGACAATTAACCAACATCACGTTAAGGTAAAAGAATTAGTGAGAGACTAATTTGCCCACCAAGAGTTTAAAAGAAAAAAAGATTGATATAATAAAATCTAAGAAATTTAGAAATAGAAAATTGGGTTAATAATATGCATATTATAGACATTTTGCTAGTTAGCGTTTAAAAAAAAATGGATCTGTCATAATTAAATAAAATACAATGGGAATAAATATTTAACTTCTATGCTTTTCATTAGTTTAGAAGTGTTGTCTAACGTAGAATATTATTGGATTGTAAGAAAGATTTTTATAAAATGTTAATACTATATATATATGCTTATATTGTCAATGTCTCACTGCAAGTACATAATTACTAAAACCTACAAAGTAATTTACAATTCTTAAATTAATAAAGCAAAATTTCCAAAAATTATATATATACACTCACTCAAAATTTATATAAACTACAAAGATAAAAACAAATCTTATTTAGTCGTATTAATAACAATATAAACAATTCAAAACATGGAACATTATCAAATTTATAACACATAATTCCATTATCTTTTATGTTGAATTCAAACAAATAATTAATTGAAATTAATCCAAACAAATAATTAATCAACAAAAAATCACATGAACCCAAAATAAAAATTCTCAATAAAGAAAAAACATATAAGGTAAAGAATTAAGATCAACCTACTAAGACGCAAATATCAAATACCCCAAAACTTAAACCTTCCAAATTTTATAGAATCCCGAAATTCTACTTCAAAATCAAACAAAACCCTTCAAATTCAAAAAAATCATATATAATATACCAAATAAAAATTTACCACACTTTGGGTTGGAAGACATAGGTTGCAGTTTTGATTTTTCTCCAAAAAATAAAGATGCTTCATCTGCTGTATACAATATAAAATAATTATTAGAAATTTCAACCCAAAAACCAAACCCACAAAAACACTATCAAAATATAGAGATTAACCCAAATACTTAGAAGAAAATAAATTCTAAACATAGCAAAACAATAAGATAGAATGAAAATTTCAGGCACATATGAAAGCAAATAAAAAAGAAAAAACCTACATTTTTTTTTTTTTTAGTTAAGTCTCTCTCCTTTTTATTTTTTTAATTTTAAAGTGAAGTTAAGTTTAGGGTTTTGAGATGGTAATTGTTAGGGTTTTAAGGAGAGAAGAGAGAGTCCTACCAGGAGTCTAAATAATATAAACAATTCAAAACATGAAACATTATCAAATTTATAATACCTAATTCCATTATCTTTTACGTTGAATCCAAACAAATAATTAATTGAAATTAATCCAAACAAATAATTAATTAACCAAAAATCAAAGCTTTAATAAAAAAACAAAAAATCACATGAACCCAAATAAAAATTCTCAATAAAGCAAGAACATATAAAAATTTACCACACCTTGGGCTGGAAGACATATGATGCAGTTTTGATTTTTCTCTAAAAAATAGAGATGCTTTATCTGCCATATGCAATATAAAATAATTATTAGAATTTTAATCCAAAAACCAAACCCATAAAAACACTATCAAAATATAGAGATTAACCCAAATACTTATAAGAAAATCAAATCTAAACATAATAAAACAATAAGATAGAATGAAAATTTTAGGCACATATGAAAGCAAATAAAAAAAGACAAAACCTACGTTTTTTTTTTTTTTTTTTTTTTTTTTTTTACGTGAGTCTCTCTCCTTCTTATTTTTTTAATCTTAAAGTGAAGTTGAGTTTAGGGTTTTGAGATGGTAATTGCTAGGGTTTTAAGAAGAGAAGAGATTTTGGTATTTTTATGCAAAAAACGTTATTTTAGGTCTAGGTGATCTATATCCTTGTTTTTAGGCTCTTTTAATGTTTTTTTAGGTCAAATTTGGTTCCTATTATGGTTAGGTATTAATTAGGGCTTATTTTAGAATATATTTTCTTGTCCATCAAGTTTTATGGAGCCCTTAAATAGGCCTCCAAGTTTGTATACGTTTTTCAATATTATTGTTATAAGATATAAAACCTAAAATAAAAAGAATCAAAAATAAAAAGAAAAAGAAAATAGTGATGATGTGGAAAATTGTGAGATTTTTTTTTTTTTACGTGAGTGTCTCTCCTTATTTTTTTAATCTTAAAGTGAAGTTGAGTTTAGGGTTTTGAGATGGTAATTGCTAGGGTTTTAAGAATAGAAGAGATTTTGGTATTTTTATGCAAAAAACGTTATTTTAGGTCTATGTGATTTATTTCCTTGTTTTTAGGCTCTTTTAATGTTTTTTTTAGGTCAAATTTGGTTCTTATTATGGTTAGGTATTAATTAGGGCTTATTTTAGAATATATTTTCTTGTCCATCAAGTTTTATGGAGCCCTTAAATAGGCCTCCAAGTTTGTATACGTTTTTCAATATTATTGTTATAAGATATAAAACCTAAAATAAAAAGAATCAAAAATAAAAAGAAAAAGAAAATAGTGATGATGTGGAAAATTGTGAGAGCTTCAAAGTTTCGGTTTTATATATATATAGATAAGTCTAAGATTCAACCTTTTCCCTCTCTCTTGTGTTTGTGTGTCTGTTTTTCAAGAAAAAAAAGTATAGATTCACCAATACAATTAAAAAAAGAAGAAGATTACAATTAAACTATACAAATTTTATAAAAGGCCCACTCAAAATCATTACTTAAGCGAAAAAATACATGAAATTTCTCAAGTGATTCTAATACAATGTTATTTAAATGTATAACTAAAAAAATTTACGTGTTAAATCCAAAATAAAATACTTATTTGGTATATGTAATAAATATTGTCTAAGGACTTTAAGTTTTGTCTACTAATTAAGTTCCAACAACTCATCACTTCAAAATATGTGTTTAATATGCATAGGGTTTTTTTTTTTTTTTTTTTTTCAATTGATTATTATTTTTCTTATTTTATAGTATTTTGTTACTTTTATTTAGATATCAATTTGAATGATAGTTTATCAAATGATTATTCATTACTGTACTGCTTTGTTACTTGTGGGTCAAATAATTGTTACATATTGTTAATCATTTAGTGTATTCCTTAGGTTTGTTAGTATCATAAGTGGATTAAGTAATTTTTCCTAAATAAAATTTCATGAAGTTAAAAAGGTAGGTTTTATTTATTATTATTATTTTTTTTTGGAGAAAAAAAAGTTAAAAGTATTAATAAAGCAAAGATTATCTTAGTGAAGTAAAAAATTGTAGGGGCTGGGTTTGAGCACTACCTTTATGGGATGAGTGAACTCAAGCTTAGCTAGCCCGATACAATGAATTTGTAGAGAGTGGGTTAAAGGGCCGGGTTTTAGTAAATGGACAACGGTTAGCCTGGCCTTCATGACAACTAAACTAAGATGAACTGAGTTTAATGAAGAAGGTTTATTCTTGGCTCAATTTGGTGAGCTCTTTTCCAGGGAGGACCAGTTAGCCTTCCTTCTCCCCCCCCCCCCCCCCCTCCCAAAAAAGGGGACCATTTCTTAGAAGAGTTTCTTACATTATATATCTCTTTTCAGTTGATCCTAGCTCTACATTTGTCGACCAGGCAGGTCACTACTTGAGTGCTTATCCCATTAGCCGTTTTTCCATCCTTCTGTGAGTTGTAGCTACCAAGGCTGTAGCGTTCTGGGGTCATTTCCTCATTAATTCGGCCAGAACGCCAGCGGTGGGCATTTAATGTGGAGGTGACAGTTTGCCTTGGATTTCCTCCTTCACCATCCTCTCATGATTGGCATATTATACTTGTTCTTTCTCCTAGGGTGCTCTGGGAGGCTGCCTTTGATGGGGTGTAAACTTTCCCTCCTTTGGTCGGGGTTGGCCGAGGACATAGTTGTCCTTGGCTGTCTTCCTGGGGTGCTCTGGACTTTTTCACGTTGTCCTCGGAAGTATCTTCCTCCTTGGCATGGGCCTTGGGCTTGGTGCAAAGTGGGCCGAGATTGCCTAATTCCTTGGCCCCATAATAGCCCTCAAAATCCTACTGTTAGGCTCCTCAAGCAGAGAGGAGGATTTTGATGTCCTTGGGCCTTTGCCATAGCTTATCAAGTCTTGTCCTCCATTAGTGCCAGAGTCTTTTCACCTGTCCAATGCACGCTCCTGACATTTCGATGTACGAGGCACACTCTCATTAGTGTCCTCGTGAAGTGGCGCAGATCTAACGGTTGGGAATTTCTTTGGAAATTGGGCGGGATTTGCTTCGCCGTATCTCTCTCCTCGAGTTTCGTGCGGATTAATTCTTACTAGATTTTGAATTTTATATGAGGCCCTCTGAGGGAATTGTTCTTTCTCATTTACAAATCCCCAAGTTAAGTAGAAACTTCACACTCTCCACACTTTAGGTATTTCTAGGGAATGAGATGACCCTGGATAAGGGAGAGGGCAAGGAAGCAAAGGACAAAGATGTTCCTTCCCTCTAACCGAGCAAGAAAGAAAGCCTTCCTCCTTCAGCCAAGAATCGAAGCAAGTGTAGGTCGCATCAGATTTCGGCGTGCCAAAGTTTGGGTCTCGCTTTAATGGTTGGACCCCGATGGAGGTTTGCGAGGTTACTGAATGGTTGACGCCCGAGTGTTGCCCTCTCCTAATGCCCAATTATCATGAAATTGGGAGAGAATCAAGGGAACATCCTAGGATGGGGCTGTCAGGCACTTCCGCCTCTTCTTCTTTCTCATCGCCGGTGCCATCCCCACAGGCACGATTGCTGCTGGGATGAGGCTGTGAATCTACCATTCCCACAGGCTTTCTCTTTTTAGAGTTAGCCTTAAAATAAGCCTGCCTCAGCCTCTCCCATTGTAGTTAGCTTTAAAACAGGCCTGCCATAGCCTCTTCTATTGTAGTTAGCTTTAAAACAAGTCATCTAATATATGATGTATCTTTCTTTTATTTAATAAAAGAGTGATGTTCTTCTTACTTTATGAATCTTTTGTTTTCTCTGCAATAATTATTGAATGTGTTATATATATATATATATATATATATATTTATATATATATCAATGGGACTTATAATTGATGCCATTAGTAGTAACGAAGAATTGTCACCCTAATTTCAACAAAGCCAACGATAGCCCTTGGTAGTTATCTTTAACTAAGTTAACAATATAAGAATGACCAGGAAAATAATCGGGTGCTTTGCCCCGTGGATTGTGCGACTAGCTGAGGATTGTTTTCCCATAGGCTTAAGTCCGAGGACCATGCAAGACCTTGGTTCTGTCTAACACTTAGAGTCTTTTTCTAAAATACCTAGTTTCCCCACAGGTTTGAGTCCGAGGACCATGCAAGACCTTGGTTCTGTCTAACACTTAGAGTCTTTTTCTAAAATACCTAGTTTCCCCACAGGTTTGAGTCCGAGGACCATGCAAGACCTTAGTTCTATCTAGGACTTAGTTTTCTTTTCTGAAGTACTTAGTTTCCCCAAAGGTTTGAGTCCGAGGACCATGCAATACCTTGGTTCTGTCTAGGACCTAGTTTTCTTTTTTGAAGTAGTTAGTTTCCCCATAGGTTTGAGTCCGAGGACCATGCAAGACCTTGGTTCTGTCTAACACTTAGCTTTTTCTGAAGTACTTAGTTTCCCCACAAGTTTGAGTCCGAGAACCATGCAATACCTTAGTTTTGTCTAGGACCTAGTTTTCTTTTTTGAAGTACATAGTTTTCCCACAGGTTTGAGTCTGAGGACCATGCAATACTTTAGTTTTGTCTAGGACCTAGTTTTCTTTTTTGAAGTACCTAGTTTTCCCACAGGTTTGAGTCTGAGGACCATGCAATACCTTGGTTCTGTCTAGGACCTAGTTTTCTTTTCTAAAGTACCTAGTTTCCCCACAGGTTTGAGTCCGAGGACCATGCAATACCTTGGTTCTGTTTAGGACCTAGTTTTCTCTTCTAAAGTACCTAGTTTCCCCACAGGTTTGAGTCTGAGGACCATGCAATACCTTGGTTCTGTTTAGGAATTAGCTTTTTCTGATCTCGAGGACTAGCCCTATAATGGAGGTACGGAGCATATGGCTGATGCCAGAAGCCCCTAGGGCTGTGTCCCACACAGCAAGCCACCCCATATAATTGGCACTTCGAAGTGTTAACTTGAGCGAGCATTGAGTTATGACAAAGACCGTGCATGCTCCCAGAAATAATGGTGGTGCTTTCGCACAGCCTGCACAACCATCAAAGTGGCTCTCTCCGGGGACCCTTGCAGATGGGAGTTTGGGCCCACCTTAACTAACCGCTGCACTCGCTATCACACAGGCCCTCCCCACAGACGGCGCCAATCGTAAGGGCTGGGTTTGAGCACTACCTTTATGGGATGAGTGGACTTAAGCCTAGCTAGCCCGATACAATGAATTTGTAGAGAGCGGGTTAAAGGGCCGAGTTTTAGTGAATGGACAACAGTTAGCCTGGCCTTCATGGCAACCAAACTAAGATGAACCGAGTTTAATGAAGAAGGTTTATTCTTGACTCAATTTGGTGAGCTCTTTTCCATGGAGGCCTAGTTAGCCTTCCTTCTCCCCCCCCCCCCCCCCTCTCCCAAAAAAGGAAGCCATTTCTTAGAAGAGTTTCTTACATTATATATCTCTTTTCAGTTGATCTTAGCCCTACATTTGTTGATCAGGCAGGTCACTACTTGAGTGTTTGTCCCATCAGCTGTTTTTCCATCCTTCTGTGAGTTGTAACTACCAAGGCTGCAGTGTTCTAGGGTCATTTCCTCATTAATTCGGTCAGAACGCCAGTGGTGGGCATTTAATGTGGAGGTGACAGTTTGCCTTGGATTTCCTCCTCCACCATCCTCCCATGATCGACACATTATACTTGTTCTTTCTCTTGGGGCGCTCTGGGAGGCTGCCTTTGATGGGGTGTAGACTCTCCCTCCTCTAGTCGGGGTTGGCCGAGGATATAGTTGTCCTCGGCTGTCCTCCTGGGGTGCTCTGGACTTTTTCACGTTGTCCTCGGAAGTATCTTCCTCCTCGGCATGGGCCTTGGGCTTGGTACGAAGTGAGCCGGGGTTGCCTAATTCCTTAGCCCTACAAAAATATTTGACTAATACTGCATAAATACTTTATTTTTTATTAATTTTTTTATAACACTTGCGAATATTTCAATTACTAAATAATATATGATTTATTCAATTTTTTATGATATAAAATATATATAAACAAAAATGTTGATATTAAAAAAATATAAGAAAAGAAATTAGATTAAAAATTTCTTTGCACGCATTATTTTATTTATCTCTCCCAAAATATTAATAATTTACTCACATTTTTAAGTAAATAACAAATACATACATAACTATGTACGATCGTGGTCTGTGTATAACTCAACTTTAGATTTCTAATTGACCCAACTCTTGTAATTTCTTAGACACCGAAATTTTATCTATTAAACTCATATTTTGTACGTGCATCTTCAATTTAAAAGCATATTAGTTTGTTGGTTTCATGCATTCTGAAGACTATATCACAAGCACAATGCACAGATGTACAGATAATTAACGAAAAACAATCACCCGCATAGAACCAAACATGCAAAAAGGCCAAAGTAGGACACAGAAACAGATGCATACCTATTTCTGAATTTAATTATTCTGTTTCTGCACTACCTGATGATGTTGGAGAGAGAGCGATCATATTGGGATTAGGAAAATCATCAAAAATTTCATAATTGGGTATGTTGTCATTTATTATTTGGAGGCAAGAATAATAGAAGAATTTATAGGCCATTTATGAGTAGTTTTGTTTTGTGTATGAAATTCGTTGAAAATTGGTTTAAGGGGGAAGAGGATGTTAAATGCATCCTCCTTAGAGTTTAAGGGTTTTAGTTCATTTTATCCAAAAAAATATATATTTAAATAATAATAATAATAATAATAATAATAATAATAATAATAATAATAATAATAATAATCTGTGGTTAATTCCAAGAAATTCTATAATTTCTTCATTTTTTATTCGGGCATAGTGTCGATTTCAAGCAAGCTTTCTAAAATCCTTGTTCCCCAATTGGCATTAGTCGAGACTCTTGCCAATGAACCCTTCACATTATCTATTGTATATATAGGTATATGCAAAGATAGTTTGTAATAATGATGTTTGAGTTTGGAGAATATGGTTTCATAAAGTGAAAATTCAAGTTCTGGAATTTTCTACAGAATTTTCTGGTGACTATTCAGAAATGTTGAAGAGGTTTCAAGCCTTGTTAATGGTTTTATGAAACATTTTAACTCTCCATACGTGCTTTTTGATGAAATATAACTCCACAAAATAGTAAGTTTGAGAGAAACACAAGAAATCATGTATATGGTCATTCTCCAAAATTGCTATCTGTAGAACCCAACATCTTGGTTGTATCCTGAGGGACAAATTTGCGATAACCCTTTAGTAACCATAGTGTAGGGGGCAGATATTGTCTTAGGAAAATGATATAGTACATCCAAGTTATTTATTTTCTGTTTGTCTTTTGTGTTAACATTGTTTTTCCATTATTATTTTGTGTAATATCCCCAACATTATCCAGATCGGATGTACCAATTTGGGTCTTTTTGCTTGTGGGGGTTGAGTATTTGGGTGATATGATTGAGTTAACCGAAGCTTCCTATTTTCAAGAGCAAAGTACTGTTTTTGTTGTTGGGTTTTCACAAATATAGGTTATGAGTTGTGTGTTGATAATGCTATTGTTGTGAAATTTTAAAGTACTCGCAAGTGTACGAACCATATTGAAGAATAGTTTGACAAGGATGAGGTCGAACCCATAGGGACTTGAATGAACATAGGAAAATTAATTAAACCTTAACTAAATTAATCCTAATCTAGTTTAATAAAAATTGGTTGTTTACAATTAAATAAACTAAACAAATAATTAAACTAAGCAAAGATATAATATAAAGCAGTAAAGAGATGTAAAAAATCTAGAGAAATGAATTAAGGTTTTGGAATCTGCCTTGTAAGCCATATCAGCATATATTTATGATCATTAATTTTTCCCAACCACTGCATGATAATCTAGAAATCAATCTTGATATCATGAAAAATATTATCGTTAAAACTTCTATTTGAATATCTAAAGCATGCTCTTCTTCGCTTCTTAGGTATAAAATCAAATCATCAATTATATCTGTAGCCAAACAAATTACAAGAGATATCCAATTTTAAAATCAAGAAATAATAAACCAAGCATTCAATTAATTAAGATAAATCCTAAATCATGAGAAAAACATGATTGAACTCATATCTGGTATCCCATCTTAGTCAATTGATATGAAGCAAGAATAATTTAAATCATTAAAGAACAACTATTGTAAGAAAAATCAAATCACATAAATATTACCGCTAATCCTTAACAAAGTTTCATCCTCAACCTTAATTATAAATTTAGCTACTCATAGTTATTGAAAGAAAACACAAAAATAAAATACTAAACATTAAACTAGAAAAATAATTAAAACTAACGGTCATGGAAGAGGTAGCTGCATCTCTCTATACATTCAGCCCTCAGCCCTAGCACACCCTTATTTTTCTGTTTTGCTTTCTATATATATACTTACTTACACCGCTTGATACTATGCCTCATCCTAATACAAGTGGAACTAGAGTTTTTAATGCTTTGACCACACGCTGACTTGAGGAGTTTCACAAGGTATAAACCCGAATGGCCCAGAAATACCTCTGCTATATATTCTAACGTGCAATTCCTTTAAGCAAGAAAGAGGCCCACTTAACAACTATGCATAAAGGCCACAAGCCCACTTGTAGACTCCACATAATTAAACTTCTATTTCTTCATCACTTCAGCTTAGCATTAATCCAACTCTTTTTATTTTTATTTATCTTTCCTTCACATGTCTCCATGCTTGCAAATTACAATTCTCTACAATTTTCCTTCTTGAATCAGTTGGCCCACCTCGTAGTTTCGGCATTGTCAATTACACTTCACTTGCTCTGCTTCTTCTTCATTTTTCTTATCTTCCAATAATTCTTGTAAGCATACAAAGCCCTTATAACCTATAAAACAAAGATATATTATAACCAATCACAAATTACCATAATAATGAGGCCAAAGATGCAAATATGAGGGTATTTTATTGTATATATTTCCTGCACATCAGCTATTAGTGAGTTTTAATTTTGATTTGGAAGTTTTTAAGCAAACAACTCTAGGTTTTTGTTTGGTTGCTCAGAAGTGATGAATTTTTTGGTTGGCTTTTTATTTGAATGAGTATTTTGTTGAATTTGTATAAAAATTGTATTGATTTAAATTTTTGGAAATCTAAATGTTCTTCCTAATGGTTGGCTTTTTATTTTATTAATTTTTTAAAATATTTTTTTAGTTTTAGAATTTTAAAAATACCAAAATGACGTTTTAGGACATTTATTGGTAACCCTTCTAATGGAAGTTTACAAAATAACTTAATTGAATAAATTAAATAAATTTAAAAGTTAGAGAACTTAATTGAATGAAATTGAAATTACATAACTAAATTGATTTTTAGACAAAATTAGAAGATGAAATTAATAATTTAGCCTCTCTTCTTCTTTTTTTCTGGTCAATTTTTCTGCAAAAATATTTCAGAATTGATTATCCTTCATCAATTTTAAAAATACCAAATTAACCGATTTTTTTGTTTTATTATTATTTTTTACTGTCGGTTCTTTGGATTTTATATTTGGTCTTATTAGCTTATTCCATATTAGTATTTTATTTAATTTTTTTATAGGTTAGTTAATTTCTTTGAGTCCATATAATTTTCATAATTTAATAATTGGCCTTTACCCCTAGCCAATTAGATTTAGGTTTAATCTTATTGGTCTATATTGGTGTGTTATTCTACTTCAATGGGCACAAGCTTATGATGAATAAAATTTCTATTGGAATCTTAGCTTCATGTTGTATCTAAGCGAAAGCAGGGGAGCGCAATAAAGAAATAAAGTCAATAGATCTCTTGGGGTGCATATGGAGATGATCGTGACATTCATGAAACGATTTAGCAGAGTCCTCACTCCTAAATTTATTCTTATCAAAACAAAAGGAAGAGGAACTAGTTAGAGGCCCCTTAGAAGCCATGATCATAAAAGAAATAAGAATCAAATGCAAAGTGGATCAACACACGTTACACAATAAAATGTCACTCACACATTTTGTTGAAAACATGGAGTGCAATATGAAAACAACCATGGATAAAGTGAAAGTGTAAAGTTGTAATTTACAACTATGTTTTTGTTGGCTTTTATTCCGTGCCAAATTTGATTGTAATTGATTTCAATCTTGTATACCCTGTATTTATTGTGGGATTTATTGTAAGGGTTGTGTGTGAGAAAGAGAGAGTGTGAAGACTCAAGAAATTGAAGACTGAAGAGTTTTCGCAGGTATCTCGCTACTACGCATCCCGCGAAATGGTGCATGTGTCTTGCACGTGCTGGAAGCTGAAAAGTCATGCCAGGCTATCATTTTCGCGAGTGTCTCGCTGGTAAGGCCTTCCCGCGAGACAGTTGCGAAACATTCTGCCTGGAGGATTTTTATGAGTGACCTTCTTACCATTCACCCTCTCTATATAAATACCCTCATTACCCACAAATGTTGGTGTGGCTATTCAGAGAGAAAAACCCTAGATAGGTTTTCTACAACTTACCCACCCATCTTTTGAGAGAGAGCTACTCCTCCTTAGTGAGAAATCATTATAGCATCTTCTCCATCCCTCTCCCATTATCATACATTGAGAGGAGATTTGTACTCAAACACAACCCACACACATTCAGAGTGTAGAGAGTGTTTTGGAGCTATTAGGAAGCATTGGAAGAAGCCAAGGATGGCAAATGCAACATGGAGCTTGTTGCGGGATTCGGAGAGCTAGACAAGACACGGTTCCGAGAAGCCTTGTTGGAGTAGGAGCTTGGAGGGCTTATGTGCATCGGGTAAATTAGGCTTGGAGGGTCTCTTGCTAATCCATGTATCCCAACTGATTGTCTAGTGGATCGATTTCCGCTTGGAGGGCGGCGGTGAGGTTTTTCGTCGAGTTCTTCGGTTTCCTCTTCGAGAACACGTCTCGGTGTTTTCTGTGTTTGCACCCTTCTTCCCTACTCTTGTTTATTTCATTTTTACTGCTGTGTTACTTTAAATATGGATTAGAGTAGTTGTTGTGCTCATACGCTTGTGTTTACACTATTCCGCACTTATCATTAAGTTAGTGTAAAATCAACCAAGCCGTAATTTTAATTTGGGGGTCTAAACTGCTCGTGTGTTTTCAACACATTTTCGAGCTTTCAATTGGTATCAAAGCGGGTACACTTGTTTTGGTTTAAATACCTAAGTGTGATCCTTGACCCCTTGTGTTTATTTGCCATGGATTGTGCTATGTATGCCTCTTTGTATGATTTGGTTGGTGATAAATGTAACATGCCACGTGTTTGTGAAAATGCCTCTATGAGTGATAATCCTCATAATTGTGATGCTATGTTACATGAATCTTTGGGTGTTGTTGATATTCCTAACACCAAACTCTTAAAGAAAAATGCTAAGAAATTTCAAAAGAATTTAAGCAAGTTATTTTGTGAAAATGATGATTTGATTGCTAAGCTCAATGAATCCATCAAATTGGTTGAAAAATATAAGAAACTTGCTGAAAATTCTTTTGAAAAGCTGAAAGAATTTGAATGTTTGAATATGGACTTGGATGCTAAACTTGTTTTGTCTAACAAACTTGTTGATGATCTTAAATCTGAAAATGAATCTCTTAAGATGCATGCCAAGTGTTTGATTGCTGAACCTATTGTTAAAAAGGATGAAAATATATGTTGCAATCATGTTGTGGTACCCGATTTTGTGCCTAATGTGTGTTCTACCTCAAAGGACAAATCGGTGTACATTCCTCCACATAAAAGAAATCAAAAAGTGGAGAGAAAGGCTATTAAGTCAAAGCCTCTGTTTAGGTCCAATCCTAAGGAATTGAGTGGATCTAAGTTTATTCCAACTTGCCACCATTGCGGTGTGATTGGTCATATAAGGCCTCAATGTTCTAAGTTGAAGAGAAAACAAACCCAAGTTGCTAGATCCATTCCCAAAAAACCTAATGGACCTAAACACATTGTTTGTCACCATTGTGGTGCCCTTGGTCATCTAAGACCTAATTGCTCTAAGTTTCATGCTCTTAAAAGAATTAAAAAAAAAAAAAGAAACTTGAACTTCTTGGAAGTTGTGCTTTGCATGATAAACCGGATTTGAGTGAAAATAGCATGTTGTTAAAGAAAGTGTTTAATGCTCTTAACTCCTTGACTATATGCATCTTCGGTTCTCATTCTCCCAACCCTCGTCTCACCTCTCTTGAGACACTCATTCTAAACAATCATTCCGTTTGGATGAGGAAGGGTTCCTATGGTTGAGCTTTTGCTCTTTTGGTCCTTGATCTAATTCTTTCAATCTTTGTAGGACCCTTCATGCATTAAATGTCACATCTTCATGCATTTGTGTATTGTGCATTTATTTATATGCATTGCCTTTGTTTTGATCTTACTTTTATGTCTTTGTTTTGTGTGTGTAAAAATCCAAAACCACATAAAAAGTGAAAAAAAAAATTCAAAAAGTTTGATCGTATATGTTTGAGCACATATCTCATGTGAGTTTGGCCTAGTACCTTCGTACTAATGGCGTAGTGCATTTACGAGCTTAACTTGTTATGTATGCACCTATTTCTATGTGGAAGAAATCTTGAAAACTATGTGTGACTGTTGTAAATAGATCTTCAAGCTTATCATGAATGATTGGTCAATAGTCTTGTTGGTCTTGATACTTGCATAGATTTGTGTCTATATCTCTTCCCACTTTATTTTTATGTTTTTGCAAAAAGAGCTCACTAAATGTAAATCTCAAAATGAAAAGAGATATTGAGCTACAAAAGCCTGTCGCACATACTAGTATTTGACTAGGAAAAAGGGAAAGCGACTCTTTTAATGTAAATTTTATGGTGCACAAAAAGCCAAAGGCTAATCATCAATGTTGAAATAGCATAAATTTCAAGCACTTATCTCAAAATGAGATGTTTTGTCCATACAAAATAAAATGGACCAATTGTTATGCTTTATGTAGAAGCCAAATGAAAAGCTTCTAAGTTATGTATTCAATGTGTGGGAGGTCATATACACTCATTTCTATAATGGAGATAGTCCACTTGATTTCGTGCTAGTTGTGTATGACTTGATTGAATCGATCATTGAAGCTTCATTCTAGTCTAAGGATTATTCCACACTTGATCCTTACACACAACACACAATACTTTTGTTCAATGAATGTCTATTTCATTTGTGTGATTGTACATGTTCAAATGTGATGTATGTGTGCTTAACCATATGTGGATCAAACCAAAAAGATTTTTGTTCTTTTTGTTTGCTTTTGGAAGTGATTTGTATCACCCATGTTTTTCAAAGTTTTCAAATTGTTTTTTTTTGTGTGTGAAAAACATGTTTTCTGGGTGTTTTCGTGACTTATTTCATGTTTAAGTTCAGTCATGAGTGAAAGGGTCCAATTCGCAAGTTTTTCAGCTTTGGACAGAGAGTTTCGCGACTGTTTCGCGAGTAAGGCTTACCTGCGAGATACCAGCGAAATTTTCGCGGGATTGTAAGTAGCGAGATACCAGCGAAAATTTCCAGATCAGCTTTTTAAAGGGCATTTCGTGGGTCATTTGTTTTAAACGTCTCCCATCCTCTCCTAAACCCCTGGTTTAATGTTTCTACATCAAAACCCAACTAAATTCAAGTGTTTTTCATTCCATAAACATCTCTAAGGTAATCTTTGATTCTTTTCATTGATTTTGATCCTTATATTACGTTTTTGGGGGTTTTATGTTCATAATTGGAATTTTCTCAAATGGGAGTTGGAAAACTTATTTTTTGTCAATCTTTTTGATTGGGCTTTGTTTTAAATGATGATTTGATTTGGTTGTTGGCCCCTTGTGGCAAAAATAACATGTATTTAGACAAGATTTTCATATGTTCTTGCATTGTTTATCATACATGTGTAGTGTGTGCACTCTAAGTGTTTGATAAAATGCTCAAATGGCATTTTCTCGTTGTTTTGGACTCCGATGAGTTCCAAACTTTGGAGACCACCATAATTATTCATGTTTATAATGTTTTGATCATTGGTGGTGTGTTTTGTACACTTTGCCCCTTGAGTGCCTTGCTCATGCATTAGTCATGCATCACACATGCACACTAGATGCATACTAGATGCAATTTGCTACACACACTCTAACACTTGACATGTTTTTGCATTCACTCATGCTAGTTAAGTCTTTTTAGACCTTTTAGCACATATAACATGTTTTTGTGTCCATATCATGCCTAGGTTCATATCATGTTCCATCATCCTTAGCATGTCATGTTCTTTATGCTTTGTAGCATTTTTTTTAATGTTTGTATTATGTTTGAGCTTCAATTTCTCATTCATCTTGCACTCCTCATGCATCATCTTCATATCTTCTTTTCTTTCCCTCCTTCCTCTTGATTAATTTGTCTATTCGTGACAAAAAGGGGGAGAGTATCGTCATTTCTATATGACTCATGTGCACACTCTTAGGGAGAGAAATTCTACCTTGTGCACATTCGTAGGGGGAGAAAGCCATAGGGGAGATGCATATACCAAGGGGGAGAAGACATTCTTTTTGAGAAAACCTTGATTTACTTTATGCTTATTTTCTCGTTACTTTATGATGCTTTGATATGCTTTGTTGCTCTCATTGCATCGTGTTTATGTGTTGGACATGCTTTTATCCTTATGCTATTGTGCTTTATTGGTTGCATGTTCGAATGATCACTTTCTTTGCTATATGATCATTGTAGTCATTTCCATATGACTGTTTTGGTGTTTGATCAAGTTGCTCACATGTTTCACATCTTGATTACTTGATCACAATTTACTTGTTACATTATACTTGTCCGTTTATTACTTGCTTTACCTTGAGGGTCTAATGTGTTTTGTGCAAGTGTTTCAGGTTACAAGTATATATGTTCCAAGTTCATCATAGCTCCTATGATTCATGATAGGGGGAGTGATATGATAGGGAAGTACTTTATATTTGTACCCATGTTGCTTATGTAAGCTTTAAGGATTTGTTTCATGCATAGTTTGTAGGTCTTTGTGGTTTGTGCCATGCATTTGCTATACCATGCTTATGCAGCCTTTATGCATGTTTGCTTGTTGTTCAATGTCATGCATTTTACTTCAAGTACATCACTCTTGTGCCCTTGTAAGATTGTTCCTAGATGTATATACGTTCTAGGCATTGGTTGAGTGATGAACACTCTTGTGCCCTAGTAGGATTGTTCCTAGATGCAAATACTTCGTGTATTTCGCATTGGTTGAGTGTTGGAGTTGCAAATGATTCTCTTCAAATGAGCTTATCATCTTGCATATCCGGATGTTCATTTCTTGTGTGAATGAGCATAGTAATTGCTTGTGTATAGTGATTACTTGTTTGATCTTGCCATGATCTAATGTTTCTATTTCATTTAGCTTGATCTTGCTATTATTGCTCCATATGCTTTTCAAGTTTTTCTGCATACAATGATGTTAGTGTGTTGTTGTGTTTCAGGAGTTACTTGTTCATATGTTTCAAGAGCATTTCAGAATCTAGAATTAGGTGTGAGTGAGTTTTGCCTTTGTTCCCAAACTCACGTTTAAGTCTAGAGTCTGTTTTAGGGTTTTGTCACGGAATAGCCAAAGGGGGAGATTGTAAAGTTGTAATTTACAACTATATTTTTGTTGGCTTTTATTCCGTGCCAAATTTGATTGTAATTGATTTCAATCTTGTATACCCTGTATTTATTGTCGGATTTATTGTAAGGGTTGTGTGTGAGAAAGAGAGAGTGTGAAGACTCAAGAAATTAAAGACTGAAGAGTTTTCGCGGGTATCTCGCTACTACGCATCCCGCGAAATGGTGCATGTGTCTTGCACGTGCTGGAAGCTGAAATGTCATGCCAGGCTGTCATTTTCGCGAGTGTCTCGCTGGTAAGGCCTTCCCGCGAGACAGTCGCGAAACATTTTGCCTGGAGGATTTTTATGAGTGACCTTCTTACCCTTCACCCTCTCTATATATACCCTCATTACCCACAAATGTTGGTGTGGCTATTCAGAGAGAAAAACCCTAGATAGGTTTTCTACAACTCACCCACCCATCTTTTGAAAGAGAGCTACTCCTCCTTAGTGAGAAATCATTGTAGCCTCTTCTCCATCCCTCTCCCATTATTATACCTTGAGAGGATATTTGTACCCAAACACAACCCACACACATTCAGAGTGTAGAGAGTGTTTTGGAGCTATTGGGAAGCATTGGAAGAAGCCAAGGATGGCAAGTGCAACATGGAGCTTGTTGCGGGATCCGGAGAGCTAGACAAGACACGGTTCCGAGAAGCCTTGTTGGAGTAGGAGCTTGGAGGGCTTAGGTGCATTAGGTAAATTAGGCTTGGAGGGTCTCTTGCTAATCCATGTATCCTAACTGATTGTCTAGTGGATCGATTTCCGCTTGGAGGGCGGCGGAGAGGTTTTTCGCTGAGTTCTTCGGTTTCCTCTTCGAGAACACGTCTCGATGTTTTCTGTGTTTGCACCCTTCTTCCCTACTCTTGTTTATTTCATTTTTACTGCTGTGTTGCTTTAAATATGGATTAGAGTAGTTGTTGTGCTCATACGCTTGTGTTTACACTATTCCGCACTTATCATTAAGTTAGTGTAAAATCAACCAAGCTGTAATTTTAATTTGGGGGTCTAAACCGCTCGTGTGTTTTCAACACATTTTCGAGCTTTCAGAAAGATTACCATAAATTTGTCCAAAAAGAAATTTAAAACCAAAGGGGAACAACCCCATTATGTACAAGCATTTGACAAAAAGAAATAAAATAAAATAAAAACTTGAGCTCAATATCAAAACTTGTAAAAACCCCAATTCCTAAACTTAGATATGAGTCTACATGATCTTATGATGTAAATACAATAAAATATTATGAGATTACCTTTAATTGATAAGTGAAAGATGTTGGAATCAAAAGTTCTGGTTTAACTAAAATTTGATAGAGTGTGGAAGAGAAAGGGTTTAGTTTCAGATGACCAAGTGAATGCAAATTAAGACCAAATCGTTAAAATACATGTTTTAAACATGTCTGAGAATCTCAATTCATCAAGTGTCTACCGAGACATTTTGTATGACCTCGGTTGACCGAGTGTCTAATGAAAATGCATGCAATGCAAAATATAAAAGTTCGAATTCTCAGCTCTTACGGAGTACTATATAATAATTCACTCTCCACGTGTAAAAATTACTTGCACAAAGATTAAAAACACAAAAAGAAAAACATGTCTTTGGCTCTTTCACAAAGAATTTAACATGTTTATAGATGCTTAGATCCTAGAGTTGTTGGTTCTACATCGTTTGCCATCTTCGCAAAGGAAGACTCATGTGTTGGTTAAAGTCATAGATGTCCTCTACTCCATGAAAAGTGGGAAATTTGTGCTCTAATTTATGACATGTTGGTTTCCACTGCTTTACAAGAGGGCTTAAGATGTTGACTACATGCCCCATATTCGGCCTTTGGTATGGCCTGTGAGTAGTGCAATGTCCTGCAAGCTCAGCCACTCTGTATATGCTCTCCATGGTCTCCTCATCAGGGTTAATAGTTTGATCAATGGCCATGGGGATGTGCTCCTTGTTGTTTAGAATCTTACAAAACCATGTGACCAGATGAGGGTTCTCATCTGGCAAAGTATCATCTACTGCTTTTCTACCGGTAATCAGCTGCATCAAAACCACTCCAAATGCATATACATCCGCTTTGGTAGTCACTCTTCCTGTAGCTATTGACAAGGAAAAGAACTCATCAAGATGACTTGCAATGGCTCAACTAGTGACATCTAACTAAAAAATAATTATTCATGGTGAACATTGGTGTCAACATACTTGGTATGACAAAAGCACATGAAGACAAAAGATTATATACGTACAACAATAACAAGTCCTAGTCTCAAATTGTTGAGTCATGCATAGATTCTTCATAAATTAGTCAAGGTCGACTATACATATATAGTGGCAGAGCCAAAATTTAAATTGAGAGGTTGGGGAAAATTAAGAAACATGAATGGAATTAATCATAAAAATATTAATATGTATGAATCATAAATATGCATAATAATGCAACTATCATACAAAATAAAATGTAAACGTAAAATGTAATTTATTTTTCATTCCTAGATTAATTTACTTAGTTGCTCTATGTTCGTTCATATTTTTGAAATTTCTTCATGATTTTTTTTTTTCAATAATTTGATTAGTGAAAATAAGTGTTAGTTTGGATACAAACGCAAACACATTTGTGAATGGGTTGCGTTTTTTGTTTGGATCTCCTACATTGTTCATAGAACCCGCAAGTACGGATTTCAGCAAATTTTTCTTTAAAACTGAGTTTCACGGCACTATTCACACATTTAAAAATTATTTTGTTATAGTATTTTCAGTTTTTAGTTTTTAGTTTTCAGCAATAAGCGGTCTCCAGACAAACCATAAATTGGTGTTAAAATATAACAATATGCCTAGAAAGTTGCATACTAAGTGTATTGATTACTTCAAAAAAAAATTATAGAATTCAATATTTCTTTCTCTGTTTATCTAATTATTTAAACTGTTTATCTAATTATTTAAATTTTGAGTTTATAACAAAAACCAAAGGTTAAATTTAAGAACCCACAATAACTTATATAGCAAGTTGGGTAGTAATGATGGAGAAAATTATATTTATAAACTTGTTTAGATTAGGAAAATGAAAGAAAGAGACTCGCATGGTGTCTAATGCATTAAAGTGAAGATCAAAGGCTGTTGTAAAAGAATAAGCAGATTTAAGAAGCATGGGGATTGATATGGAAATGACATAAAAGAGTGGACTAATGTGGACTTACGGCCCAATCATTCCCGTAACACCCTTGATTCTATAAATGACAAAAATCAAGGAGCAACTGGAGCATTATGAAGGCTATACTAAAATACTAATAACACTTTTTCGTCAATGACAGGTATGAGAGATTATTTACAATATTATCATAATACGCAAATAAGAAAGTTGACTGACTTCAGTATTAGATTATTTGCTTTAATTGTGCAGATAATAACTTATATTATATTTATAAACTTGTTTAGATTAGGAAAATGAAATAAAGAGACTCGCATGGTGTCTAATGCATTAAAGTGAAGATCAAAGGCTATTGTAAAAGAATAAGCAGATTTAAGAAGCATGGGGATTGATATGGAAATGACATAAAAGAGTGGACTAATGTGGACTTACGGCCCAATCATTCCCGTAACCACCTTGATTCTATAAATGACAAAAATCAAGGAGCAATTGGAGCATTATGAAGGCTATACTAAAATACTAATAACACTTTTTCGTCAATGACAGGTATGAGAGATTATTTACAATATTATCATAATACGCAAATAAGAAAGTTGACTGGCTTCAGTATCGGATTATTTGCTTTAATTGTGCAGATATTTTGGGAGATTGTCCAAGTTTTGAATGGCCATTTAATCACTATACTCTATCAAATTCAATTAAGACACAACGACCATTTAATAACTATACTCTATCAAATTCAACTAAGACACAAGAACATAAAATCTTAGGCTTTAATTACCTCCATATTCTGGCGCAAGATAACCAAATGTCCCAGCTAATCGCGTCCATACAGAGTTCTTCCCATCAGGCGCAATTTTAACCAAACCAAAATCTGCAACCTTGGCCCTCTTATCATTCCCAAGAAGTATGTTGGAAGGTTTTAAATCCCTATGAATGAAAATTTGTGGAGCTAAACTATGCAAGTATTCCATTCCGCGTGCCACATCCATTGCTATTTGAATCCTCTGCTTCCAAGTAAGAGGAGAAAACCCATTCTCACCCAAATCAAACAAATGTTGTGTTAACGACCCCTGTGGCATATACTCAAATACCAAAAGTCTCTCGTTCTCATTGATACAACATCCTAAAAGAGAAACCAAATGTCTATGTCTCACTTTATTAAGGACTGAAATCTCCGCCTGAAATTCATTGATTCCTTTGCTGCCCATTGCAGCAGATTCCATCCTTTTCACAGCAACCTTGGTCCCATCATGGTATTCTCCTTTGTAGACAACTCCAAAACCTCCCCTACCCAAAATGTTATCTTCATTGAAATTGTTGGTCACCTGTTTTAGAACTTCAATCGAAATTTCAATATTCCGTACACTTCTACTTTCAGGATTCTCCACTATTTCAATCTTCGATGAAATTGTTGGTCGCCTGTGCCTTCTACTAACATAACATTTAATCGAGACCAATACCATGAACACAAGAAATATGATCACAGCAATAACTATACTAGCAATCATCCCAGGCGAGATGGAAGTACCACTGGACCCCATTACAATCGTATTGCCACTAGGCGATGTGCCATTCGAACCTGACGGATTACTCCCAATCAAAGGATTACCGGTCGTAGTTAGCTTAACTGAATCTCCAAATTTTGGTATCAACCCAGTAAGGTTATTGTTCGAGACGTCAAGAACCTGAAGGCTTGTCATGTTGGTGAAAGCATCCGGAATGGAACCCGTCAAATTGTTATCATTCAGATACAAATTCCTCAACGATGTGAGTTTTGCAAAGACAGGAGAGATCGTCCCAACGAATTGCTGCTTAGCAAAATTGATAGTGATAATATTACCCTGTGAATCGCAGATAATGAAAGTCCAGCTGGTGCAGGCGTTGTTACCTGTCCAAGAATTGGCTAGCTTGATTGGATACCCAAATGCCGAAGCGATTTCGAGCAATGTGGTCACTTGGGGATCACAAGGACCTGGGGTGTTTTTACAGAAGCTATTGATACCATCAAGAGTGTGAGTAGTCACGCTAGATGGGAACTGTGGGTAAGGCCCTTGGAGGACATTGTTATCCAAGGAAACGTTTCTCAAGGTGGGAATTAACATCAAAGAGGTTGGGATGAGGCCTGTAAACTGGTTGTCTCTGAGCTGAAGATCAAACAAACTTGTACAATTTGACAAGTCTGGGATGGGACCAGTGAACTGGTTCTTGAATAGCCACACTTGGGACAACCGTGTCATCGATGACAACACGTCAATGGTACCCGATAAGCCATTTTGCTGGTTGTTGAGCCAAAGGTTTTGAATCCTGGATCCTCCAAAGGATTTAGGTAAAGTGCCATTGAGATTATTGTAAGAAAGTCGGAGATCCTGAAGACTCGGGAAGGAACCAAAGATATCTGGTAAAGACCCAATAATGTTTGCACTGCTAGCATAGAAAGTGACTAAACTAGTGGCCTGAGTCAACTCGGTGGAGATGGTCCAAGGTGCAAGGTTAAGGTTTTGGCTCAAGGTTAAGATTTGTAAGCTTGTGAGTCCTTGGAAGAAACCTGAAGGAATGGAGGTGAAATTGTTGTTGTCAAGGTAGAGTTTTTGAAGAGAAGTGAGGTTGGCAAGGGAGGGGAGAGGTCCAGAGAGAGAGTTGCCTTGGAGAGAAAGAGTGGTGAGTTGGGTGAGAGTGCCAAGATCGGAAGGAAGAATGCCTGTGAGAGACTGAGAAGCTAAGTTGATGGAGGTGACACGGTTGCTTCCGTCGCAGTTAACGCTTTTCCACTTGCAGTAGTCTGTGGTGGCAGACCAGCCGCTTGGGGCGGTGACGAAGGAGGCTAGGAGCTTGGCCATGGCTGCAGAGTCATCGGCATATGAAAGAGTTAGAAAGGAGAAAATGAAGGTAAAGAGATAGATCAGCCGAACCATTTGAGATTGAGAGAGAGAGATGGGTTTGAAGTCTACCAGTCTGACGTTCAAAGGTAAGGACTTTTTTTCATTTTTTGTACCCAAGAAACGAGAGACATGTGAGGGGGACCGAGTGAGCCGTGTTGGAAGGGCCAAGTTACTGTTAGAATTTTTCTAAACAAAAAACAAAAAATTGTCATGGTTAAGTAATTGGCAGCTAAGCTGACCTAGAAAATATATAAAAATAATAAAAAGTCACCATCATTTTGATTTAGACAAAAAAAAAAAAAAAAAATAGAGGTTGTTATTAATGTTATAGATTATTAATGGTAGGTAAAAAAGTAATATTAATGGATCAATTTAAAACTAACAATAGTAGTTCAACTTAACTGATGTGAAAAATGTTGTTAATTTTTTTTTTTTTTTTTTTTTTTGTTTTTGTATATACTATTTATTCTTTAGACCACTATTCTTTGAATGGAAGCTAGCCATGAAGACTTGAAAGTTATCTTAAATTATTCTATTCTTTGTCAGGAAAGAAAGTTGCACGAAGATTTCAGCCATTGCAAATTTCTTCTAACAATGCACCTTGACTTTGTAATTGAAGACTTTACGTTGTTTCAGACCATCTAGATCCATTAATTCGCATCCACTGATCATGCTTGAGATTGAAGACAAATAGACTCTCTCTAGCTTGCCCGGCAATGCTCTCAATTTGCTAAGAGTCTTATAACTTAATTAATTGACATTTTTTAATATTTTCAACAGAGATATGTGTGCAGCATTCAAATCTCCCACCACTAACTATTGATTAATATATATAAAGCAATGCTCTTGGCTTGAAAAAATATTTTTCTAGTTGCATTTTTACAAAATATGTTATAATTTGGATTCTCTAGGTAAGTTTTGCATAACAATTTTCATTGATAATGTAGCATTTTTTTTTTTTTTTTTTTTTGGTGATGAAGTGGCAAAAATAATTGAAATAATATTGCATAAAGCATTTTTAGATAAAAATCATGAAATTACATGGCACATGTTGTGAACCACAACAACGACATTAATCCTAAACAAGAAAATAATCCAACCCAAGGTCTTGTCAATTGCTGTCACACCAATAGGGAGAAATGTAAGAGGGACTGAGTGAGCCGCGTTGGAAGGGCCAAGTTACTGTTAGAATTTTTCTAAACAAAAAACAAAAAATTGTCATGGTTAGAAATTGGCAGCTAATTTAGGGTCTATATAGATACCACTTATTTTGTTAAAAATTGAAAATTCTGTAATAAAATATTTTTTAAATGTGTGAATAGTGCCGTGAGACTCATTTTTAATGAAAGTTTTGTTGAAAAAAAATGTTTGTGGATCCCGTGAACAATGCACGGGACCCACTAGACAGCCATAGAACATGCTTCTCAAAAAAAAAAAAAAAAAAAAAACCCCAAACACAAGACACTCCTCTGTAGACGAAATCCAAACGTGTACTTGACTTTGAAAATATATAAAAATAATAAAAAGACACCATCATTTTGATTGTTGTAATGTGATAGATTGTTAATGGTAGGTAAAAAAGTAATATTGGTAAGCTAATTTAGAATCGACAATAGTAAATCAACTCAACTGATGTGAATCGGTGAATGGGTGGGGTGAGGGTGAATCGGTGAATGGGTGAGGGTGAAGCTTCAGCGATGGAGATGGGTGAGGGTGAAGCTTCAGCGATGGAGATGGGTGAGGATGAATGGGTGAGGGTGAATCGGGTGAGAAATTTCGGAGATGAAGATGGGTGAGAAATTTCGGAGAAGGTGATGAAGTGAGAAATTTTGAAGATGAGAGACCAGATGGAGAAACAGAGAGGGAATAGAGAGAGAAGTCCCTGCGCAGAATATATTGATGAGAGAAGTTTCGGGGGAAAACATTCATAAAATATATTATTTTTGATACAATACTTGCTACAGTGCAATTCTATGTTTAGAATTGCACTGTAGCACTATTGTAAAAAAAATTGCAATAGTGCTGTTTACAATTCTCTGATGCAGATGGTTTTAAGCCTTAAAATTCTATATTTCTCTTAGATTTAGCATTAGCATTACCCAATGCTAATGCTCTTAGACCATTAATCTTTGAATGGAAGCTATCCATGAAGACTTGAAACTTATCTTAAATTATTCTATTCTTTGTCTGGAAAGAAAGCTGCACGAAAATTTAGGCCATTGCAAATTTCTTTTAACAATGCACCTTGACTTTGTAATTGAAGACTTTACGTTGTTTCAGACTGTCTAGATTCGCTAATTCGCATCTACTGATCATGCTTGAGATTGAAGACAAATAGACTCTCTCTAGCTTGCTTGGCAATTCTCTCTCAACTTGCTAAGAGTCTTGTATCTTAACAAATTGACATTTTTTGATATTTTCAACAGAGACATGCGTGTAGTGTTCAAATCTCTAACCACTAACTATTGATCAATATATATAAAGCAATGCTCTTGACTTGAAAAAATATTTTTCTAGTTGTGTTTTTACAAAATATGTTATAATTTGGATTCTCTAGGTAAGTTTTGCATAACAATTTTATTGATAATGTGGCAAAAACAATTGAAATAATACTGCATAAAGCATTTTTAGATAAAAATCATGAAATTACATAGTACATGTTGTGAACCACCACAACAACATTAATCCTAAACAGGAAAATAATCCAACCCAAGGTCTTGTCAATTGTTGTCACACAGATGGAACTTAACCCCTACATGGACACAATAACATCACATATATGAAACTCAATAGTCATCTCATAAACAAAACTAAATAACAGTCATATAGATGGCTGCTTAGATACCAACGTTACAAAGACTAAGGTTCCATGCAAGCTGGGTAATCACTAACATCTCACAGAAGGATAAAACATAAGGAGCTTATATATAGGTTTAAAATAATTAAACTACACAACATATTGTTGAGTGGTTTCAAATAAAATACTCTCAATATCCCACAAAGATTTATAAAGCTCACAGCTTTTCCATAATAATTCACAAATAATGAATCTCTACCGACCAGTATCACAAATAATGAATCTCTACAAATTTTCAGGTTATCCTATAAATTCGTTAAATAATTAGGAGTTTTTGCTACAAAATATGTTAATCTGAATGATTCACAATGTTTTAAAAAGAATAAGTTGAATACTTACTGTACGGCACCGAGATACCCTGTCCCACTTAGGACCTGGGCCTTGACTCCACAGTGTGGCCCAATGACATCAAATCTTCTCTACCTAAGGCCTAAGCCCGAACCCAACGTAGCTACAAGCTTAAGTCTCATGCTGTCTCAAAGCTCGACAAGCAAATAATCTTAGTTGGCACGCACCTAGCTTCGCCACCTGGACTTTACTCGGTAGACCTTTTCCCCGAGCAATAAAGCAATTGCTCGGCGTGTTGATTTTCAAGTGCCCGGTAGTACCCTAGAAAGTATCGCTGCCGAGCATCTCTACTGAAGTGGGAACCAGTTCCAAGGCCACTCATGCCACACTTCACTCCTACCTAAACATCCACTTGGGGTTAATAACATTGGACCTCTTCCCCCACTAGCCATAAGGGTAATCATAACTCCCCACCAGTTCATGGGCTATAAATATGAGAAATTGAGGTAGAGAAAGGGTTGTTGAATGGTTCTGAATGTAGCTTAGAATTAAGAGAGTTAGAGTCATCAAAAGGAGAGGGAAGGAACGCTAAGGTTGGTGAGATAGGATCAAGTCTTTGGGCTAGAATCACCCAAGGTAGGAAATCCAAAACTCACATTACAAATAGATTGTGAGCCCAAGAGGGAGTCGACCGGGCAATCTCATTTTGGGTGCGCACACTTACATATTATTACGATGTTTGTTGAATTTTTTAGAAATTTTCAGCCCTAAATCTCCTCCTAAATTTTATAATTAGCCAAATACCTGGGTGCATACAAAACAAAAAATTCTGGACTTGCTTTTTAGGATGTTTAGGAACTATACTTTGTTAGTTTGGTAAACTAAAAAGGCTTTTCTGGGTAAGTCCATACGTATACCAAACTTGAAAATCTTGATTTGATGTTAATGGGGGAAAACAACTATGAAAATCGAATACTATAAACTATCAGAATTTGTTTTGTAATAATTTAGTCAATTTGAGTATTAAATCATTAAGATTATTTTATTTTATTTTAGTTTTTGAGCAAAAATCGAAACTAAACCGTGGAGAATGGGATGCACTTGCCTTCAAACTATCAAGCTTGGCTGAATCGCCCCTTTTAAGTTTGTAATTTAAAAAAAAAAAAAAAAAAAAAAAAAAAAAAAAAAAAAAAACTCCAACTTTATTACGTACTACTTGATTAACTTTCCCCATAAATAAGTAAATAAATATAGTGACCAAAAATTTCTATGCATGCATAGAAATTTTTATTTTTATTTTTATTTTTTGAGAAACAAATTTTTACTAATTGTATATGACTTTCTAATTAATATTAGAATGTCATATACAATATTGTTTAGAGTATATTGTTTGAATTAATTAGAAAGATTGATTTTAATTTATGAACTTATATTATGGCTAGAAGCCTAGAAGTCATATACAATTTTTACTAACAAACACATTCTCAAAAAAAAAAAAAAAAAAAAAAAAAAAAAAAAAAAAAAAAAAAAAAAAAAAAAAAAAACGTAGAGACACGTTTATGTGCGAGATTGAGTGTATTTCTTTCTTTTTTTTTTTTTTTTTTTTTTAATTTTATTTGTACAACAAGATTGAGTGTATTTCTAAATTTATTGATTAATAATTAATGTTAGATACAATCTTTAATTTTTCTTAATCTATGTTAGAGAGTAAATGATTTTCTAGCAGACTCGTACACACAAGATGATAGTCCAAAAAAAGAAAGATTTTTCTATCCGTGCGTTTTTCTTTTTCTTTTTAAATTATTAAAAAACCTTCAGCTATTTTTATTTTCCTTTCGACCTTAAAAGATAGATTAAATTAATTAATGTTTCGCGCAGTATTTACACTATTATATTAGATATTTATGTTTTTGTGGATATTATGTGAGAGACTTTGCATTGGTCCAAACCGAAGAGTATTGTTTTGGAAAACAAGTTGCTCAAAGATTACAGCTATTGGAAATCTCTTCCGATAATGTACTTGACTTTTTTTATGTATAGAGGACTTTAGGTTATTTTGGATTATCTAATCAAAAGTCTTTTTTTTTTTTTTTTTTTTTTTTCTGGGTACTAAATCTTTATCTACAGTCACCATCTACTAATGAAATTCTAGTCGGTAGTAAAATTTCCATACCCATACTTTGTCCAACTAAAAAAAAAGAAAAAAAAATCCGTTCATGAGTGATACAAAAGGCATTTTTCCATTTCATTAAGTCTAGATTCACACAAATATATATATATATATATATATATATATATATATATATATATATATCTTTGAGTGTTTCTAATTCAATTAAAAAATAACAATCCAAAAGCTTTGTAACTGAATTGGTACCTCCCCATATACAAAGTACTTAGAAGTCTAGGAGGGAAAACATGTTGTAATTATTTCTCAACAAAAAAAATAATAATAATAATAAAAATAGCAAGATTACAAATAGATTATACAAATTTTATAAAAGGTCCACTTAAATTCATTACTTTTGTTCTTTCTCAAAAAAAAAAAAAAAAAAAAAAAATTTCATTACTTTTGTTAAAAAAAAAAAAAAATTCTTAATTTATTAAGTTACTCATACTTTCTAGTAAATAGCAAGTACATACATAACTATGTACCACGGTGTGTATGCGTGTTTTGGTCTTAAATGTCGGTTCCTAAAGATTAGCCCTCCAAAGAAAAATTTCTGATCCTATTGGGAAAATTAGGTATTTGATGACTTTTGTGCTCAATTTTAAATTTTTTTTTTTTTTGATTGGGAATATTACTGCATAACATTAATAAAACTAAAGTGCTACAAGCAGCTACATCAGAGGCCAAAGCAGCTTCTAAAAAACTGGGGGTTTCTTCAACCCATGCCTCAAAATCAACTACAGACTTAGCATGATGAGCTAGAAGATGGGCTGGCCTATTGCCTACCCTTTTTATGTGAGAAAAATCAAAAGAACGAAAAGCTTGAAGATAATAGAGAATGCCTTCCAACACGTTAGCAATAGCAGGCGGGACTAAGGAGCCCCCTTTAAGAAAATTGTATACTTGTAGTGAGTCCCTTTCAAAAATGATCTCTTGAATTCCAAAATTCCTTGCAAACATCACAGCAGCTTCCATCGCCTTAGCTTCAGCTTCAAGAGCGCCTAATGGAGCATATATCTGCTGACTTAAGGCACCAACAACCTGACCATTAGCATCACAAATAATCACAACCAAGCCAGCGGTAAGTTGCTCCTTGAACACAGCTCCATCAACATTTGCTTTATACATACCAGGCATGGGGGATTTTCACCTAGTATGGAGAGGGATTGTAGGTAGTTTGGGGCGATCTTGAACAGCCTGAAATTCTGCTATTAGCCGAGAAGCTTCAAGAACAATATTTGTCACAGATTTTGGCACATCACCATGTCGAATCCCATTCCGGTTGTTCCATAAGTTCCACGAGATGGCCATGAAGTGAGCAAGTTCAAAAACTGCTAGACCCGAGCCATTCCTACATTTCCAAAACATATCCACAAAAGTGCAATTTCTATCCACCACTAGACCACAAGCTTCCCATATTGATTGAGCAAAAGTACAATGCAGAAGAACATGGCTTATTGTCTCCCTGCCCTGGTCACAATGCTCACAAACCTCAGAACTGATCACTTTCCTGTGGAATAGATTAGCTTTTGTAGGGAGTATTTCTGACAAGGCCTCCAAGCAAAATTCTTTATTTTATTGGGCACATCAGCACTCCAAATGGACCTCCAAAGTTGCTATTGTCCACTAGGGCTTGAGGTACTTTCGTTTTCTGCACTTTTCATATCCAAAGCCAACCAATAAGCACTTTTCACTGTGAACTTACCATTTGGTGTTGCTGCTCAAACCAATTTATCCCTAGGCATACGTGTGCTCAAAGGAATACTGAGGATAATATCCGCTTCAAAGTTTAGGAACAACTCCCTTACTAGATCAGATCTCCAAGTGCCATGATCTGCATCAATCAAAACATTTACTGTTGCATCCTCAGGTAACAAGGTTTTAGGAGAGATAACTTGATAGGTGGATGGAATTGGGATCCATTTATCTTTCCAAATACAGATATTCTCCCCATTTCCAACTTGCCAACGCATCCCATGCTTAATTATTAGCTGTGCTACTAGAATGCTCCGCCAAACATAGGACGGATTCCTGCCTTGTTGAGCTTGTACAAAGGAAGTGTCAGGGAAGTACTTACTCTTGAAAACCCGATAGAAAAGTGAGTTTGATTGTTGTTGCAGCCGTCACCCTTGCTTAGCTAGAAGGGCAAGATTGAAAGATCTTAGGTCCCTAAAACCCATACCACCACAAACTTTCAGAGTACACAACTTTTCCCATCTCATCCAAGCCAGTTTACGCTCATCATTTTTCTGTCCCCACCAAAATTTGCTTACCATACTATTCAAGTCATCACAAAGGGACTTTGGTAGTAGAAAGCAACTCATAGTATGTGTTGGGATTGCTTGCACAACAGCCTTAATCAGCACCTCCCTACCTGCCATAGACAAAAAATTTTCCTTCCAACCAGCTAGTTTGTTGGCCACTCGTTCCGTTAATTGCTAGAATGTATTACGCTTGTTTCTACCCACTAAGGATGGCAAACCCAAGTACTTCTCATGCTGACGAATGATATCTACCCCAAATCTTTGCTTAATATCTTCCTGGATCTCCACAGCTGTATTGGGGCTAAAAAATAATGAGGTTTTTTGTCTATTCACTTGCTGCCTTGTTGCTCTTTCATAGACCAGCAACAATCTTTGGATTTCTTCACAGTCCGCAATGGTAGCATTACAGAAGAGAAGGCTGTCATCGGCAAAGAAAAGATGAGTGATGTGAGGGCTTCTCTTGCAAACTTGGAGACCTCGAAGGGTGCTCGCCTCAGAAGCTCTGTGTAATAAGGCTGAAAGACTTTCTGCACACAAAAGAAACAAATAGGGAGAGAGAGGGTCTCCTTGACGTAAACCCCTAGTTGGGGTAATATGTCCTTTAGGAACACCATTTATACGAATAGAATATGTGACAGAGGTGACACAACTCATAACCATAGATATCCACCTAGGATGAAAGCCCATCTTAGTCATGATTTTTTCCAAGCAACTCCATTCAACCCTATCAAAAGCCTTACTCATATCAAGCTTTAAAGCCATGGCTCCTATTTTCCCACTTCTCTTTTGACTAATAGAATTCATAATTTCAAAAGCAACAAGCACATTATCTGTAATAAGCCTCTCTGAGAGAAAAGCACTTTGATTTTCAGTGATAAGCGATGCAATAAGAGTCTTAAGTCTATTAGCAAGAACCTTTGATGCCAGTTTATAGATGACATTAGATAGACTAATGGGTCTATATTCTGACACCTTTGTAGGGCTCTTTACCTTAGGAATAAAAACAATATGTGTATCATGAAAATTAGGAGGTGCCACACCAGTGTTTAAAAAATTAATAACACAATTAACAACACTATCCCCAACAACATGCCAAAAATACTGATAAAAGAGAGGGGGCATACCATCCGGACCTGGAGATTTTAGAGGGTACATCTGATCAAGGGCTTTTTTCACCTCTGTAGCGCTGAATTCTCTGGTGAGCATATGGTTCATTTGAGGGGTCACACTCGGATTTATGGCATCAAGAAATTATGGAGTAATATCTAGTTGGGAGGTGGTAAACAGCTCCTGGTAATAATCAATGATCACCTCAGAAATCTTGTCCCCATTTTCCTGCCATATATTGGTTTTGTCCAAGACGCCCATAATTGTGTTACGCTGCTTTCGACTAGAGGCCTTTGCATGAAAAAATCTTGTATTTTTATCACCCTCCTTCAGCCAAGGGTTACAAGACCTCTTTTAGCCAAACAATTGACGGCAGCACTCCCAAAATCAAAACTGATAGTGACCTACTTGAAAGCCAAACATCATCAACCTCACGTTTATAGCCAAGCCCCCTCTGACCCACAACAAAACTCAAAGACTGCTGCTACTCACAATGGAGATATTTTCATATGCAGGTATATGAGACATCCCTCTCACTCACATGTGAGCCCCCACAAAAATCCTACCTCGTAGCAAATAACCAATGCTAATTCACAAATCACTTTTGTCATTGGTTTCATCATCAATCTAGTTGTTAAGTGTCTTAGCAGTTAGCACTATGTGGATCAATCAACTTTAGATTTCTAATTGACCCAACTTTGTACTTTCTTAGAAACTGAAATTTAATCTATTCAACTCATATTTTGTGCATCCTCAAGTTAACTACAGAGCCACATCTATTTTTTAAGCATGTTCATATCATGCGTTCTGAGGAATATATGACATGCACAATGCACAAGAAGTAAAGATTAATAAAAAACAATCTCGCACAAATAAAAAATCATAAAAAAAAAAATAAAAAAAATAAGAAGCCAAATTAGGACACATAAGAATTGGGATTACGAACATCATCAAAATTTTCCAAATGGGTTGTCTTGTCATCAGGGGATGGAGTTAGAAAATTGTCTTTAGGGGGCCGGCCAAGACTAAATGATCATATTAATTCATAAAAAATATGTGTCTCTATTACATAAATGTATGACCTCCGCTATTGAATTTTCAAACATCAATTTCAAGATTTGCTTCTCCAAATGTCAAACAAAAAAACAAATAGTACTAGATGTGTTTATCAAATCAAATTCTACCTAAATCTGGTTGTTTGAGTATGTTAGTATGAAATACTAGATTAAAATAATGAATATAGACCATCAATTAGTTTTATAAATAAATGAAAAAAAAAAATCATCAACCTCAAAATAAATAAATAGAAATTCAAGTTTGATTGAAATGGATAGAAATAGGAAGCAAAATAGAATGAAAAAAGAGATAAAGAAACGGAAGTGTGAAAAGATTGAAGACAGTAACTGTAAAACTATGAGAACATTTGCATAAGTGATGAGGTCAATTCTCAAAAAAAAAAAAAAAATAAATAAATAATTGATGAGGTCTCTTGGAAGGTGGCCGGAAAGCACAACATTGGAAAAACATATTGAAAATGTGAAGTAGTTTCTTTATTGTAAAGGGAAATGCTAACGAGTGCCCTAAGAGCACTGGTTAAGAATCTAATTAAAGAAAGTTTTCATGGAAAAAGAAAAAAAAATAATTAATGTTTTGACGGATTTTTTCATTTCCCATAAAAGTTATGTTAAAACTTTCCTAAAATTGATTCTTAACTAGTGCCCTAAGGGCACTCGTTAGCATGACCCTATTGTAAAAGTGATTAAAACCGTTGGGGGAAAAAGGTCAAAGTAATTAAGTATATTTGAATGAAACAAGAAGTCAAGGACACATGGGGGGTGGAGAGAGAGAGAGAGAGAGAAATTCTATAGAACCTATTTTTTACTAGCTATAAAACATAGCTCCACCCCTGGTTGTCATTAATTATTGGGAAACAAGGATGACAGAAGAATTTTTTGGCCATTTATGAATAGACTTTTTTTCCCTTTTGTTTTTTAATCTATCACAGCCATTTATGAATAGTTGAAGGGGAAGGGGCTAAATGCAACCTCCTCAAAGTTTAAGGGTGTTAGTCCATTTTACCCCAAAAAAAAATTATTGGAATTTTTTTTATATAAAAAAGAATAATAATATGGCGTCAATTCAAGAAATCCCATAATTCCATGAGTTTTCTATTCAACTTAGTGTTGATTTCAAGCAACCTTGTTAAAAATCTTGTACCTCAATTTGTAAGATAAATCTAAAGTTGTGGAATAAAATATACGTACTTCCTCATAGTTGTTTAAGTGTTTAGAGAAAAAAAAAATCACTATATGATAGTATATATAAAAGGGTCTTCTAGTTTATGGCCTTTACCTCTCATATATATATATATATATATATATATATATATATATATCCATTTGATGGAGGCACAAGCTATATATGTAGGCCAAATTAGGGACCCTTTTAGATTAAGATTTCTTTCATTACTATTCTTCCATCAAAGAGTTTAAAACTTGTATTTTCAAGGTGTTTATTAACCAAAGGTGTTATACCAATTGAGAGTTACCTAGAAATTGTTATTCACTATAATGTCTTTCACAAATAAAATTCTTATGACATGAGTTTTCATTTATCACTTAAATGTGGGCCACAAAGTCTTCTCAAAATCTTATGTTCTCTCACTTGGCCCACATGATATATAAATAACTTGATAAGTGATATTCATTTAATATGGCTATGATATAACTCCTGTCAACTAGTTGTGAAATACTCTCACTCAAATAAAAATTCCAATACATGAAAAATGGCGGTAATACCCTTAATTGTAATGAGTACTTCCTTCTATGTATTATAATATATGGTAATCCTAATATGAGTACTTTATGAGCCATTAATTTTTTATGAATAGACTACCTATTAGCCATTCGGGTCCTCTTTTATGCATCCCCACAGATATATCATCCTTATATATTATATCCACAAATATAATTAACTTAATAAATATACTTTATGTGCACAAAATAAAAATCATACATTTCTTCTCCAAAAATAACCAAATATGTGTCCAAAACATAAAATAACAAGAGAAATACATAATTAAACACGAAATGAGCTAACAAGTACCGTATGTCCAAAAGACTTTTATACTACAAACATTTAGTTATGAAGCTAGTACATCTACTACTTCTAGGTATACAAAGCAATTTAACACATAGCAGCGTGAGTGAGATTGAGGAAGAGAGTAGTAGTGCAAGCGAGATCATTGAGGTCAACAATCATGGATTGGTACATACGGAAATGATCAAATAAGAGTTTGAGGCAAGTAGCTTGTATTCGTTGGATCTTAACTTGGAAGATAGCATGTATGTGGGTATTGGGAAGAGTGTGTCAAGCATGGATTCATGGAAGCGCTAGCTTGTACATTAAAAATTTTTGTCGAAGCCATTTATGAATATTTTGAGTTCATTTGGGAACAGCTTATTGAGTTGAAATTAAAAACTTTTTGCTGAAAGTACTATGGATGAGACCCATGAAATAGTAGCAAAAATAAGTTGAGTAATAGAAAAAAAAGAAAAAAGAAAAAAAAAAAGCTAAGTAGTAAAAAAAAAAAAAAAAAAAAAGGCTTTTTAAGCCAATACCAAACGCAACATTTGCGTATGAAATTGGTTAAAATATTAATTGACGGGGAAAGAGGCATTAGTCCATTTCACCCCCAAAAAAGATATATTAGAATTTTTTTTTTATAACAATAATAATCTGGAGTCAATTTAAGAAATCCTAGAATTCCTAAATTTTCTATTGCTTAGTGTTGATTTTTTTTTTTTCCCCAGAAAAAAAAAAAAAAAAAAAAGCTTAGAGTCCATTCGGGAACAGCTTATTTAGTTGAAATTGAAAATTTTTTGTTTAAAGTACTATAGATAAAAGTAAAAGTTAGCTAAAATAATATAGTGAGACTTATGAATAGTACAAAAAAGTGTTTTGAGATCCATGAGTAGTAGCAAAAATAAATTAAATAGTAAAATAAGATAACTTCAAACTCTAATCTCAAACGCAATCTTAGTGTTGATTTCAATAAACCTTACTACTAGTGGCAAAACCAGGATTTTTTCTAGGAGCTAAACTAAATATACCCATATTCTTTTTTATTTTTTCCTTTTATTTTTCTGAGAAAAAGGAGAAAAGAGACATAACCATATTTTTAAAAAAAATAAAAAAATAAAAAGGCATTCTTAGTGCCTGTTTGTTTAAGCTGTCCCAAACTCTAAAGCACTTTTTGAAACCATAAATGTAATATATGCGTTTGGTGATGTCTAAAAAGAAACTTTTTAGAAAAAGTTGCGTTTTGAAAACGTGAAGAGAATGTGCATTCTACCAATGGAGCTGTTTAGAGCATTTTCCAAAAGCCCGTGCACATTGATAAATCCTACCATTGGACTCTGTGTTCAATTACCAAATTGGCCTTCACATTTTATTGAAAATCTAATTTTACCCTTTGATAAATCAAAAGATAACGCTCACGCCAATCTCCCTCATCTCTCTGCTCTGCCCTTTGCCCTCTCTGAAGCTCACTCATGCCATCTTCTCATCTCTTTGCTCTACCCTCTCTATGTTGCTACAAGCCTTTTCGTGGTAAAAGTGCCCAATAATGAAATAAGAACCAAAAAAAAAAAAAAACCAATCTAACCCATTTATACTGATGTCGTTGGCAGTGGGGAAGAGATCAAGCAACGGTGGGGAGGAAGGCAGGCGGCAGTGAAGGCAGAGCAAATCAACAGACAACGGAGGCGAAAGACGGAGACAACCGATCAGCAAACCCATCTCTTTATCTTTGTTTGATGGGAATCAAATGGTGTGGTTGTGTGTGACCTTTAAGTTTGTGTGTTTTCATGGGATAGAGGGGGAGAAACTTGCAGACGAAGTGGCAAGAGAAAAGGGAGAAAGGAAGAAAGAAAATAAAAAAAATAAAAAAAGAAAAAAAGAAAGAAGAAAGAGAGCTTTGTGGAATGTGGAATGTTTTGGAGTGTGGAGTAAGTGGTAGGGAAAAAAGGGGAAAGAAAGAAAAAAAAGAAAAGAAAAGATAAGGGTACGTGTGTCGAGGAGAAAAAAAGAGGGAAAAAAGAAAAAGAAAAGAAAGACATATGGATGAAAAAAAAAAAGTAAAGAAATAAAGGAAAAATAAAATAAAGAATGAGAAATTAAAATTGAGAAATGCTATCATAATATTTTCACAATATCTTCACAATAAATCTTAAGTGGTAGGTTATTATTAGTTAATATTGGTGAGAAAAAAATAATTTTTTTTAGAAACTTTGAAAGTTCTTTTTAGAATAAGTTTTTAGAAAGTATTTTCACAATACTTTCACAATATATACATTGTCATTTTTGGTAATTTACCACTCAAACTGTTACTTTTATAAGTGCAAGCCAAACGCTCAGTTTTTTCAAAAAACATTTTTCCATATCGTACTTTTTAAAAATCTCACTTTTTTTAAAAGTCAAATTTTAAAAAACTGAGCCAAACTCACCCGTGTACAAGTTAACTTTAACTCTTCAAAGGCCCGTAGATCGGCTTTTTGGGCCCAAAAGGCACGATTGCAATTTTTGCATTTGGTCACTTTTTCGTATTGGACCTAGACATGGCAAAACGGATCAGAATTTTCTAACCCGACCCGACCCGACCCGAACCCGATTTTTTTTTTACCCGAAGCAAAAACGGGTTGACTTGTGACCCGACCCGTGTTTTTTGCGGGTCAACCCGACCCGACCCGACCCACAACCCGACCCGAACTCCAACCATTTTTTTAAAACTTTTTTTTTTGGGTAAAAAAAATAATAATAATAAAACTAAGACAATATTGGTTTAATTGTTTATTGTGAACTTTAAGAAAACTATTGATACATTTACATAACTGCATACAAATTAATTGAAAGATAAATGATTGAACAATCTGTAATGAGTAAAGATTTTTAGATATCAAATAACAAAATACATGCCAATGCCAAGATAATCTGGTTACTCTAGTTACAGTAGAGTTAAAAACATAGATTTAAAATTGTAGACATCTGTGAGAAACATTCACAAGTGTGAAAACAGTGAAGCTAAAGTATCAAATTAGTATAAATTATGAATACTTAGACCTATTTTTTAATAATTTATGTCCAAAATAAACGGCTTTTCAAAATAAATTATGATATTTTCTAGAGTATGTGTTACTTAATAATGATATGATATTCATAAAAGATACCATGTATAAATAAGTAAGCAATCAAATTTTAAAGTATATCTCAAATTGAAATTGAGTGTCAACCACAATTGATAATAGATTATAAAATTAATTTTCAAGATTGTAAATTTATTATATGTTTTTGTTCTTTATCAAATGAGTTATCTAATAAGTCATTTCTAATTTTGTTTTATATTTTGGAATGTTGATATTGTGTAGAAATAAAACTTGTATATTTGTTTTACTTATCTTTGTGTTATTTTGTTTTAGATAGCAATGTTAGGATTTGTATAATTTTAAAATTATTAAATAAGTATTAATAAGTTTAACTGAGTTCATTCTTGATATAAGTGGTGAATTCAAAATAATGCATTTTACATCAAGTAATTTGTTGCATAATTTTCCAAATGGCAAATACATGTTGTTTTCTTTATAAAAAAAAAAAAAAAAAAAAATTCATGTGAAAAATACGGGTTGACCCGACCCGAACTCGATTTTAACCCGCTTAAAATAACCCGTTTTTAACATGTGACCCGTTTGACCCGTAACCCGATTGACCCGATCCAAATCCAACCCGACCCGCCCGTTTTGCCATGTCTAATTGGACCATCAAGCAATACAAAAACACAGCAAAAAACATTCTCTCGTGTCCAAACAGTTTTTTCAATAAACCCAATTTTGCCCTTCTTCCTAAACTTTCTCACCTTTCTTTGTTCCACCGCCGGTACTCTCACTCTGTCTCTCTCGGCACTCAAAAGACCTTTCAATTCGTTCACATTTCACACCCTTTTTTTTTTTCCTTTCATTTTCTTTTCTTTTTGGGCGAATCTGGGATTGCATTTTTTTTTTTCTTGAGTAGATCTGGATTTATGGGTTGTGTTTGAGTAGCAAGTCCCTGAAAGAGTGGTGTTGTTGTGTTTGATGTATTGTGATTGGTCAAGATGTTTGATCAGAAAATACGATAAATTCAGGAAAAACGAAGAGATAAAATTAATAATATATTTTGTACTTTTTGGAAATTTACACCCCAAACAGAAATTTTAACAAATCGCCAAACACTAAGCTTTTTTTTATTTTATTTTTTATTTTTACTGCTTTTTAAAATTCTCAGGTTTTTTTTTTTTTTTTTTAGAATGAAAAATAATATAATATTTTGAAATTGCCATCTTTTCAAATAATATAATATAAAAAAGTTGAACCAAACTCACCTTAAAAATTATTTATCATTGATCTTGAAATAATTTTTTAGCATTTTCTTTGTATACGCACACATATACACCATTAAAAGAAAGCAATATCAATGGGTTCCAATTAGCTCAACTGGTAAAGTCTCTGATAGTTGTATAAGAGATATGGGGTTCAATCCCCGCCTACACCAAAAACTGATTGGTGTCTTGGTCTGATGATAAAGAGCTATCATCGGGAGCGGACGCCATAAGTTGAAACTATCTCAAAAAAAAAAAAAAAAAAAGCAATATCATTTATTATAATTTAAGATTACTGTTCAAAGAAAACAATATTCCTTAAATTTATATCTTTGAGCTATTATAGATGCAACATCTGAAATTTCAATATTCTAAATAGAAAATTGTGCAGTAGTCTTCGGATCTTAAATGTTTTTTTGTCTTAAAATATGCATCAATTGTAGATTATTTTCTCATTAAATTACCCACATATTAAAACCTGAATATTGAATCTTATATAGTAATTATATATCTGGGTTACCAAAAAAATATTGTTTATGTTAAAAATAAATAAATAAAAGCAAACAACTTCGTAAATTTGTTTTTATCTTAATGCTTCAATAGTCTATAATTACACATACTAAAAACAATATTTATTTTCTAAATTTGATTTCTTTTTTAGAAACAATAAGTTAGCTAGACTAGTTAATTTAGTAACCTTTACTGAAAGGTTAAATATAATATAAAATAATAGAAAAACGTGCTAGAGCTACAAGCCACTAATCTGTTATTGTGAATGAAGTAGCGTCCTCTACGAGCTAAATAAAGTAATGAACACTTCTTTTAGAGAGATACTTTATCCAAATAGAGAGAGATATCAGAGGCAATAGATAAAATAGAATACAGAGAGAGAGAGATACACCACTGGTTCGAAGGTAGTCGGTCACCGGTTGTTGATTCACTTGAATGGAGGTTGAAGTGGAGAAGACAACAACAAACAAAGCCAATTGTTGAGTTGTGGTGTTGAGACTGCGATTGCGGCAACCAATGTACATTAGATATTTTTATTTTTGCTATTTGGAAGAGCTAATGGGCCAAGGAATAGACCAGGTTTTTTGTGGGATTCTCATAACAAATTTTAAGATATGTGGGAAACAGTCTTAAAGTCTAAACCTATAACCTTTTTTTTTTTTTTTTTACCAAATTCTAGTAGTGGCTATTAAGTTAATTTACAGACAATTTAGATATATTTTTTCAAGTTTTTAAGGTAGCAAATGAAATTTTCAAAAAGCTGGCGGTGCCATGGCCCCCTAGCCTGCCTCGATGCTGCTCCGTGACGGCTTGCTAAAAGCCTTGTACCTCGTTTGACATTAGTTGAGCTCTTGCCGATGGATCCTTCCCACATTTGGGTCATCTTGCGTATGGTAGTTGGCCTGTTGGGTATTTGGGTGATATGATTGAGTTAACTATAGCTTACTATTTTCAAGAGCTAAAAACAATTTTTGTTATTGGGTTTTCACAAATCTAACTTGTGAGTTACGTGTTGCTAATGCTATTAGTGGGTTTTAAGGTTGATTTGGAAGTTTTTAACTAAGGATTTTTGTTGATTAGATGCTATGGCTTTGTTTGGTTGATTAGAAGCGATGAATATGAGTGGCTATTTTTTTGAATTTGAGTAGATAATTGAATATATATATATTCAAATTGATGTAAATTTAGGGAAATCTAAATGTTCTTCCTAATTTGAGAAAAAAAAAAATCTAATTTTTTATATATTTTTTAATAGTTTTTTTTTTATATTTTTTTAATTTCAGAATTTCAAAAATACAAAAATTACATCATTTTGGGACAATTATCAGCAACCTATAATGGAAGTTGATAAAATAACTAAATTTAAAAAAAAAAATTAAAAGTTAGAGAACTGAATTGAATGAAATTCAAATTACAGAACTAAATTAATTTTTATGCAAAATTAGAAATTGCAATTTATAATTTAATTTCTCTTTTTCGAGTCAATTTTTTTGTAAAAATATTTGAGAATTGATTGTCCGGCATCGATTTTGAATCATTAATATACAGCAAAAATTCAATTCTTTGCAACAACGAAAACATTAGATCACCCCTTGACCAAGAACTCCACTAAAAATTCCAAACCTGATATGAGCCACCATAATTTACTGACACCCCTTACACAGCCTAAAACCACCAAATCACACGATAGCCACCCCACTCAATTGAGTGATCTCAATAATAACCCAAATATGAAATTCCCGAAATATATATTACAACTAATAAGTGGAATAGTAGGTGGGAAGGCCACACAAGAGACAATAACATTGGTAACGATCTTGTTGATGAAGAAACATCAAGAACAATTGCCAATAACTTATTGCTAAAAGTGAAAGTGCAACTGTACAAGTGCCAATAAGTGTTATTACAATATTAGAGCGCTTTAAGAAGAATGATAAATTACAACTTACCCACACATGGTTTGGGTAAAATTTAAATTGCCTACTTGTGGTTTGAAATTTGACATTTTACTCACCTAAAGGCCACTCCATTAGGGGTTTGCAACCTACCTTCGGACCTTCTCTCCACCTTTACACCAATATGGCGGTCCAAAAAAGGCTTCAAAATCAAGAACCTTGGTAACCATATAGTGCTCTTTACTTTTGAAAGTGAATCCGAAGTTGACACAATCCTTGCAAACGCACCATGGAGCTTTGACAAACATTTAATGATTTTGTAAAAATACGATGGGGTTAGTAAGTTAGAGGACTTGGACTTTAATACCACCCCATTCTAGATCCAAATGCATGGCCTCCCGGTGAAGTTCATGAACACGATGGTGGCTGAAAATCTGTGTGAAACTGTTGGGTAAGTATTGAGATTACCGGACTTAAAGACTGAAGAGTGTGGAGGCTTTATGTGGGTCAGGGTTATGGTGGATGTCTCACAACCACTATGCCGTTAGAGAGTAGTCACACGCGATGATAGTAGAGAATTCTGTCTCTTTCAAATATGAAAGGCTTCCTAACCTTTGCTATTGGTGTGGATGCCTCACTCATAATGACTGAGACTGTGATAACTGGATTAAAAGCAAGGGATCACTTACTGAAGCGGACATGGAATACAGGGCATGGATGAAAGCTTCCTAACTGATTGGAGCTCATAACTCTGTGGTAGCTATACTGGGGTTTTACTCAAAGAAGAAGGAAGAACGATTCGGCCAACGGCAGTCCGATGAGACAGGGGACTCAATGGTAGCTAGGGTAAAGCAAGCCACACTAGGTACCAAGATGGTAAGTGATAAATATAGCAACTCTTCCTCTGACTCAATCAATATTAATTCTTTCCAAACTGATAATCATACTATGTTTATGCCCATCGATCCTTTCCATATAGAAAATAATGTAGTTGACCCTAAACACTTAGACACGGGCCCAGGACTTGACTTTACCTCAACCAAAATTTTTGAAAAGCGATTAGAATCCATAAACCACAATTTGAGGAAATATGTTATCCCCATGCACACATCGGATGACCACACGTCCCCTATCATTATCCAACCTAGTCATATGCCACCTCAGCCTATACTTACTCACCCTCACTCCTAGAAAATTAATGATACCCCAAGCCCGACCACACAGATATCTGACCTCCCAACCACCAATTCCAAACAGTACACACCAACTTACCCGAATCCACCGAGAGATATCAAAGAATCCCAACATACCCAACTCTCCACCCCACTAGACCCATGCCTTCTCTTGGAAAAGAATGTTCAGAGTTGCTGTTGATCATTCACACAATTTGAGCCCAGTCAGTGGAATTAAACAAGCTCTAACCCAGGATAAGGCTCGGTCTGAGTTACCAAGTAAACGTTATACAGTTTCACAGGTTGATGAGTATAATAAAATGATATTGGCAGAGGCTGGTTTCCAGCCCTACTAGAAGCAATGAGTCTTTTAGTATAGAATTGTCGCGGGCTTAGGAACCTGCGTACAGAAGATCAGTTTGCAGATTTCGTGTGGGCAAAAGATCCTTTTGTCGTGTTTTTAGCCGAGACATGAACAGACAAGACAAGGCTAGAATAGGTTAAAAAACGTATCCAATTTAAAAATTTGCTATGGTTCCAAGATGTAATAAGGCCGGGGGGTTGGCAATTTTATGGAAGGAAGGATTTCCTTTGGATATTGAAAAATACTCAAAGAACTATATTGATACAATCATCAACAAAGGCAAGGAGAATGCATGGAGATTTACAGGTTTTTATGGAGAACCAGACACTAATAAGAGACATGAAGCACAGTCCAAGCTACGAGCTCTAAAAAATCATGGGCTACTACCATGGTTGTGTGCAGGAGACTTTAATGAGATTGCACAACAATCTAAGAAGCAAGATGGGCGATCAAGACCCCATAATCAAATGCAGGCCTTTCAGGATATACTTGATGAGTGTGGATTTATGGACCTTGATTTTGTTGGTTTCCCTTTCACTTGGCACAAACACTATCCCAACTTTACAGTATGGGAAAGACTAGACTGAGCAATTGCTACTAAAGAGTGGTTTTCAATGTTTGCAAGTTCAAAGGTGCACCATCTAGATGTCAACTCTTCAAATCATAAAGACTTATGGATTTCACTAGAACATATGAATTGTAGTTTTCAAAAACCCTTCCGCTTTGAACAGATGTGGATGTCTGAAAAAGGGTTGTAATGACACTATTGAAGCTGTGTGGAGAATAAATTCCACCAAATCATGGGACACCTGTGTACTAAGGAAGATTGAGAAATGTGGGGCGGCATTGTCTAGATGGAGTAAAAAATCCTTTGGTAGCATCAAGAAACAATTGGAAGTCGCTCACAAACAATTGAAAGCAGCAGAACAACATGCTCTCCAGTCTGGTGACTTAAGTCATATGAGGTTTTTGGAGGATGAGGTAAATCAACTCCTTGATAAAGAAGCACAAATGTGGAGGCAGCGGTACAAAGTTGCATGGCTCCATGATGGTGATCGTAATACTCGGTTTTTCCATAGCAAGGCTTCTCAGCGTCGTAGGAGAAACTATATTACCAAGTTGCATGATGCTAATGGAGGATAGTGCTCTAGCCAAGATTAAGTTAATGCGACCATAGTAGATTTCTACCAAACACTCTTCACCTTGGATAGCCTTAACAATTTTGAAGAGGTCATTAAGAATGTTCCACAGGTTGTAACTGAAGAGATGAATGACATGCTTGTGGCTAAATTCACCATTGAGGAAGTGGAGATTGCTTTGAAACATATGGCACCCCTAAAAGCACCCGGTCCAGATGGTATGCCTCCTCTCTTTTACCAAAGTTATTGGTCCTTACTTGGGCCTAATGTGTCATCCATTATCCTACACTATCTCAAATCGGGCTCTCTTCCTTAAGACCTTTGTCATTATTTTATTACATTGATTCCTAAGGTAAAAGATCCGACATATGTATCTGAGTTTAGACCTGTTAGCTTGAGCAATGTTTTGTATCGAATTTTTGCTAAAGTTCTAATAAATCATTTGCAAGCTATTATGCCTAATCTTATTTAAGAACATCAGAGCGCATTCATGTCTAATAGGTTGATTTCAAATAATATCTTGGTGGCCTTTGAGACTTTACACTACATGAGGAATCACAATAAGGGGAAAATTGGCTTTATGGCCTTGAAACTTGATATGAGTAAGGCATACGATAGGGTGGAGTGAGAGTACATGGAGAAAGTAATGACCAAGATGGGTTTTCACCTTAGATGGATACAATTGATGATGATGTGTATCACTAAAGCCTCGTACTCAGTGTTAATTAATGGGGAACATCATGGGCATATCACCCCAACACTTGGTTTGCTCCAGGGAGACCCATTATTCCCTTACCTCTTCCTCATGTGTATTGAAGGTCTACATGGTTACTAAGTCGGACAACCAACAATGGTGACATTCGGGAGGTATCTCTTTGCCGAAATAGGCCCAAAATCACTCATCTTCTCTTCGTCAGTGATAGCCTAATTTTCTGCAGAGCTAAAGAGGAAGAATGTCAGAGTTTACTTGAGGTATTGGCCAAATACGAGAGAGCTTCTGAACAACAAATCAATTGTACTAAAACCACAATCTTCTTTAGTAAATCCACCATTGCAGACACTAAAATAGTGATTCAAAACATGTTGGGTGTTAATATTGTTCGGCAATACGAGAAATATCTTGGCCTTCCTTAACTAGTTGGCTGAAATAAGAATGAAAGTTTCACATACATCAAACAACAAGTGTGGAAGAGGATTCAAGGGTGGGAAGGCAAGCTACTTAGTCAGGAGACTGAGGGCCGAGAGATATTAATTAAGGTGGTGGCACAATCTCTCCTGACCTATACCATGGCTTGCTTTAAACTCCCTGTTTCACTCTGTCACAAACTTGAGAGCATGATTTGTAGATTCTTTTGGGGGCAAAGGGGAGATAACAAGAAGATCCACTAGGTGACGTGGTTGGAACTCTGCAAGCCAAAGACACAGGGTAGTATGGGGTTTAAAGACCTGTCTTTATTCAACAATGCACTCTTGGCTAAACAAACTTGGCGGTTGCTTCATGACAAGTCATCTTTGTTCTACCGTTTTTTCAAGGCAAAGTTCTTCCCTGATATTACGGCTATGAAGGCCAAAATTCCAGCCAACTCTTCGTATGCTTGGAAGAGGATTACGAAGGGTAAGGATGTGATCAAATGAAAGGCTAAATGGAGAATAAGGTTAGGCAGGTCTGTCAACATTTGGGGTGAAAATTGGTTACCCACCACAACTAATTCCAAGGTTCTTTCACCATGAATTGAAGGAAGGGGAGTGAGCATGGTTAGTGACTTGATTGATCCAGACCTTAAGGAGTCTAGAACGAATGTTATTGATAAATTTTTTTTTTTTTAATGATTTTGAGGCAGCCATTATCAAAAACATGCATCTCTGCAGATCAATACAGGATGATGTCTTAATTTGGTTGTTTAACCCCAATGGAGTGTACACAGTCAAGTTAGGATATAGATACTTGCATGAACAACAGACTCACGACCAACCTGGGCCATCTAATGCTTCGGTGCTCAAGCCACTATGGAAGAAGATTTGGGGGCTTCAAGTCCCAAATAAAGTTAAGTACCTTGCCTGGAAAGCTTGTAAAGATTCATTGCCAACCTAGACAACCTGGTCTGAAGAAGAGTCATTACTAAGGACTGTTGTGATGCCTGCAAGATGCATCATGAAGATGTTGTTCAAGCCTTATTCCTTTGCCCAACCTTGCAGCCTGTATGGAGATCTCGGGCAAATTGGGACCATAGCATGCTTCAAGCGTGCTCCTCTTTCACTGACATTTTTTAGCTCAATTTTGCTGGTAATAGGGACCTTAATCTCTTTGCTGCTGTGCTATGGACAATATGGAATAGGAGGAATAGTTTGCGTTTAGGGAAGCCAGCAATCCCGCTTGGCCAAGTGATTTGCTTTTGCTCAAGACTGAATCCTGGAGATAAGCACTTGCAGTGTTGGTGTTCAACTACCTTGACAACGCAGAATAATCTCTTTGCTACTGTGCTGTGGACAATATGGAATAGGAGGAATAATTTGCGTTTAGGCAAGCTAGCAATCCCGCTCGACCAAGTGATTTGCTTTTGCTTAAGACTGAATCCTGGAGACAAGCATTTGTAGTGTTGGTGTTCAGCGACCTTGACAACACAGAACAACAGTTTGGAAAGCACCGACCTAGCATGCCTACAAGGTTAACTTCGATGGAGCTACATTTGCAGAAGAAGGTCTTGCTGGCTTAGGAGTGGTGATCCATAATGAACAAGGACTGATCATGGCTTCGCTTACTCAGCAAATACCCCTACCTGCTTCGGTTATAGAGGTAAGAGGTCTTGGTTGCACGGAGAGCATTGGAACTCACACTTGAGCTTGGCTTCAACAACATCATTCCTGAAGGAGACTCTGAAATCCTTTTTAAGTCCTCGGAGACGAGATGCAACTCTTTGGCTCACTATGGCCACCTGACTGCAGATATTCAAGTTCTTATGTATCAGTTTTCATTGATGAGTTTATCTTATGTTAGGAGGCAATGTAATGGGTTGGCACATGCTTTAGCTAGATGAGCATCCTTTACCCCTTTTATGTCGGTCTGGATGGAAGAAATACCACCAGAACTTAACTCTATATACATGGCTAATTTGAATGCCCTAAGCTAATAATATATCCTTGTCTTGATTCTCCAAAAAAAAAAAAAAAAAAAATTGCTCAAGAACTTTAATAGAACAGAAAAATTATCCAATCACAGCTGTTGCTAACACTCTTTACAACAATTATACACATCCAAAACCTACTAAACTTGTATACAAATTAGAACAACAGCACAACTGAACAAATCAAACATAAAAATAAAGTCAAGGAGATAAAGTCATATACATACAAGGTAAGCCCATAAGTCACACCATTGATGAGACTTTCGACATTCAAAAACAAAATGTTATCGATTTTACTTATTACAATCATACGTTGATACAATTTGTTTGTTTAGTAGTAGATGGATTCTCAATTGATGAACGAAGTTTCAATCTACTAAAGCTTGAACTTGAACACCCTAAACACTATGATTTCATTAGGGTTGATGAGCTTCTCTCAAAATGTTTTGATAATACATTTAACGTTAATTTGGAAAGATTAATGTAAAATGTTATCAATCCCTTTTGGGAGGATTTTATTGAACAAGAATTGATAGAGGTCAACAAGAGGCATGAATGAGTGATTTTAAGTAATCATTGTGGAGGAGGTATAAAGTTTATAGATGTTTGCAGAATAAAAGTTTGTACATCAAGATTTATTATGAGTGAGAAAAGATTGATAAGTAGCATATTGATTTGTCTTGTCTTGTGCAGAAGGACAGGATGGAGATGATTATTCAGGGTTCCAATTGATTGTGGAAGATTGCCACAAAACTCGAGGACAAGTTTTCCCCAACCCATAGAGAATGATGCAGATTGGTTAAGAGAGAATAAAATATTTTAATATTTTATGTTGTTTTCTCTTTCCTAGTGGAATTAGGATTTATTTGCTTTTACAAATTCAATTAAAATCCTTTTCCTAGTTGAATTAGGATTTTAATTGTTTTTCTTTTCCTAGTTAAATTGTTTTTCCTTTTTCAAGTAAAAGTAGGTTTATTATTTCTTTTCCTAAAAGGAGTAGGAGAAATTCTATTCTTATATATACTCTTTATAGAAAAGTTAATTATTGTTATGTGTTGATTAATAAAAGCTTGTTAGATAGATTTTCTCTATTATTTTGCCCACTAGCGTAGTGTTCTTGTGGAACTTAGCTTTCATAGAAGAGTTGTAGTAATTGTGTGTTACAGATTTTGCTTCTACACGCTCATGCAACATCAATGTCCTAGTTGGCTAAGAGAGAGAGAGAGAGAGAGAGAGAGATGGCCAAAATGGCCACATACCACTATTTGGCAAAATATGTAGTGTTTTACCACAGTTTGAGAAATATTTTGCCTACCACTCTTTTGAAACTCGAGTTTCACAAATTCAAGTTTAGCACATCACTCAAGTTTTTGAGTTTTATAAAAAATGGCACTTGGAACTCAAGTTTTATAAACTCGAGTTCCTTGTACATAAAGTTCAATAGACTTAAAATTTCTTGTTTACACAGTTTTATTAGCATGCAAACCAACATTGATTGACTTTAATTTGTGATGTCATCCCTCTACCCCATGCCCAGCACCACTGTCAGCTTTATTTGAATAATTTCCCTCTCCAATACCTTAGATAAAAGAGTTAGAAAGGCATGCAAAGTACACTGATGTAATGTGTGGTAAGATTTTTTTTTTTTTTTTTTTTTAAGGTAAATAATGTTGGGCCATGTGAGTGCTATGGGGAATGGGGTTTTTATTACATGGTAGGTACTCGAGTTTTTGAAACTCGAGTTTCATTTTAAACTCAAGTTTCACAAAATAAGGTTCTAAAAAAGTGGTCGATTGCTAAATATTTCTTAAACAGTGGCAAAACACTACATATTTTTCCAAATAGTGGTATTTGGCCATTTTGGCCAAGAGAGATGGTTAACTTGTGAGAGAGAAAGAGATAAATATCTTGTTGGTACAAATTGATATAAAAGAGAGAGAGAGAGAGAGAGAGAGATAATAAAAACATCATCTAAATGCCAATTTCTGTGTTAAATTGAAGTTCTTAAACCAAGTTTCTATGACTTTTACAAATTCAACTCTTTGATCTTGTTTCCTTTCGTTTTTTTTTTTTTTAATAATGTTTTTAATGGGCCTCAGGTGGGTAAAGTGTCAAATTTCAAATCATAAGTAGGCAATTTAAATTTTGTTCAAGCCACATATTGGTATGTTGTAATTTGCCCCAAGAAAAATATACCACAATGTCTGAACAATTAGTTGGAATACCTAAAACATGTATAGTAGACTTCATGTTGGGAATTTACACAAATTCTTATTTTTGTGAGAAATGAAAAATAGATAAAAATAACACACACATAAGGAAATCAAATGAGACAAGAAATTATGTAATTTAACAATTTGCCTACATTCATGGAGTTGTAGTGATTTAATATTTCCAAAAAAAACATATATATATATATATATATATATATAAGATGTGACAATACAGTGTTTCTCTCAAAACAATACGGCCTATCGACTCAAGCCACCACTCCATGGACTAGGCCTCAGAAAATTTCTCACTAAAACCGTAGCACTTTTATATTGAGTCAAATCATAATCTAGATCAAACACTAACCAGGTTCCACATATCCCACCACTTAATACACTTGTTGAAGGGTCAAGTATGTTGCTTTGCCTAGAGAATGAAAATTACCCACTACTTGATGTAGAGAAGGCTCACAAAGATTTTGAAGGTGCACATCAACCCTACATGGTGCATGAAGTGGAATAACTTGATATGATAATATTTTCTATTTGCCAAGATATGGTTATATTATTTTCAACACTAATTCCACCTATTGATTTTATCATATCTAAAATTTATTTCCCCTAAAAAAAAATCTAAAATTTATTTAACATTATGGTGGAATAAAAAGCATCTTTGAGGAGGAACTAGTCTGTGGCCCCTTAGAATTCATGATCCTAAATGAAATAAGAAAGAAAAGCAAAGTGGATCAACACACGACTTAATGGTTTGAATATGAATATGACGCTTCACTAAATGGATGCAATCTATATGAAATGAACATGAATATACATGACCAAAATATCCATTAAGGCCAATTACAAGGTTTAAAAATCAATCACGTCACTCAAACGATGGTTACACAATAAAATGTCACTCACGCATCTTTTTGAAAACATGGTATGCAACATGATAAACAACCATGGATTAAGTGAAGGATCACACATAAAAATGTCCAAAATTTACACTCACATGGCCTCAATGGCACCAAAGGTGAAAAACCCCATTATGTACAAACATTTGACAAAAAGCAATTGAAAAACACACACACACACACATTTTGTAAAAACTTGTAAAAACCTCAATTCATAAACCTAGATATGAATCTACGTTATTTTATTATGTAAATGCAAAGAAAATATCATGAGATTACCTTGATATGATGAGTGAAAGATGTTGGAATCAAAGTTATGGTTAAACTGAAATTTGAAAGAGTGTGAAAGAGATAGGGGTTTAGAGTCAAACGACCATGAGAAAGAAAATTAAAGGCCAAATCATTAAAATACATGTTTGAGAATCTCAATTGACCTAGTGTCTATCGAGACATTTTGTATGACCTTTGTTGGCCAAGTGTCTAATGAAAATTCTTGCAATGGAAAATATAAAAGTTCGGACTCTCAGCTCTCATAGAGAAACCATATTAATTCACTGTCCACATGTAAAAATTACTTGCACAAAGATTAAAAGCATAAAGAAAAACATATCTTTGGCTGTTTCACATAAAAATTAATGAAAATTCTTTGGACTAGAGCTGTTGGTTCTACATCATTTTCCATCTTTGTGGATCTTGAGGAAGGCTCATGCTTTGGTCAAAGCTATAGATGTCCTCAACTCCATTTGAAGTGTTAGGAAATGCAGGTTTCCACTGCCCTACAAGAGGGCTTAAGATGTTGACTTCATACCCCATATCTGGTCCTTGGTATGGCTTAGGACTAGTGCAAAGTCCTGCTAGCTCAGCCACTTTGTGTATGCTCTCCATCATCTCCTCATCAGGGTTAATAGTTTGGTCAATGGCATTGGTAATGCTCTCCTTGTTGTTTAGAATCCTACAGAACCATGTGACCAAATGAGGGTTCTCATCTGGCAAAGTATCATCTACAGCTTTTCTTCCAGTAATCAGCTGCATCAAAACCACTCTGAATGCATATACATCCGCTTTGGTGGTCACTGTTCCTGTAGCTGTTGACAAGGAAGGGAACTCATCAAGCTGACTTGCAATGGTTCAACTAGTGACATCTAACTAGAAAATAATTATTCATGGTGAACATTGGTGTCAACATACTTGGTAATTGGTATGACACAAGCACATGAAGAGAAGAGATTATATACATATAACAACAACAAGCCCTAGCCTCAAATTGTAAGGATGTTTATAGATCATCAATAGATTAGTCAAGGTTGACTATACGTATATCTTGGAGAGTCAAAATTTCAGTTTGGAAGTTGGGAAAAATTAAAAGACATGAATGGAATTAATCATAAAATTGTTAACATGTATGAATAATATATATATGTAAAATAATGCACTATCATACAAAATGAAATGCAAATGTAAATTGTAATTTATTCTTCATTCTTAGATTAATTTACTTAGTTGCTCTCAATTTTTTTCATATTTTTGAAATTTCTTCATGATTTTTTTTTTCAATAATCTGATTAATCAAGATAAATTGATAAAATAAATAAAATATAAAAATGTTAAAAATATCACAATATGCCTGGAAAGCTGTACGCTAAGTGCATTGATTGCTTTAAAAAAAAATTGAAGAACTCTATATTTCTTTATTTATTTTTCTAATCATTTAAATTTTGAGTTTATAGCAAAAACCTAAAGGTCAAATGTAAAACTTACAAGAAATTATATATCAAGTTGGATAGGTAGGATGAAGAAAATAATTTTTATGAACTTGTTAAGATTTGGGAAATGAAATAAAGAGACTTGCATTGCTTCCAATGCATTCACGATGAAGATCAAAAAGTGTTGAGTAAAAGAAGATAAGCATTAAGCAGATTTAAGAAGCATGAGGACTGATATGGAAATAACATAAAAGAGTGGAGTGATGTGGACTTGCGGCCCAATCATTCCCATAACACCCATGATTCTAAAAATGGCAAAAATCATGGAGCAATGGGAGCATTATGAAGTCTATACTAAATTACTAATAACGTTCCATCGTCAACAACAAGAATGAGAGAATATTTACAACCTTATCATTATACACAAATAAGAAAGTTCATTGACGTATCGAAGAAGTTTCTGCCGACATCTATTTCCTCAGTGATATGATTTTCCTTGATTGTGCAAATCTTTTGGGAGATTGTCTAAGTTTTGAAAGACTATTCATCACTAAACTCTTTCAAATTCAATTTAGGCACAAGAACATAAAATCTTAGGCTTTAGTTATCAAATTCAATTAAGGCACAAGAACATAAAGTCTTAGGCTTTACTTACCTCCATATTCTGGCGCAAGATAACCAAATGTCCCTGCTAATCGCGTCGATACAGAGTACTTCTCATCAGGCACAATTTTAACCAAACCAAAATCCGCAACCTTGGCCCTCATATCATCCCCAAGAAGTATGTTGGAAGGTTTTAAATCTCTATGAATGAAAATTTGTGTAGCTAAACTACGCAGGTATTCCACTCCGCGTGCCACATCCATTGCTATTTGAATCCTCTGCATCCAAGTAAGAGGAGAACACCCACTCTCACCCAAATCAAACAAATGTTGTGTTAACGTCCCTTGTGGCATATACTCATATACCAAAAGCCTCTCGTTGCCATTGATACAGCATCCTAAAAGAGAAACCAAATGCCTATGCCTCACTTTAGTAAGGACAGAAATCTCAGCCTGAAATTCTTTGATTCCTTTGCCACCCATTGCTGAAGATTCCATCCTTTTCACAGCAACCTTAGTCCCATCATGGTATTCTCCTTTGTAGACAACTCCAAAACCTCCCCTGCCCAAAATGTTATCTTCATTGAAATTATTGGTCACCTGTTCTAGAACTTCAATCGAGATTTCAATATTCCGTACACTTGTGCCTCCATTTTCAGGATTCTCCACTCCTCCAAACTTCTTATGCCTACTACTAACGTAACATTTAATCGAGACAAATAACACAACCACATAAAATATGATCACAGCAATAACAATACCAGCAATTATACCAGGCAAGACAGAAGTACCATTTGAACCCATTCCAGCCGTATTCCCATCAGGCAATGTGCCATTCTTCCCAATCAAAGGATTCCCAGTCGTAGTTAGGTTCACAGAATCTCCGAATTTGGGTATCAACCCAGTAAGGTTATTGTTCGAGACGTCAAGAACCTGAAGGCTTGTCATATTGGTCAAAGCATCCGGAATGGAACCCGTCAAACTGTTATCACCCAGATACAAATTCCTCAAAGATATGAGTTTCGTAAAGGCAGGAGAGATCGTCCCAACAAATTTCTGCTTAGTAAAATTGATAGTGACAATATTACCTTGTGAATCGCAGATAATGGAAGTCCAGCCAACGCAGGGGTTGTTACCTGTCCAAGAATTGGCAAGCTTGATTGGATACCCAAATGCCACAGCGATTTCAAGCAATGTGGTCACTTGGTGATCACAAGGACCTGTGGTGTTTTTACAGAAATTGTTACCATCAAGAGTGTAAGTAGTCACGCTAGATGGGAACTGTGGGTAAGGCCCTTGGAGCTCATTGTTATCCAAGGAAATGCTTTTCAATGTGGGAATTGAGATCAACGAGTCTGGGATTGGGCCTGTGAACTGGTTGTCTCTAAGCTGAAGTTCGAACAAACTTGTACATTTTGACAAGTCTGGGATGGGACCTGTGAACTGGTTCTGGATTAGCCACACTTGGGACAACTGTGTCATCGACGACAACACGTCAATGGTACCCGACAAGCCATTTTGCTGGCTGTTGAGCCAGAGGTTTTGAATCCCGGATCCTCCGAAGGATTTAGGTAAAGTGCCATTGAGATTATTGTAAGAAAGTCGGAGATCCTGAAGACTCGGGAAGGAACCAAAGAAATCTGGTAAAGACCCAATAATATTTGCATTGATAGCATAGAAAATTACCAAACTAGTGGCCTGACTCAACTCGGTGGGGATGGTCCATGGTGCAAGATTAAGGTTTTCGCTCATGGTTATGTTTTGTAACCTTGTGAGTCCTTGGAAGAAACCTGAAGGAATGGAGGAGAAATTGTTTTTGTCAAGGTAGAGGCATTAGAGAGAAGTGAGGTCGGCAAGGGAGGGGATCGGTCCAGAGAGTGAGAGGTTTTGGAGAGAAAGAATGGTGAGTCGGGTGAGAGTGCCGAGATCGGAAGGAAGAGTCCCTGTGAGAGACTGAGAAACTAAGGTGGTGATGGTGACACGATTGCTTCTGTCGCAGATAACGTCTTTCCACTCGCAGTAGTCTGTGGTGTTGGACCAACCGCTTGGGGCGGTGCCGAAGGAGGCTAGAAGCTTGGCCATGACTGCAGCGTCATTGGCAGATGAAAGAGTTAGAAAGGAGAAAATTAAGGTGGAGAGATAGATCAGCCGAGCCATTTGAAATTGAGTGAGAAATGGGTTTGAAGTCTGGCAGTCTCGGTGACCGTTTGGATTGCGATGAATATATGTGCGAGTGCGTTTGCATTTTTTAGTTGACCCCACAGTACTGTTCACAGGGAAACGGATCCTTTCCATTTCCATTTGAAATGGAGAGGCTCCATTTCACGGTGGAGATTCAAACTAGGCAGATCCATGCTCAACACTCATCCACGTCATTTAAAATTTAAACCAACACTTAAACCGTAGTTCAGGGAGCTTAACTCAGGTTTAACTCAACCGGACCAAAAATCCTCACACACCCAGCCGTTCAAGCTCTCTCTCTCTCTCTCTCAAATTTCAAACTTCAAACTCTCTCAACCTCCCTCAACTCAAACCCATCAGCAAAATCAAAGAAAAATCCTCACACACCCAGCCCAGCCGTTCAAACTCTCTCTCTCTCTCTCAAATTTCAAACTTCAAACTCTCTCTCCATGTAGGCACGCATATCTTCAAAACCCAGTTCAAAACCCAGCGATCTAACATGCAAAATCTTCAAAACCCAGCGATCTAAGGCCAACCCATTGTGCCTGCCACCACCACCACCGCCATCTCCACCTTTATTCTTATTACCAGGCCACAAAGACAGAGATTTCAGAGGGTACGCGAAAGGAAACCTCAAAAACGGCGCCGTTTTCTGCTAAGGCTTAGCGCTCACCTGAGACGGCGTCGTTCGGAGCTCCCCAGTTGCAGAGATCGTCCCATGATGATGGATCCCAATTCCTGTCTTCAAACACAAACTATCCATTTATGTTTCTTTCTTTCTTTCCTTTGTTTTTTTTTTTTTTTTTTCTTCGTTACTTTTGATGATCTATAAATTATAACGTTGCGCTTGGCTTCTCTCTTAGAAACTGTAGAGACTTTTAAAAGGCGCACACGCGATCTTTGAACTTTACAAATGGTCTTCTTCTTTTCTTTTCTTTTATAAAAGAGAGACACGGAAGGATCAGAGAGAGAGTAAGGGTTGGGGTTGGAGAGAATCGGGTGTAGAGAAAGATTTCAGACCCAAATCAGAGAAGTTTAGAAGTTGATGATCCTTCAGGTTTGATCTATGGAGGGAAATGAGATTGAGAGACAGAGAAAGAGATTTTGGTCGGAATTCTTTCATTGCCTTTGCTAGGAAAAAGGGTGCTGTTGAAGAGGTAAATCTTTCACCATTCATTTACTTGAATGTTGGTTTAGTTTCTGGGTTTTCTTGCATGTTCAATTTTGAAGACTGGTTGGTGCTATATTGATGAAATGCTGTGATAGACTTCAATTGTCAAAGAGTAATCCATATTTCTTGGTTTGGTTTCTGGGAATTTGATTAATTGCATTTGTTTAGCTTCTGGGCTGGTATTATTGGGTTATTTTCGAGAATTGGTTGATGGTAATATAAAGAAAACAATTAATTTAATGGGTGGTGCATTGATGAATTTGGTTCATTGATTATTAATTTAGATATTTTAGTGTTTGGTCTTTTCGTTTTAGAATCATTGCGATCGATTCATGCTGAAAAAATGGGGATAGACATTAGTGCAAACAAGAATTCCAAACATGAAATAAAAAATTGTGCAGTGGATATCATTGTTTTTATAAAACCAATTGTATAGTGGTTATCTGAAATACTTGGATTCTATTCTGCAAATTAAATTTACATAGTGCCAATTTCGGGTTCCAACTTCCAAGGCCATTGCTAAAGGATAATGCACTAGGCTCTGAAAGACAGAGAAGGTTAGGGTTGATGCCTAATCTCCATGGCTACTGCTAGCAGACCTTTCAAATGAATTCCTCAAAAGTTAGGAATTTTTTTTTTGTCCAAATTGGAGTATTTCTTGATCTGTTTTTTTTTTCATGTGTATGACAGTATGATGAGTTTAAGTGTTTATAGTCTAGCTGCTTGTGCAGACTGTGAGCAGAGTCACGTTAAGACTAAACATGCCTTTATAGTCTAGCTGCTTGATCTGTTTTTTTTTTTTTTTTTCATGTGTATGACAATATGATGAGTTGAAGAACAAGTAACAATAATTTTGTGTATCATGGTGCAGGCTTCGAGTAACAATTGATCGCAAGCCAGAAAATGGACACTTCAAGACAAGAGGGGTGGGGAAACTTGATGAAGTAAAAGATGGAAAACTGAATGAGGAGTGCTATGCACAGCTTCACAGTGCATCAGCTGCACCATGCCCTGCACATAATGGCCTAGAGTCTTCAAAAGTAGTATTCAAGTCCAATGCCAAAGGAAAATACACGTTTGGGTTGGAATTTTTGTTATTTTAATCAAAGTGTTTATTTTAATGGAATTTTTGTTATGTGATCAAAGTGTACATTTTAATAAAATTTGTTCGATTGTAAGGATTGAATTTTGATTGTAAGGATTGTGACAATTGTTATTGTAAGGATTGTAAGGATTGAATTTTGATGTAAGGATTGAGTTTTGATTGTAAATAAGGATTGTGACAGTTATTGTAAGGATTGTAAGGATTGAATTTTGATTGTAAATAAAGATTGTGACAGTTGTGAGTTATTGATATTTGTAGGTATTTTTAAGTAGGTGTAAGGGTGTGTTGCACAGGTGGTGTGATTAAAGCTGCTGTGTGTGTAAGGAGAGGAAAAGGATTGTAAAACTCATGCAAAAGAAAAATTGACACACCTATATCTATAAAAAAACAACTCCTACCCAGCATTACAGCAACACTTATATATAAAAACTTAATTATGCAGCAACACTTATGCAGCAACACTTAATCAAAACTTGGCTTAGTTATATAAATTTTTTCTCCAAACAGCAACACTTATATATAAAACTACTTTTGCCTAGCATAACAATTATGCAGAAAAACATGATTATGCAGAATGTGTAATACCAAACCTATGCAGTAACAGTAATTATGCAGTAACAGTAACATTAATTATGCAGTAACAGTGCAGTAACAGTAACAATATTATGCAGTAATTATGCAGTAACAGTCACAGTAATTATGCAGTAATTATGCAGTAACGGTCACAGTAATTATGCAGTAACAGTGCAGTAACAGTAACAGTATTATGCAGTAATTATGCAGTAACAGTCACAGTAATTATGTAGTTTGCAGTAATAGTCACAGTAATTATGCAGTAACAGTAACATTAATTATGCAGTAACAGTGCAGTAACAGTAACAGTATTATGCAGTAATTATGCAGTAACAGTCACAGTAATTATGCAATTTGCAGTAACAGTCACAGTAATTATGCAGTAACAGTAACAGTAATTATGCAGTAACAGTTACAGTAATTATGGAACAGTAATTATGCAGTAACAGTCACAGTAATTATGCAGTAACGGTCACAGTAATTATGCAGTTTGCAGTAATAGTCACAGTAATTATGCAATAACAGTAACAGTAATTATGCAGTAACAGTCACAGTAATTATGGAATAGTAATTATGCAGTAACGGTCACAGTAATTATGCAGTAAGAGTAACAGTAATTATGCAGTAATTATGCAGTAACTGTCACAGTAATTATGTAGTAACGGTCACAGTAATTATGCAGTTTGCAGTAACGGTCACAGTAATTATGCAGTAACAGTAACAGTAACAGTAACAGTAATTATGCAGTAATTATGCAGAAATTATGCAGAAATAGTAACAATTTCTGCAGCAAAAATAATTATGCAGAAATTAACACCTTGCAAAGATACATCAGACATGCAGATTAAGTATTCTTTCGAAATAATAAAAAATATAAACATTTGAATGTAACTAAGTTTTGGACCATCAAAACTCCAGTCCTAAACTAGGAAAATTACAAAATATGAGCACTTAATCTCAGCATGTATCATAAATTATAAAACATGATCCTAAACTAGAAAAATGGCTTGACTTTATGAACAATCGGATTCCATCCACTTGTAATACTTTCTTGAGTCAAGGGACCTCCACTTGCAACACTTCCTTGAGTCAAGAGACCTCCTGCACCATTAATTTTGTTGTTGGAGCCTACAACACTTGATGTACTCTCTAAATGTGATGTTAATGCAATACTTGCTGATGAGCCTCCTTGATGTACTGTAGAACTTGTAGAAGCCGACTACAAAAAATCCAATTACACGTTACACATATCACAAGCTTAGCATTAAAATTATCAAATCATGCATCTAAACTATTATTAATATCAAAATAAAATATATAATTGTAAATATCTTTACCATTAAAAGTTGTGTAAAACTAGTAATATTTCCAGAAGATATATCTTCAGTTTTCTTTTGTGCCATGACGTCAGGTGCATATATTTCCTGTAAAAATTGTACTAGTTTAGCAACAATAATAGTATACCATATTAATGTGTAAAAATAAAATAGAATGGTGAAAATAAGGATAATTGAAGATTACCTCCTGCACTTTTCTTTTCTTTGTTTGCTTCTTTGATGTGCCTTCCTTTGGTTTCCTCATCTTTTCTATCCATGATTTCGGCCTACGCTTTTTATTACGATAAATCTCTCTTTTTTTAATCCCTTTTGGTACAATCGTAATCGAAGCACATACTTGATCTTCTTTGTCTGCAAAATCAGTGGAAGGCCTAATGATGTCTTCTTCTACATTAACTTTGCAATTCCTAAGGTCACTGAGTTTTTTTTTCAAATCTGCAATTGCTAAGCTTAGAATATTATGGCCTTCTTTAGTTTCACATGCCTCATTCACCAATTGAATATATTTTGGACATAAATCTCGATACCGATCTACATATTCTAGTCGAGTATCCGGCTCAATGTTATGTGTTGTGCAATTTTTTCCGCTTCCATCTTTTGCATCTCTTCTCCACCTCTTCATGATATATCTATTAGGAATCAACTTGATATCCAATGCATCAAGAACTTTCAAACCATGCCTACATAAAATACCAAATGACTCAAACTTTCTGCAACTACAAGATAAAGTCTCATCTAATGGATTCCACATGACCTCATATTTTCCATTTTGATTGAAAACTCCAATCACATAACTATGTGTTTGACTCACATTGCGATCTAGGATGGCAAGTGCCATTACCTCTTCAAATTCTGTCTGAAATAAATCAAACAACTTAGGCGTGTACACTGTTGCTACTTGGTTAAGCATAGGAGAGGTTTTGAGCTTTAATCTTGGAAATTTCTGTCTAGAGTTGTATTATGCTTCTAACTCCTTATCCCGCTTTTGACTGACAATTGTTTCAAAATGAGTGAAAAACTCTACTATATTGAGATCAGTACGTAAGCAATCCTTCAAGTCAGCATTGAAACTCTCACTAAGCTGGGTTGTCTTCATTCCTGCAGTGAAAGTTCTCTTAACATATGCTTGGGCCCATTTTTCCTTCAATTTAAATAAATCAATTAGCCATTTATTTTCACGAACATCGTACTTATCTAGCATTTCATTCCAAGCTGTAAGAAACTCATCTTCACCGTCATACTCATAGATACATGCTAAGAAATCAGCGTTAAATTGAGGCTCAGTTTTTAGTAAATGACCTAAGTGTTTCTCAGCATTCTGCCACATATGCCAACTACACAATGCATGATATGTCTTAGGCATGACTACTTTTATTGCAGCTGACATTGCTGCATCTTGATCTGTGAAAATAGTGATTGGCTTCTTTTCAGACATTGCTTCTAAGAAGGTCTCAAATAACCATACAAAAGATTCAATTGTTTCATCATATAAGAGTGCACCTCCAAATACAACAGTTTCTCTATGGTGATTGAGACCCAAAAATACTCCAAGTGGCCTTGCATCTCTATTTGTACTATACGTTGTATCAAACGTTATTACATCACCGAAGTGGCTATAGTTAATGATCATTCTTGCATCGGCCCAAAAGATATTAGTAATCAACTCTTCACAATCCAATTGAGTAGCGAAATAATATGAAGGATTTTCCTTAAGTTGACGACTGAAATATCTTCCCAAGCTAGCAGCTGCCCCATGCTCCATGTCTCTTTGTCGCTTACTGCGTAAGTAGTTTTTCTGATCTTGCTTGGTAAAACCAAGATTATCATATCCACCAACTTGCTTACTAAGAAGCTCATAAGATTGCTTTAATCTTAATCCCGATTCATGTGCCAAATCAATTTCAATAGCATGAGTTGCATCTACTTTCCGCTGTGATGGCATCATGTGCACAGTTGATGGAAGGTGGAGATAGTGGTTATGCTCAGCAATAAATTCACTCACCACATATTTTTTACTATCTCGATTAAGTATGATAACCAAACGTGCTTCACAGCCACATCTTGTTTCTGCTCGTGGATTTTTTACATTCTGATCTCTCTTGTCTTTGCCTCGAATTCCCTCCTTTGCACACACAAATCTCCTTGAAGTAACCACTCCAGTCTTTTTACATTTATTTACATACTCTTTTCTAATACTAAAACCAGCCTTTCTGCCATATTCATTATAAAAACCATATGCAATCTCATCCGCTTCAAACTCCATCCCTTTAAATGGGGTAGATTCCATGGGCACATTAGAAGGAACATGTATTCCCATCATTATCCCTAGAAAAAATTGAACATAAATTTATTATAACTTTCACCTGTCATTTGTTTTCAAAATAGAGATGATGTAAAAAAAAAAAAAATGAGGATGTAATGAATGATCAACATACTAATAAGGATGTACCTCATATGAGAGAAATCTTATATATCTTTGTTACTAAACATAAAATTCAAGATGACTAAGCATGATTTCAACTCAACTCACTCAAAGGCCAGTCAATTTAAACATGACAGTAATAAACATGTTCTTTAAAATTTTGCATCCATAATATGCCATCAAAAATCATTATAAAGGAATCTTCTTATTATGATTAAAGAACTTATTTATTATGAGATTTTTTTTTTTTCAAAAGAGAAATTTATTAATTTAAATATCTAAACCTTGTGATCAACACCACAATAGTATCCTTTTGATCACCTCTTTATATATGTCCATAATCCACATTAAGCGTACAAGTAATCATTTTTTAATTTCATATAAACTCATCATTGATACTATTTTCTTATGAACCGATTATAGTTAGTTTGTGCATCATTGAAATATATATATACATATATATATATATATATATATATATATATTTTAAATTGTGCCACTAAACTTATTGATTACACTATGAATTAGGATCATGTGTGTAAGGATTTTAGTGTTGATCCATTCCATAACATTTTATGGTAATAAATTCAAATTTATTGATGTAATTTTATCCGTTTGAAAATCTAGTTAGTTTTTTAGTTTATACTTTCCTAATCTACTTTCTGAAGTGGTTTCTCCATTAAAGATATTATTTTTTGGTTTTCCACTTCGTCACCAAATGTTATGTCATGCTTAATTGTGCTTTTTATATTACTTATTGATTTGTTAATTGCTTAACTATAGTGAAAAATTAATTGTTTGAGTGGATCACTTCACCAATATAATTTGATAATTTTTCTCATTAATTCACATTGGGGTCTAAATAGAAATTTCAATGTTCAATCTTATTTAATTATATGAAATTTTGTAGGAAGACTCTAACTTTCGTCTAGCCATCAAAACAACAATATAAACTTGTGAGCTTGTTTCTCTGTGTGTAGCTTTTATTGGTGGCCATCAAAACAACAATATGTTCAAGAAATTTTCAATGTTCATTTTCTTATGTTAGGCCCACGTAAGCTTGTTTCTCTGTGTACTAATAAAGATTCAATCTTTATCTAAAAAAAAAAAAGATTCAATCTTTATCTCAAAAAATTAAAAATACTCCTAGAATCATCTAGCCATTATAAAAATTCAATCATTATCTCAAAAAATTAAAAATAAAAATTCAGATAAACTCTACCTTGCATCCAACCACCAAAACAACCGTATAGATATACCTCTGTTTGGTAAGATAGAAATAGAGACGTCTTCTCTGAACCTTTTGTGAAGTTTTTTTTTTTTTGGTTAAAATCTATGAAGCTTTGAACGTGGGCTACCTCTGTTTCACTTTCTCTCTAAAAGGTTTTTTTGTTTTGGTTTTCCAGTGCACGGATATATTTTTGTGAGGATCCGGTGAAGCTTTTTTTTGGTTAAAATCTGTTTCAGCTTTGAACCACACTAACTCTGTTTCAGTTTTCCCTCTAAAACGTTTTTTTTTTTTTTTTTTTTTTTCCAGTGCAACTAACGTTTCTCTCTCTGTTTCTCCATTTCCAGTTCACGGATATACTTTTGTGAGGATCTGGTGAAGCTTTTTTTTTTTTTGGGTTAAAATCTGTGAAGCTGTGAATCGTGGGCTCTGTTTCAGTTTTCCCTCTAAAATGTTTTATTTTGTTTTCCAGTGCAACTGAAGTATCTGCCCCTGTTTCTCCGTTTCCCTCCAAGTTTTTTTTGGTCCAATTGAGTTAAACCTGAGTTAAGCTCCCTGAACTACGGTTTAAGTGTTGGTTTAAATTTTAAATGACGTGGATGAGTGTTGAGCGTGGATCTGCCTAGTTTGAATCTCCACCGTGAAATGGAGCCTCTCCATTTCAAATGGAAATGGAGAGGATCCGTTTCCCTGTTCACAGAGACGTGTGACTATTAAAATTTGCTACAGTATCTTGAGACATACAGCTAGTCTACAGCTTTTGTACTTTTCTTCATTTAAATGTACCTGTTCTACCTTATTTTTGGCCAAGAAAAAGGTTTTCTACAGTATTTTTGTTTTAAAAATTATTTTGTTACAATAATTTTAACAATAAATTTTTAATTTTCAGTAAAATAAACTGTATTCAAATAAATCTTAATGTTCAAAGATAAAGACTTTTTTTCATTTTTTTTGTACGCATGAAAGGAGGGAAACGTGAGAGGGACCGAGTGAGCCATGTTGGAAGGGCCAAGTTACTGTTAGAATTTTTCTAAACCAAAAAAAAAAAAAAATGTCGTGGTTAGAAATTGGTAGGTAAGCTGACCTCCAAAATATTTATTAAAAAAAAAAAAAACTCTTTTTAATATGATAAATTGTTAATAATAGATAACTGTGGGGTCCAAATTTGTTGGGCCTGATACCAACTCCCTAACTTGTAAGCCCAACAAATTCCCAACAATAAATTTGTAGAGTAATGGGTTGAAACAGCTGGGCTAATAGCGGGTTTAGCAACGGTTCATACAAGCAAAAACCATCTAAAAGAAAAATAGAATTAAGACAGGCTTTCTCAACAGGAGAACTCTTTTAGTCTGAAGAGGATTAGAACATAAAGACTTAGTGAATACAAATTTTTTCCTCTCCTTTGTGCGAAACTTGCTCCCTATATATATACACCCCTCTTTCTCATCTTCACCGCACACTTGTCCTCCATCTAGGCATCCACTCGAGTACTAGTCACATCAGCCGTTTGCTTTAATCCCCAGTGAGTGGTGGTGGGTGAAGATACACTGTTCAGGTGTCTTCTCCACATAAATGCGGCCAAGAAAGTTGCTGCAGTGCATTAAATGTGGCGGTGGCAGCTTTATTAGTGAGATATTTTATGATGGCTATGCTTTTGGACGTGCCCGAAGCTCAGCTCTGGCATGGGGGTCTTCGGCATATCTATTCGATTAACTACTGGGCAGCTCCGGTGGGTTAGGTCCCTTCGGCCCAACTAGATTGTCTTCGGATGGTGCGTCTGTCCCTAATGGATTGTATCTCCACCGGGGTGGTAAAGCATTGATACTTTTATCCTCTTCGGACAGAGGGTCCCATCTGAACTGGACCTCAGGCCCAACATATGGCGTTGGGCTTTCTCCCCCACAATAACAAAGTAATATTAGTGGTAAGTTAAATTAGAATCAATAAAAGCATTAACTCAATTGATGTGAAAAATATTGTCAAATTTATTATGAATATAATATTACTCTTTAAAATTTAAACCGTTATTCTTTGAATGGAGACTAAGCTGGCCATGAAGACTTGACTTTGAAACTTATCTTAAATTATTCTATTCTTTGGTAGGAAAGAAAGTTGCACGAAGATTTAGAGGGACCAAGTGAGCCATGTTGGAAGGGCCAAGTTACAGTTAGAATTTTTCTAAAAAAAAAAAAAATTGCCATGGCTAGAAATTGGCAGGCACGCTAACCTCAAAAATATTTTTTTTTTTTAAAAAGGGACTCTTGTTAATATGGTAGATTGTTAGTAGTAGGTAAAAAAGTCATATTAGTGGTAAGTTAAATTAAAATCAATAAAAACATTAACTCAATTGATGGAAGCTAAGCTGGCCGTGAAGACTTGACCTGGAAACTTATCTTAAATTATTCTATTCTTTGGTCCGAAAGAAAGTTGCATGAAAATTTCGGCCATTGCAAATTTCTTCTAATAATGCACCTTGACTTCATAATTGAAGACTTTACATTGTTTCAGACCATTTAGATCCATGAATTCTCATGCACTGATCATGCTTGAGATTGAAGACTAATAGTTTCTTTCTAGCTTTTCTCCACAATGCTTTTAACTTGCTAAAAATCTTGTAATTTAATTGATTGATATTTTCTAATATTTTCAACGGAAACATGTGCACAATGTTCAATCAAGCAATGCTCTTGACTTGAAAAAATATTTTTCTAGTTGCATTTTTACAAAATATGCTATAATATGGATTCTCTAATTAAGTAAGTTTGCATAACCATTTTCATTGATAACGTGGCAAAAATAATTGATATAATGCAGCACAAAGCCTTTTTAGATAAACATCATGAAATTACATAGCACATGTCGTGAACCATAACAACAACATTAATCCTAAACAGGAAAATAATCCAACCCAATGTCTTGTCAATTGCTGTCACACAGATTGAACTTATTAGCCCCCACATGGACACAATAAACGTTACATATATGAAACTTAATAGTCATCCCATAAACAAAACTCAATAACAGTCATATAGACGCGTCTATGCAAGCTGGGTAATCACACTAACATCACACAGAAGGATAAAACATAAGGAGCTTATAGGTTTAAAATAATTAAACTACACAACATATTGTTGAGTGGTTTCAAATAAAATACTGTCAATATCCCACAAGATTTATAAACCTCACAACTTTTCCATAATAATTCCCAAAACATAAGTTTTCCGACCGGTATCATAAATAGTGAATCTCTACAAATTTTCAGGTTATCCTATAAATTCGTTAAATAATTAGGAATTATTTGTTACAAAATATGTAAATCTGAATGATTTTCTATGTGTTGAAAAGAACAAGTTGAATACTTACATATTATTATGATGTTTGTTGAATTTTTAAAAAATTTTCAACTCTGAATCTGCCCCTAAATTTTATAATTAGCCAAATACCTGGGTGCATACAAAACAAAAAATTCTGGACATGCATTTTAGGATATTTAGGACCCTTACTTTGTTTGGTCAACTAGAAAGGGTTTTCTGGGTAAGTACTTTATGTATACCAAACTTGAAAATCTTGATTTGATGTTAATGGGGGAAAACAACTATGAAAATAAAATACTATAAACTATAAAAATTTGTTTTGTAATAATTGAGTTGAATCAATTTGAGTATTAAATCAATAAGATCAATTTATTTTATTTTAGATTTTGAGAAAAATCGAAATTGAGCCATGGAGAATGGGATGCACTTGCCTTCGAAGTTCAAACAATCAAGCTTGGCTAGCTGGATCACCGGACCCCTCTCAACTTTGAGGTTTTTTTTTTTATTATTTTGAGAATAACTTTGGGCTAGATTATATACTTAAGTTTGGAATTTGTTTTTTTTTTTTTTTTTGAATAAACTCCAACTTGTTTACGAACTGTAAGGTTGAATTTAATCAACCATCTTGTTGGCTTTATTCCGTGCCAATTTACTTGTAATTTAGCAATTAGTAACCTTGTATTTAGGTGGGATTATTGTAAGAGTAGTATGTGAGAAGATGTGAAGAAAAGCTCAAGTATGTAAAAAAAAGCAGAGTTTCACGGCTGACTCGCGACTGGCAAGCCTCCAACTGCAGGCACGTGAGATGCACACAGGGGAGCTGAAGGGTCGTGCCAGCTGTCGCACTATAGGACAAAAGTCCCAGGCTGGCCAGGCCATTATCTCGCAACTTGAACTCGCGACTCAGACCAGTCGCGAGGCTAAGCCGCCAATTAGCCTTGTTTGGGAAAAACTTACTCTTCGCATTCATTTCTCACCCCACTATATATAGACCCTTATACCCACCAAATGTAGAGAGCTTCCAGAGAGAATTTTTGAGAGAAACTCTAGAAAAAAACAAGATTGATTCATTCACAATCTTTACTTTAGAGACTCTACAAATTCCTCTACTCTCACCCTCTCCATTGTAAAATCCTTGAGAGGTTCTTTGCCAAATCCTTATCTCACTATACCCACGTCTGTAAGAAGGTTTATTTGGTACTTTGGAAAGTAGTTACGAAGGGACCAATCTACATTGGTTGATGTTATGGTTCAGTAGCGGAATCCAGTAAGCTAAAGAAGAAATAGGTTCGACGTAACCTCGTTGGAGTAAGAAGCTTGGAGGGCTTAGGTACTTTGGTAGATTAGGCTTGGAGGGTCTTCTGCTGTTCATGTATCCCAACTACATTCTTTAGTGGATTATTTGACCACTTGGAGGGTGGCAGAGAGGTTTTATGCCGAGGGTTTCGGTTTCCTCTTCGATAACACATCGTGTGTTGTCCGTGTGTTTGCATCTTTCTTCCCTTTATCTTTACCTTATATTTACTGTTGTGGCTGTGTTTGTATTTGGCTTAGATTGTTTATCAATTCTGTGTTTGGCTTATGTTCATATTCCGCACATTAATTGTTTGATAATAAGCTTGTATTGATAATTTGTAATTTGGGGTTTAAACGTTCAAGGGTGTTTCATACCCATATTGAACATTCAATTGGTATCAGAATGGGTACACTTGTTGTGGTTTAAATACCTAAGTGTGATCCCTGACCCCCTTTGAGATGGATAGGTCTCAATCTCTCAATGTTCCACCATTTTTTTATGGTAACAATTATGCCTTCTAGAAAGTCAAAATGAGAGCGTTTTTATGTTCTATAGATGATACCGTGTGCGATGCGATTGAGGTAGGTTGGACTAAGCCGAAGGCAGCCAAATCCACTTGAGATAAGGCAGCTCTCGTGGCAGCCAATACTAACAGTAAAGCATTAAATGCTATTTTCTATGGTGTATCCCCAGATGAATTCCACAGGATTTCTCATATGACAGTAGCCAAAAAAGCATCGGAGATTTTGGAGACTACCTATGAGGGTACAAAGAAAGTGCAGGAAACCAAACTTCAGATGTTGACCACTCGCTTTGAGGAGCTAAAGATAAGTGAGGATGAGTCTTTTGATTCATTTTACAGTAAATTGAATGAGGTTATTGTTGGCAAATTTAACTTGAGAGAAAAGACGGAGGACTCGAAAATTGTAAAGAAGATCCTCCGATCACTACCATATAGTTTTCAAGCCAAAGTTACAGCCATTGAAGAGAGCAAAGATCTTGACGACATTAAGGTTCAAGAGCTGGTTGGTTCTCTACAGACTTATGAGCTGTCTCTGCCTACACAAAAGAAGAGCAAATCCCTTGCTCTTAAAACAATTGATGAGAGAATAGTATCTCATGACTCTCCGGAAGAAGATACAGTAGATAAAGATGTAGCTTACCTTGTAAAAAACTTTCGGAAGTTCCTAAAGCTCAAGAACAGTGGGAAATTTGGTAACAAGGGAAAATTTCAGAGTTCTGAGAATGAGAAGAAATAATTCCGAAGAAAATATGGTAGAGATTCTCAATCTTCACAAGGAATTACATGTTTCGAATGTAATGGACATGGGCATTTTAAAAAGGAATGTCTCAATTATTTGAAGTCGAAGTGAAAGGCCTATGCCACTACCTTAAGTGATTCAGACTCATCAAATTTTGACTCTGAGGACAGCTATGATGGAGAAGGAAACTACTCCGCATTTATGGCTATTGAGCATGTTGAGTCCTCGGAGGACCTGAATCAACTTGTACAAGAACTTGAAGAACACGGGGATGATGAATCCTTAGGGATTTTTGAGGAATCAGATGCTGAAGAGGATAGAAATACAGCTAGTCTTCAAGAGAATTACACCTTACTTCTTTAGAGATCGGGAGAGTATACAAGGGTGGCAAAGGCAGCTGTGAAGAAGATGAAGAAAGCTGAGGAGGACTACAAAAGTCTCCTGGCTAGATATAAGGAGGCAAAGTGTGAAATTGAGACACTAAATGGTGAGCTATCGGAAGCTTATACCAAAGTAAAATTTCTTAAGCAAGAGGTGGTGCAAGCACAAGCCAAGATAGAAAGGGTCTCCTCCAAGAAGCTGGAAGATGTTATTTCATCTCAAAAACACTTCTCAAATAAGTCCGGGTTGGGATATACCGGAGGAAGTAGCTCATCGGTCAATGTCACCAAAGAAGTGAAATTTGTAAAGGCCAAAGAAACGGTTGTAGAAGAGCCTGTTTCTGAGAAAGTTAAGGCTGAACAGAAAAAGAAGGTGGCTGATCAACAGGTGTTTAATAAGTCCCGTAATCAATCAGAAGGTAGAATTGAAGCTAGAGGAAGATCTCTTCCAAGACCACAGCGGGGCCCTAGAACGAATTATGTTTGCCACTATTGCGGCTTGCAAGGACATAATAGACCCAACTGCCAGAAGTTGGGAGTTTTGAACAATACAAGTGCTCCTCGGTCACGAGGAAGAAGAAATGACAAGAAGTCGTGGGGTGGTGATCAACCAAGAAGTCAGAAAAGTGATTTCGGAATGATGGACGTAATGAAGATGATCGGTGCCTTCACCAATTGCCTGGAAAGCTTCACTCGAAGGTTTGAAAGTCCTAACTCTCGTACCCAATCTGTCAAGGATATCACCCCAAACACACGTGACGTGTGGGTGATGAAGGGTACTCATGCATAAGCATTACAACATGTCTATGCATTAATACTTCCCATATTTTGTGTATATGCTTGGTTGTTTTGCTTCTTGCAAGTTTGAGTTGGAAATTTTTGTTTGTGAGTTTTGCTTAAATTGTCTTTTACTTTGCTGATTTTGTTTTGATCAATCTTTATTTTTCTTGTGTCAAAAATTCAAAAACACATAAAAAGTAAAAAATCCAAAAAGTTTGATCGACTTTGTTGAGTCTTGTCTCAAAGCATGTTTTGCCTTATACCTTTGTACTAATGACTTTGTGCATCTACGAGCTTAGTTTGTTCCCTTTGCACTCATATCATTGTGGGAGAAACTCTGAAATCTATGTGACTGTTGTAAATAGATCTTCAACCTTGTCATGAATGATTAGTGAATGGTTTTATTGATCTTGAGACATGCATAGGCTCATGCCTATATATCTTCCCACTCTTTATTGTTTGTTTTTGCTTAAAAGAGCTCTCTAAATGTAAATCTCCAAATGAAAAGAGATATAGAGCTACAAAAGCCTGTCACACATACTAGTATTTGACTAGGAAAAAGGGAAAGCGACCAAAATAATATGTATGATGCCCAAAAAGCCAAAGGCTAACTCATCAATTGAAATATCAAAAATTTCAAGCATCAATCTCACAATGAAATTTTGATTCAAAAAGTTCAAATGTCATTATGTATATGGAGCCAAATGAAAAGTTTCAAAGAATGTAATCAAGTTCTTGTGGGAGGTCATATATGCATGTTTCTATAATTGAGATAGGTCACATTATCTAGTGCTAGTTGTGTATGCCTTGATTGAATTGATCATTGAAACTTTACATTGGACTAAGGACTATCTTATTTTTGATATCCACACACAACACATAAGTCTATGTTCAATGAATGCCATATTCATTTGTGTGATTGTACTTGATTAAATGTGTTTTCACATGCTCAATCTTTGTTTGATCAAACAAAAAAAGATTTTTAAGTGTTTTAGCTATTTTTGGAAAGTATTTTGTTTTTACAAAAATATCAAAAATTTCAAAAACTGTTTTCCCCTGTTTTGGCGACTAAGTCGCGGGTTAGCCCAGTTACATGTCCCAGTCGCGAGCCCACTTAGAGATTTTTCGCGGCTTACTAGCGAGTTAATGCCCTAGTTGCGAAATAGACTTAGAAAATTTTTCAAAATTTGAGTTTTTATATTTTTCGCAGCTCAATGTGGCGACTTGTTCGTGGGTGAAAGGTTCAGTCGCGAGGGGTACACAAAAATTTTTGTGGCTCAGCTTGCGACTATCTCGCGAGTAGACCTTTCAGTCGCAAAAAACACTTAGAAAATTTTTCAAAAATTTCAGTTTCAAAGTGTTTCGCAGCTTACCCTTGCGACTTGATCCAGTCGTGAAAAACGCGTATTTTACGTTTTTAAGTCAGTTTTCAAAATCTTTTCAGTTTTTCCCTCATACTTTGTGACTGTTCATTGTCTTCCCCATTTCTCTCTCTGAAACACTCCGTGTTCACTCTTGAAATACCTCCATTTCTGCATTTTTTTTCTTATCAAATCTTCAAGAAAAAGGTATGGGCTTTCTGTCTTTCACTTCAGATTTCATGATTTAAGTGTTATATTCTTGAATCTGTGTGTTTTGATAATGGATTGTGTTTTTGGGGTTCGAACATGTCTTTGCTCAAAAATGCTATTGATTGGGGATGTTTTCTCTTCTTGCTGAATATGCTTAGTATCATGATTTTGCATCTTTGTACTAGTTTTTGGTCTGAGCCTTTCATGTTTGAGAGTTGTTATACCCTTTGGGTATATGGGTTTGGTTTTTTCTCTGAATATATGTTTGAATGTCTCAGTTTATCTGAGAATGTGAATTTGTTTGTCTCACAATGTTGTGTTATCACATTTTATGTGGGTGTTTGTGTTAAGGGTTTATCTTGCACTTCTCACACTCATTCAGACTTATCTTAGTGGCATTCACTCTATCTGTTTAACTGTGGTATTTCACTATCCTTATATATTATTTAATGCTTGCTCCAGTCTGCATCTATACTGAATGATCTTATTTGATTTGTTCTACACATCTCTGGTTGTCAACTGCACTTGATTTGTGGGTTGGCTTATCACTCTGTTATTGTCATTGTAACTAACTTGTTACTAATGTGTGTGCATTTCCACATTTTGTGTTTCTGCTCTTGTTGTGGCCTTTTCTGCTTGATTACAGATGCCTCCCACATCTTCAAAGAAGAAGACTCCTGCCAAGAAGGCAGACAAAAGGCTGAAAATGGATCACAACTTGTTTAGATCTATTCAGCACTTTGAGAGATACAGAGATTCCTTCATGAAAGGAACTATTATATAGGAGAGGTTTGTGGACTTACATGACTTGAAGGACACTTTCATTCCAGAGTGCTTTGAGGGCAGAGGATGGGAGAAGTTGCTGAGTGATCTACCTGCAGTTTATGAGCCTCTGATACGGGAATTTTATGCAAATGTTGTTATAAAGGAAAAGGAGCTGAATTGTTGGGTCAGAGGTCGTGAGTTCACCATAGATGCTCATGTCATTGATGAGGTTCTAAGGCTTGAGGGTTTAGAGGATTATGAGTTCATTAACTATAAAGACAGGATGCTATCTTTGGACATTGTCCAGACTCGGATTGGTGGGATTAAAGAAGGGAGGTGCCTCAACACTAATGCATTTTCTGCTGACATGAGGTGTCTAACAATCATCATGATGTTCAATTTGTATCCTGTAAGGAAGATGACTACTCTTACTAATGCTAGAGCGATCTTCCTCATGAAGCTCAAAGAGAAAGTCATCATTGACATCAGCTCTCACATATTTGACACCATTGTGGATGAAACTAAAACCTCCTCTAGGCCAAAATTGGTCTTTCCTAGTCTTCTTATGAGGATCTTCAAAGCAAAGGGTGTTAGAATTCCTCAAGATATCAGTCCTATGACTCCATTGTCAGCAATAAACAAATTCACCATCACAAGGATACAAAGTCGTCTTCCAGGTGATGAAGAGGAAGGGGCTGATCAAGAAGGAGGTGATCCAATGGAGACAAAAGCTGAGGCTGCAGGAAAACTTCCACACCTAGAAGCAGAACCAAGAGGAGCAGGGCTTCCACTTCTTCAGTTGTACCTCCTGATGCATTTCAGATCATCCTGGAGAGGCTTGATGGACTCAAAGAGGTTAAAATTCATCATACTGAAAGAATGACAGCAATGCAGGATCAACTGGATGTACTTTTAGCCAAGTTTGACAGCATTCACACCAACCAGGAGCAGTGACCCTTTGGCCATTTCGGTAAAAAAAGGGGAGATTTTTGTTGGCCAGCACTTGAGGGGGAGCGCTTATTTGAGGGGGAGTTTCATAATCTTTGCTGTTTTTTTGTTATAGTTTTGTTACTTTGGGTTGGTTAACTGTTGTTATTATAGTTTTTAGTCTTGGTTTGGATTAAACTCATAACTCTTGAATGTTTTTAATACTTTTGGTTTATATATTTTATGATTTTATTCAGTTAATTCAGCATGTGTTATGGTTATTTTGTACCCATGTTGCTTATGTAAGCTTTAAGGGTTTGTCTCCATGCACTTATGCTGTTTTGTAGGCTTTTATGGTTTGTACCATGTATTTGCAACACTTTGCTTATGCAACCTTTATGTTTTTGTTTTAGTACTTGTTAATGCTATGCATTATCTTAAGTACATCACTCTTGTGCCCTTATAGGATTGTTCCTAGATGCATATATGTTTGTATGCATTGGTTGAGTGTTGGACTTGCAAATGATACTCTTCAATTGAGCTTATCACCTTGCATGTTCAGATGTTCATTCCTTGTGTGAATGAGCATAGTGATCACTTTTGTATAGTGATTGCTTGTTTGATCAAGTCATGATTTATTGCTTTATTGCTTAAGTCCATTTTTTGCTTGATCATGCTGTTATTGCTCCATATGCATTTCAAGTTTTCTGCATACAATGATATTATTGTGTTGTTGTGTTTCAGGAGTTACTTGTTCATATGTTCAAGAGCTTTTCAGAATCTAGAGTTAGGTGTAAGTGAGTTTTGTTCAACTGTTCCCAATTCATGCGTTAAGTCTAGAGTCTGTTGTAGGGTTTTGTCATGGAATAGCCAAAGGGGGAGATTGTAAGGTTGAATTTAATCAACCATCTTGTTAGCTTTATTTCGTGCCAATTTGCTTGTAATTCAGCAATTAGTAACCCTGTATTTAGGTGGGATTATTGTAAAGGTAGTGTGTGAGAAGATGTGAAGAAAAGCTCAAGTATGTGCAAGAAAGCAGAGTTTCGTGGTTAGGACTCGCGGCTGACTCGCGACTGGCAAGCCGCCAACTGCAGGCACGTAAGATGCACACAGGGGAGCTGAAGGGTCGCGTCAGCTATCGTACTACAGGACAAAAGTCCAAGGCTGGCCAGGCCGTTATCTCGCGGCTTGAACTTGCGACCCAGACCAGTCGCGAGGCCAAGCTGCCAATCAGCCCTGTTTGGGAAAAACTGACTCTTCGCATTCCTTTCTCACCCCACTATATATAGACCCTTATACCCACCAAATATAGAGAGATTCTAGAGAGAATTTTTGAGAGAAACCCTAGAGAAAAACAAAATTGATTTATTCATAATCTTTACCTTAGAGACTCTACAAATTCCTCTACTCTCACCCTCTCCATTGTAAAATCCTTGAGAGGTTCTTTGCCAAATCCTTATCTCAACACACCCACGTCTATGAGAAGGTTTATTTGGTACTTTGGGAAGTAATTATGAAAGGACCAATCTACATTGGTTGATGCTATGGTTTAATAGCGGAATCCGGTAAGCTAAAGAAGAAATAGGTTCGGCGTAACCTCATTGGAGCAATAAGCTGGGAGGGCTTAGGTACTTGGGTAGATTAGGTTTGGAGGGTCTTCTGCTGTTCATATATCCCAACTACATTCTTAGTGGATTATTTGACCGCTTGGAGGGCGGCGGAGAGGTTTTACGCCGAGGGCTTCGGTTTCCTCTTCGATAACACATCGTGTATTGTCCGTGTGTTTGCATCTTCCTTCCCTTTATCTTTGCCTTATATTTACTGCTGTGGATGTGTTTATATTTGGCTTGGATTGTTTATCAACTCTATGTTTGGCTTATGTTCATATTCCGCACATTAATTGTTTGATAATAAGTTTGTATTGATAATTTGTAATTTGGGGTCTAAATGTTCAAGGGTGTTTCATACCCATATCGAACATTCACGAACTACATGATTAACTTCCCCCATATATAACAAAATATATAATTAAAAAAATATAGTGACCAAAAATTTCTATGCATGCATAAATCTATATTAATGATTAATACATAAATTTTTTAAAGTATATTGTTTGAATTAATAAGAAAGATTGATTTTAATTAGTCCATTGCATCAACCAATATGAATTGGTTCTCTCTTGAACTGCTTCCCAAACACCAAGAACCTTCTCGCTACTCTGAATTTGTTGAGGTGAGGATTTGGCTTATGATCCTCTCATGGGTATGACAATGGAGAGGGTGAGAGTAAAGGAATTTGAAGAATCAAATGTATAAGATTGTGGATGAATCAATCTTATTTTTCTCTAGGGTTTCTTTTTCAAAATTCTCTCTGGAAACTCTCTACATTTCGTGGGTATAAGGGTATTTATAGTAGAGTATGAGATGGAATGTGAAAGGTCATTTTTCAGCAAAACAGGGTGCACTAGCGAGTCACTCGCGACTGGGATGAGTCGCGAGTTCCAATCGCCAGTTACCAAACTAGGCCTTTTTGTCTTGTAGTGATCCAGATATCCTAACTCTTCATCATCCTGCATACTTCACATGTGTGCTTCATTTTGGCGAGTCACCACATGCGAGTCAGTTGTGAGTCTAGTCACGAGTCACCTTCTTTTTGCACACTCTTGATCAAATCTTCACGCTCTTTCACACACAACTTTTACATTATTCCCACCTAAATATAGGGTTTTTAAATGCTAAATTACAAGAAAATTTGGCACAGAATAAAGCCAATACATAGTTGAATAAATTCAACTTTACAAGATTAAAACCATTGAAACTGATGGCCAAGATTTGAGTGAGTACCATATCCACTAAAAAATAGGGGGTACCGTAGAACAACCCTCTATTTTTGGTTTCAGAAAATCTAGGCTGGCTAGTCCCCATTTACCAGCGAAGTTCAAGTTGATGATAATAATAAATCATAGAAAGATTGGCTATGGATGACATCTTATTTCCACACCAATCATTTTTGCCAAATACTTAATAAAATTCTCTAAAGTGACAGTGGAAGCAAGTTTACCCATTTGATTAACATTTGAAAGTCTTTCGCATCTTAAAAAATTCTTAAATAAAATACCTACTTGGGTATATATTATATATATATTCTCTATTTTTATTGAGGAAAATTTATATTCTCTATTTATGTATAAAAAATTACTGTATTCCAAACATGTAACATTAATTTAAGTAAAAAGAGCGTAAGAAAATAAAAAAGGAAACATCAAAGTATCTATGATTAGAAAAGTTACTCCCACATTGATATAGTTGAGTCAAAATCTTCTATCTCACATTTTCTAAAAGAATTTTTTTTTTCTATCTCACTGTTCCTGCATCACTTTATACTCTACAAATAAAACTTATTGACACATGTATACCTATTGTGGGGGCGAGCCCAACGCTGCGAATTGGGCCCAGGGCCCAATTTGTATACCATTGTTTGTCCGAAGAGGTGAAAGGGGTCAGAGCCGTGCTCATTTGGTGGAAATACGCTTGGAGAAGAATACTGGGATACGTCCGAAGACTATCCTACTTGTCCGAAGAGGTCCCATCATCGGATCATCATGGTGCTTAATCAATCAAATGTGCTGGGGGCAAAAGCGACATTCCCAACTGATTTCACGGAGGAGAGCAAATCCTGGGCGTGCCTGGGGACGTGGAGGACATAAAAATATCTTAAAGGGAAAGCTGCCACCACCGCATTTAATGCACTACAGCAGCTTTCTTGGCCGCATTTATGTGGAGAAGACACCTGAACAATTCAGCCTCAGCAACCACCACTCAAGACATACTAAAGTAGATGTTTGATGTGACATATACTGAAGTGGACGCTTGGATGAAGAACAAATGTACGGTGAAGATGAAGAAGGATGGGGATATATAAAGGACAGAAGCCTCTGAAGTAGGGGGGAGAAAAAATTGTATTCACTAAGTTGATAAATACTAAACCTCTTCTGACCGAAGAGAACTTTTATTAAATATTAGTCTGAATGCCTTTTTACCCTTATTCGCTTGCATGAACCGTTGCTAAATCCATAACCAGCCCAGCTGTTTAACCCATTATCTACAAATTTATTGTTGGGGATTCGTTGGGCTCACGATACGCAAAGTTGGTGCCTAGCCCATCAAATTTCAACCCTACACCTATTTAATTAAATGCTAATTTTTTACATTTTCTTGTTTTATTTTCCTAAAATAAATATATAAATAAAAGCCTTTAAACCTTGACCAACAGCCACCACCATCATCAAACAACCAAATAGAAAGTAACAGATTGAAAAGCCAATATGACTTCAGCAAAGCTATAAAGGTCCATTCTAAGAGAATCAGATTAGAGGAAATGGGAGTGATGTATTGGTAGATAATGGGTTGGCTTTGAATGGTGTGGCCGCTAGGGCCCCCAAAAATGTTTTGATTTTTATGAGTGACATTGGTGGGGGTCATCGACTGGGGCTATCGAGGTTTTATTTAATGAACAATTTGGGGTTGAGTATTTAGTCAGTTTTTTATGGATTTTTTTGGTGGTGGTGATGGTGGACTAGTGGTGGTAATTGGTGTGGACCTGGCAGTAGTAATGGATATGGCCGTTGATGACGTTGGCGATTTCTTTCTAGTGGCACTAGCGAAGGTTGGTGGTGGTGGACCGGCTAGTGACCATGCATTGGTTTTTTTATTTTTCATTTTTAGGAAACTAAGAGTCTAGAATATGAAAAGGCAAAAAATTAGCATTTTATTAAATAGATGGACATGTGTCAAATATTTTTTTGTGAAGCAAGAAGAATGTGATAGAAGATTTGGACTCGATATAGTTTAAGATTTTTTTTTTCCTAAATGAAGCCTTTTATTATATTTAAAATTAATTAAATAATATTTATTTTATTTTCTAAAATTTTATATTTTTATTCAAAATCTATTACTCTTTTTGTTTATATACAAAATTACTAATTAACATTTTGTACTTAGGTTTTTCTTTCATTTTTATTTTCAATTGATATTATGGCTAATAACTTAATCTTATAATGACATAATATATCTTGAGTAAGAATATGGGTCCGTTTGGCCCTGTGTTTTTGGAATAAAAACAAGCATTTTGGACTCAAAATGCTAGTTTCTACCAATTTGGCTATGTATTTTCTTGCATTTACAATTTTAAGACGTGCTAATTCAGAACAAAATTATCTCCAACAAATTTGATAACACCATTCTAAAGTGTTTCAAAATGCATTTTTTAAAGTACAATTTACCACAAACACCCCCTTTATCCATTTTAATTTAGAAAAACCCCTTTACACAAAAACAATGGTAACAAGTATGGTTAACAAATGTTGTAAGTGAAACGTGCATTTCGAAAAGGTTTTATTCTTTTTATATAATCAGTAATTGTTTTGTTACATGTTTAAACATCGTCTATATCATATACTATATAATAAAAGTTAGGCTTAGAAGCCGTGGTTGCGCCAAGTGGCTGCACTATATTGCAGAAATTTTTTTAGATTTTTTGATTTTTTAAAAAATATATAATTTTTCTTTTCTATAATTTCTAAGATGATAAATATCTTAATTTAACTACAATTCAAAATTTTCATCTGATTCATCTAATCCTTATTTAATTACTATACTACACGTAAAAGAAAACATTTATATATATATATATATATATATATATAAGGTAGCAATGTGTATTATTAAAAAAAAAAAAAAAGTAATGTGTATTATAAAAAATATATATAATTTTTCTTCTCATATAATTTCTAAGTTGATAAATATTTTAATTTAATTGCAATTCAAATTCTTTATCTGATCCATCTAAACCTTATTTAATTACTATACTACTGTGAAAATAGCCAAATACCACGTTTTAGTAAAATTTGAGTCAAACTAGCACTGTTTCGAAAATATGTAGCAAAGTACCACTTTTTAAGTACTCGAGTTTAGTGAACTCGAGTTCCTATGTGAGTAGCCAGCATGACACTGCTGACCTAAAATTTGATCAATTAAAAAAAGCAATGTGATACTCGATATTTTGGGAAGCGAGTATTTTTATAAGGTACTCGAGCTTATAAAACTCGAGTACCTTGTTTTTCTTTTTTTTTAAGGTACTCAAGTATTGTAATTAGCTTCCCCACCCTAACTTACAGTTAATTCAAATGCATTAACTACTCTAAGGATCTCAATTTTCCTTTTCTTTTCTTTTTTTGCAGCATAGGGTTTAACAAAGGGTATGCATCTGTTAACTTCACTAACCCACAGCAGTGTGGGAGTTTTACACTGCCACTAATGAGCAGAGTTGGGATCATTTGAATTCACACAAGAAGCGTCAAATAGCCCTAGCTAGAATCCAGGTATAGACCTAATTATTATTTGTGTAAAAACTCAAAACTTTTTTAGTGTAGCCCACGCTACTATCATTATCTTATCTTCTCAAAGCGTAGTGGGAAAATGCACAAGCATGGAGGTGTACTGAGTGGCGCTTGGGACTATCCAAATCTAGCTCTGTTGGATTTGGTGCCTCTGATTTGACAAAGTTCTATCTATGCTTGTCATTTCTCATTATGGGTCAGTTAGTCAGCCAGTTTTTTACTTTTAAAAGTTGAACTCTTTGGTTTGGTTCATTTTCTTCTATTTCAGTCAAGTGCTGTAACTTCTAGTTAGAATGGAGCTTAGGTAACTATGCTACTATGGTGTAAGCAAGGAAAGGAAGGGGGTGGAACTTGGCGCCTGGACCTAAAAGACCATGAAAGAGAAACAAGGTACTCAACTTTGTTAAGCTCAAGTACCTTAAAAAAGTACTCACTTTTCGCAATATCAAGTATCACATTGCTTTTTTAATTGATCAAATTCCAGGTCAGCAGTGCCACGCTAGCGACTCACCTAGGAACTCGAGTTTACTAAACTCAAGTACTATTTAGAATCCAAGTTTGTGAAACTGGAGTACTAAAAAAGTGGTGATTGCTACATATTTCCGAAACAGTGCTAGTTTGCCACAAATTTTGCCAAAGCGTGATATTTGGCTATTTTTGCCACTATGCTACACGTAAAAGAAAACATTTATAATTTTTAAAATATATATATATATATATATATAATTTTTCTTCTCATATAATTTCTAAGTAGATAAATATCTTAATTTAATTATAATTCAAATTCTTCATCTAATCCAGAAGCATATAAAGGGTTAGTGGGAGGGACTTCTAACCGATGTGGGACTAAGTTGCCTCAAGGGGTGAACGCTTGCACTCGGGGACAAGGACAAAAACGTGAGGGACTGGCTCCCCAGAGCGAACAATTTCCTTTGTGTGGAGTCAAGTACCCACAATAACAATGCAATATCTATAGGATAATTGAGAATACTAAGGACTAGAATCCTAATTTTTATTAATTCATATTTTTTATTTAGCAATTGAATTTTTTATAATGAGGTTAGGGATTTTTGAGATTGAAATCCTAATTTGGAATCAAAGAAGAAGAAACAATTAACTATTTAAATATTCTTACAAAAATCAATAAAAGTTATCTTTGCAAAACATTCATTTACATCTTAGAAAAATGAATTTGCTAAAAATTGTGCTCACTTAAAGTTCATTCCCAAAAGAGTTACAGTATTTGCTAGATAGTACTTAAAGAGTTACAATATTTGCTAGATAGAACTTAATTTATTATATATGTTTAATTGCTACAATTTGTATATTATTAATGTTACATGTTTCTAAGTATACTATGCATTTATGATATGATAATTATTGTAAGTAAATTGAAATTAAATAATATTTCATATACTTAATAGTTTTCCCGTGTATCGCATGGATCAGCGACTAGTTATACTTATTTCATTATTATCTTTCTCTTGTGTTATTTATTTCATTATCTAACACTTTTGTATAATTTTCTTTCTTACTTGTAAATTTTTCATCTAAATTTTTTTTTGTAGTATTTTTTTAGATTTATAAGAGATCCTATTTGAGATTCAATTAAGCATTACTACAACTTCATTAAACAATAAAATTACCAAAATTCTCACATGTCTTGATAAAGACAAATTCAAGTTTCAACATATAACTCAATGACTTGATGGATATAAGCAAAACAAGATTAATTTCATATAGATAATCTAAAGCTAAAATGCAAATTACATCATTTAAGTTTGATTGAAATTCATTTCAGTCCTCTAACTTTACTTTTGTGCAATTGAGTCATCTAAGACTCAAATTTATTCAATTCAAGTATTTTGTCCAATTTTGTTAAAAATTTTCTGTTAAGTATGCTATTAATTAATTAAAAAAAAATTTATCACATAAAAAATCTTGAAATATTTTTGATAATTTTATAGATTTTTTTTTTTCATGTGAAAATAATAAAATTTTAATGAAATTTTTTTAACAAAATTCAAAATTGGATAGAAGTCTTAAATTAAATAAAATTTGAAGTTTAAAAGACTCAATTAAATAAAAATAAAGTTAGAAGATTGAAATAAATTTAAGTCAAACTTAAAAGGTGTAATTTGTATTTTCACAAAGGGAAATGCTAACGAGTACTCTTAGAGCATTGGTTAATAATCCATTTAAAAAATGTTTTTATAGGAAAAGAAAAAAAAAACAATTAATGTTTTGACAACTTTTTTCATTTCCCATAAAAATGGTGTTAAAACTTTCCTAAAATAGATTATTAACTAATGCCTTAAAGACACTTGTAAGCATGAGCCTTCGAGAAATCTAATAACAAGGTTAAGGCATAATTAACAAAAAGATATAAAATATATTATTTTTCCCAAAAAAAGAGAGAGAGTTTTACTAGACTTTGGATAACGCAACACAGGGTGATGTAAAGTTGAAATCTAGTTTCCAATTTTGATTTTGGTGGAGAGAGTGAGAGAGATTGTTTGGTTAGTGAACGAACAATGTGGGACAATGGATGGTTAATGCTGACAATCTATCGTGTGAAAGATTAATTGAAATTTCAAACTGTTAAAAGGAAACTGATTGTCAACAATGATTTCACAAACTCGCCACTTTTTTATTTTGATGAACTCTGGCCACATTTTTTTTTTTCGTGTGCGTAAAACAACTCAGGATTTTCATTGGGTTGGTTTAGGTTTAGTCTATAGGCCCACAATTATGGGTACATTTTGTAGGATGGGGAAGAGAGGGCACAACCGCCTTTGGTTTGACTAATAATTTTGGGACCCTTTTTCAATGGGGACCTTAAATAATGACTTAAGTGGCCAAAGCCTACGGCTCTTGAAATTGAGTACATAAATAAATACAAATTTTAAATTTAAATTCAAAACAAATAATGGAATCGTGAATACTATGAACCATGAAATTAAGGCCATTTCAAATTAGCAATTTAATGCAATAGAAACAGCACTAATCATTTTGTTCACTTTTTTTTTTTTTTTTTTTTTTTTTGGGGTGCATTTTTTATATATAAATACATGAAATTACTTTTAATTTCTTTTCCTTATTCTATTTTTCATTTTCCTTTTTTATTATTATTCTTTTTTAAATTTCCTCCTCTCTCAGTCTCTCTTACCCAAGCCACTCTTCATGGTTCAAACCCCGTTGGCTCACGGGCACAAGATGTATAAGGCGAATCGGAAATAATCTCGGCCATCCATTACACTCTGCCATCATCAGCGGTTTCTCAACCGGAACAAATACCGCCGTTCTCCGATTCTTTTTTTACTCTGGTTCCATTCATGTAGTCTAGGCCATTCATTGTGTGTTAATGTATATAATGGGCTTTAGGCCCAACTATTTTACTTGTATAGCACTCTTGCATCTTGTACTACACTTTACTTGTACCGCACATATGCTTACTTGTACCGCACACATATGCCTCCTATATAAAGGCATCACATGTATATTCCTATATTATGAAATACAATACAATTGTGCAGTATTTCTAACATGGTATCAGAGCCACTGCTCTGACCTTTCTTTTAGCAGTCTTGTCTCTCTTGGTGTTACTCCATCCTTATCGCTTCCGCCATCACAACAGCCGCTGCAGCCACTCACCGTTGAACCTTCGACGTCTCTCAGCCGTTGTCCTCAGGTTCCGAAACTGCAGCCGCCGTCGTTGAGGAGTCTCGCACCACACAGACCACTGCAATCACCGTCTCCGCCGTGCATCCTGCTCCGATAACATTTCTGAAGCTACCACCGTGATCGTCTCACCTCGATCTTCGTGTTCGTGGAAGTCTCGCAAGCATCGGAGCTCGCACGCGCCCTCACGCGCCGCCTGAAGAAGACGCGCCTCAGCCACGCGCCTCACGCGCCGTCACGCGCCTCCCTCAGGTCCTGCTGACGTCATCCGTGACGTCATCCTGCCACGTCACCTAGGGCTGACGTCATCATCACCTCATCTGCTGACGTCACCCACCACAGCTGACGTCATCTTTGACCGGCGTTGACTTGACCGTTGACCATCGTTGACTTGACCGTTGACCATCGTTGACTTTGACCGTTGACCAGGGTTGACTTTGACCGTTGACTTTCTACAGTGTTGACTTTGACCGTTGACTTTCTACAGGGTTGACTTTTTTGCAGTCCAGGTTCTCCTTACCCAGTTTTTCGCGTAGATTTCATTTTTGCGGTCTGTTTTTGCATATTGTGTTTCTAAATGGATAAAAAGGATGTTTTTTCTTCCTCGCCCCATCAATATTGTATTGGAGGGGAACAAGAATTACTTATCTTGGTCTCAAGCTATGCGCAGTTTTCTCAAGGGTCGCATGCTCTGGCAATACTGTACTGGTGCAATTACCATTCCTGTCAAAGAAGCAAGTGAAGAAGATGCTGCCTTCCTTGGACGCATAATTGAATGGGATAGTCATAACCACATGATCCTCACATGGATTCGGAACACTTCCATTCCCTCCATCTCCAATCTATTGGGCAGCTTTGATGATGCAAAATCAGCATGGGATATGTTGGGCAAAAGGTACTCCACTACTCACGGATCCATGAAATATCAGTTGGTAGTTGAATTGCATCAACTTCGACAAGAACCAGGGCAATCCATCAATGACTACTATGATCAGCTTCGCTTCATTTGGGACCAAATTGACCTTTCTGATCCAATTTGGGCATGCTCAAAAGATGCTCAGCAATATGCCACTGTTAGAGATGAATTTCGTCTCTATGAATTTCTGATGTCACTTCACAAGGACTTTGAGCCCATCCGAGGTCAGCTTCTTAATCGTAGTCCTCCTCCCTCTCTTGATACTGCTGTAAACGAGTTGGTTAGAGAAGAAGCTCGGCTTGCAACCCTTCAAGCCCAGAATAAGTTCAATGTTTTGGCTATTACTCCTTCTGCTCCTTTCATTGAGCAAACTCAGCAATCAGGTGATTCCTCTGGCTCTAGCAATCGTCGCAAGCAGACCAACAAGAAGTTCTGCAATTATTGCAAACGTCCTGGCCACACCATTGAGACTTGTTACCGTCGCAACAAATCTACTGCTGCTGTTGCTAATATTGAGCCTACTCCGCCGATGCCTTCCATTCCAGCTGAGTCCCAGTCTTCTGGATCCACTATCAACCTCTCCCCCACTGAACTACAGGAGATTATAGCTCAGGCTGTTCGTATGGCTGGTAATGCATCTCTTTCCACTGCTCTCTCTGTTCTGCCCGGTAAGTCTCAAACTTGGCTTTTTGACTCTGCCTGTTGCAATCACATGACACCTCACTCATCCTTATTCTCCAAACTTGACCCTGCACCACATCCTCTTAATATTCATATAGCTGATGGTTCCACCATGCATGGGAATAGTCTAGGTTTTGTTTCGACCTCTAACCTCTCTGTTCCGGGGGTCTTTCATGTACCTGACCTATCCTATAATTTGTGCTCTGTTGGACAATTAGCTGAACTAGGATATCGCCTTATTTTTGACTATTCTGGGTGTATTGTGCAGGATCCGAGGACGGGACAAGAGCTTGGGACCGGTCCTAGGGTTGGGCGTATGTTTCCCGTGGACAATCTTCATCTTCCACCTGTTGCTCCTGTCTCTGTTGCTGCTGCAGCTGCTGCAGTTTCTTCCTTACCTTCTCTTGCACTTTGGCATTCTCGTCTTGGTCATGCCTCATCTACTCGGGTACAACAGTTAGCTTCTAAGGGTCTGTTGGGTTCTGTGTCCAAAGACAATTTTGATTGTACTTCATGCCAGTTAGGAAAACAACCGGCTTTACCTTTCAATAATAGTGAATCTATCTCTAATAGTATTTTTGAGTTAATTCATTCTGATGTTTGGGGACCTTCTCCTGTTACTAGTATTGGTGGATCTCGTTATTTTGTTGTCTTTATTGATGATTATTCTCGTTATAGTTGGATCTTTCCTATGAAATCTCGTTCTGAAATCTTACCAATATACAGTGACTTTGCAAAAATGGTTGAAACACAATTTTCCAAACATATCAAAACTTTTCGTTCTGATAATGCTCTTGAATATACTCAATATGCTTTTCAAGCTCTGTTACATTCCTATGGCACTGTACATCATCTAACTTGTCCAGGCACCTCTCAACAAAATGGTCGAGCAGAAAGAAAACTTCGTCATATTCTTGACACTGTCCGTGCTCTTCTGCTTTCTGCCAAAGTTCCTGCCCCATTTTGGGGTGAAGCCGCTCTTCATGCTGTTCATGCCATTAATCGCATTCCAAGCACTGTCATCCATAATCAGACTCCGTATGAGCGCCTTTTTGGGTCACCCCCTGACTATCATTACCTTCGTTCCTTTGGTTCTGCTTGTTTCGTTCTTCTTCAGCCTCATGAGCACAACAAACTTGAGCCTCGATCTAGACTTTGTTGTTTCCTTGGTTATGGTGAAACTCAAAAAGGGTATCGATGCTATGATCCTGTCTCTCATCGCCTTCGTGTTTCCCGTAATGTTGTCTTTTGGGAACACCGCTTGTTTGTTGAACTCTCTCACTTTCGTTCTTCCCTAACTAACTCTTCTGTTTTAGAAATTTTTCCAGATGAGTCTCCTATTCCTTCTACAGATACTCTTAATCCTCCTTTGGACTTCTCTATTCAATCTCCAGATATCTTTGATGATTATCCTAGACAGGTTGTAGATGAACAGGTTGATGACGAGCTACCCCTCCTTGAGCCTAGGTCCCCTGCTCCTGCTCCGCCTGAAGATCCTCCACAAGACATTCCACCTCGCCACTCAACCCGGGTAAGATCCATTCCTGCACATTTACTTGACTATCATTGTTACACTGCCCTTGCTACACTCCATGAGCCTCAAACCTTTCGTGAGGCCTCTACTGACCCTTTATGGCAGATTGCAATGAAAGAGGAAATTGATGCATTAACCAAAAATCATACTTGGGATCTGGTTACTCTCCCTCCTAGTCAGTCTGTGGTTGGTTGTAAGTGGATCTATAAGATCAAGACTCGCTCTGATGGGTCCATCGAGCGCTACAAGGCTCGTCTTGTTGCAAAAGGTTTTACACAAGAGTATGGGATTGATTATGAGGAGACTTTTGCTCCAGTTGCCCGTATCTCCTCTGTTCGTGCCCTCTTAGCTGTTGCTGCTGCTAGTAAATGGGATCTTTTTCAGATGGATGTTAAAAATGCCTTCCTTAATGGGGATCTGCATGAAGAAGTCTATATGCAACCTCCTCCTGGTCTTTCTGTTGAAACAAACAAGGTTTGTCGCCTTCGACGTGCACTCTATGGCCTTAAACAAGCTCCACGAGCTTGGTTTGCCAAGTTCAGCTCCACCATATTTCGCTTGGGTTACACTGCCAGTCCTTATGATTCTGCCTTATTTCTCCGTCGCAATGATAAAGGCACCATTTTACTTCTCCTCTATGTGGATGATATGATCATAACTGGTGATGACCTCAGTGGCATTCAAGAACTCAAGGATTTTCTTAGTCAGCAGTTTGAGATGAAAGACCTTGGACATCTCAGCTATTTCTTGGGTCTTGAGATCACTCATTCCACAGATGGTCTTTATATTACTCAAGCCAAGTATGCATCTGACCTTTTATCTCGAGCTGGACTCACTGACAGCAAGACTGTTGACACTCCAGTTGAACTTAATGCGCATCTGACACCCTCAGGGGGGAAACCATTGTCTAATCCCTCTCTTTACAGACGATTGGTTGGCAGCCTAGTTTATCTCACAGTTACTCGTCCAGACATTTCTTATGCTGTTCATCAGGTGAGCCAGTATCTGTCTGCTCCACGATCGACTCACTATGCTGCTGTTCTGCGCATTCTACGATACTTGAAAGGCACTCTCTTCCATGGCCTTTTCTACTCAGCCCAATCTCCTCTTGTACTCCGTGCATTCTCTGATGCTGATTGGGCAGGAGATCCTACTGATCGCAGGTCCACTACAGGTTATTGCTTTCTTCTTGGCTCTTCTTTGATTTCTTGGCGAAGTAAGAAACAAACCTTCGTGGCCCGCTCCAGTACTGAAGCTGAATATCGTGCTCTTGCTGACACCACATCTGAGCTCCTTTGGTTACGATGGCTTCTTAAGGATTTGGGTGTGTCCACATCTTCTGCTACTCCCCTTTATTGTGACAACCAGAGTGCCATTCATATTGCTCACAATGACGTCTTCCATGAACGGACTAAACATATCGAGATTGATTGTCATTTTATCCGATATCATCTTGTCCATGGTGCTCTCAAGCTTTTCTCTGTCTCCTCCAAAGATCAACTTGCAGATATCTTCACCAAGGCACTTCCTAAGGGACGCACTCGTGATTTGGTTGACAACCTCAAGTTGGTCTCACATCCACCTTGAGTTTGAGGGGGGCTGTTAATGTATATAATGGGCTTTAGGCCCAACTATTTTACTTGTATAGCACTCTTGCATCTTGTACTACACTTTACTTGTACCGCACATATGCTTACTTGTACCGCACACATATGCCTCCTATATAAAGGCATCACATGTATATTCCTATATTATGAAATACAATACAATTGTGCAGTATTTCTAACATTGTGTATTCCATGCTTAGACTTACATAGGTGTATTTTGTGTTGAGTATTCCATTCATGTAACTGCTCTTTGGAACTTGTTGCTTGCTAAATCAATTGTTGGGAAGATGGTTAGGACTATTACTAATTTTGTCTCCAATCCTTTCATTGTCACCTTTATTGAATCTTGATAAACACCACTTCTCCTAGATCAATCATATAGATCAAAAGGATATGGTCCATCTTTATCTTCATCACTAATCATCATGGCTTTCAACATTTCAAATTAATCTCTCAATAAAAAACCAGTAAACTCATTGCTAGAGAGGTCGAGAATTTGTATTTTAGAGAAAAGCATCACATTACTTTTATGGTTTCCTACGGGACCATGAAACCAATTAAATCTCAAGACAAGAACCATAACTCCAAAAGACAGGTATAATTCTCTGTGTTATAACTAAAGTTTCTCAATTAAATTCTTTTAAAAGGAAAACCATTATACAAATATGTTGAAATTAAGGACTGCAACAGCCTTGTTTGTTGGTGTTCATTTTTTGCTGATTTTTATGAAGGGAAAAGCAAAGCAGAGACTGTGTTATTTTGTTACACAAAAGGTATTTTTTTGTACTTTATGATTTCTTTCTCTTACACATGACATCAACAAGGATAGATTGGTCTCAAAATTGATCAAAGCCCTCTTACCAGACCTTTAATGGAACCAAATTGATGTAGATCATCCTTTTTATACCTTCCAATCTGCTGCTCCTCATACTTTCCCTTGGCTGGCTACAATTCTTTTAGTGAGCTTGGTTCATACAATAAAGGACAATGTCCGACACTAATTGTGCTTCTCTCTCTCCATTAGTGTGATTATTAATTTTATATTGAGGGCAAAGATTCTAGAATGTTCAGAACCATGCCAAAATTTTTTCATCCTGATAATCGAACCATTCCGGACATTATCTAAAATGGATTTGGACCCAAATTATCTGGTGAAACTATTAAAGAAATATCAAATCATTTTTTCTGAACGCAAGAAAACACGTGGGTTAGTCCTGTATAATCAAGGAGAGTGAATGGATGAGGAAGAACGTTTGTTTCAAGGTGGGGTTGGGAGTGTATTACTGGCCATTTCCACTATATATCCAATCTCTATTCCCCTTCTTACGATTACTTAGTAGAAAGTAGAATCTATGGAGTGTAGTTTTCTTTCTCAAATTCAGAATTCTTCAGTAATTTTTGCCATTATAAATATTTCATCTATCATTTTTTATTGAGCAAAATAAAATATTAAAAGTACAACTGAACACAAGGCCATCCTTTGAACTAAGTCCAACATGCCACATAGTCTCCAAAAAAAAAAAAAAAAAAAAGACATATACATACAGAAATACTCTCAAATATAAAATACATAAAATAGAAGAACAAGTGAGTACAAGGCTAGCCCCGGAATTAAGCCAAACATGCCATTCAATCTCAAAATAAACAAACAAATACACAAAATACCATCAAAGGAGAGGCTAGTCAAACAGAGCACCCCTTTAATGCATTAATTTTTTCTTTGTCCGGGTCTTTGATCATTAGGCCTTCTCTTCTTGTCCTTTTGTTTTCCTTCAATGAACCTTACTAGACATTTAGGTTTTCTTATTTTAAACACAATATATCCCATAGCTAATCCAAACAACAAGCCACATCCATAGCCGATTAACACAGCCTTCCAACCAAATCCGCTTGCAAACAATGAATCATTGTCTTCTTGGAATGTTGATGGTGGTGCTGGTTGTGTCAGCTCATTAGTGCCACATTTACTTGACAATGGAAATCCACACAATCCTAAGTTTCTATCATAGGAGTTGTTTTCAAATGTTGCAAATTGTTTGCCTCGAGGTATGGGTCCAATAAGCTGGTTTTGTGAAAGATTTAACATGGCCAAAAATGTTAGATCTGTTAGTTGCAAAGGAATTTCTCCAGTGAAGCTATTTGAAGAAAGGTCTAAGGATTCAAGTGCAGACAATTTTGCCAATGATGATGGGATTTGGCCAGTTAGGCTATTATGGGAAAGGTTGAGTAGTCGAAGGATTGTAAGCCTTCCAAGTACCTCTGGAATCACTCCTTCGAATTTGTTGCTGGATAAATCAATTGTTGTGAAGATGGTTAGGATTCTCTGTAGTTTAATTTCCAATCCTTTCACTGTCACCACCACCGAATCTTGATATTGACAACTTTCACGCTTACAACTTTCACCCCTATAACTTTCACCCATATAATGCGGTTCAAGTCTGCCTTCCTCATTAATCATCATGGCATTGAAATTTTCAAAATAATTTCTTGGCAAAAGACCTGTAAACTCATTGTGAGACAAGTCAAGAATTCTTAGCTTAAAGAAAAACACCCCACTAGTGTTATGATTTCCTATAGGTCCATGGAATTTGTTGGATTTCAAGACAAGAACCTGCAGATTGTTAAGAGCTTCAGACCAATAAGGAAATAAATCATTAATCTTGTTGTTTCCGAGGTCAAGAACTTCCAGATTTGTACAGTTGATAAAAGATTTTGGTAATAGCCCTTTTAAATTATTGTCATTGAAGACAATAGTTCTCAACTGATTACCCTTTGCAAATGTATCAGGTATGGTACCCTGGAAATTATTCATTCGCAAATTCATCAACCTAAGATAATAACTAAAGTCACCTAAACATTGTGGAATCTTGCCTTTCAAACTATTATTAGGGATATCCAAAATTTTAAGAAAACTTACGTTGCAAAAAGCTGCGGGTAATTCACCAGATAAGCGATTGTTTCCTGCAAATAAGTATGTAAGAGACTAGGCGTTTTTTATATCAGATGTAATTGGGCCTTCAATATCATTCAACGAGATATCAATTAGGTTCATGTTAGGTAATCCCCAGATTAGTTCTAAATACATTAGTTCCTAAGTCTTTAGAACCTAACAGATGGGAAAGATTCTAGAATGTTCAGAACCATACCAAATTATCTGGTGAAACTATTAAAGAAATATCAAATCCTTTTTCTGAACGCAAGAAAACACGTGGGTGAGTCCTGTATAATCAAGGAGAGTGAATGGATGAGGAAGAACGTTTCTTTCAAGGTGGGGTTGGGAGTGTATTACTGGCCATTTCCACTATAATATATCCAATCTCTATTCCCCTTCTTACGATTACTTAGTAGAAAGTAATTTAGCAACAAAAAATAAATAAATAAATAAAAGATTACTTAGTAGAAAGTATAATCTATGGAGTGTAGTTTTCTTTCTCAAATTCAGCATTCTTCAGTAATTTTTGCCATTATAAATATTTCATCTATCATTTTTTATTGAGCAAAATAAAATATTAAAAGTACAACTGAACACAAGGCCATCATTTGAACTAAGTCCAACATGCCACATAGTCCCAGGAAAAAAAAAAGAAAAAAAAAAAAAGAAAAAAGAAAAAAAAAGAAATACTCTCAAATATAAAATACATAAAATAGAAGTACAAGTGAGCACAAGGCTAGCCCGGGAATTAAGCCAAACATGCCATTCAATTTCACAACAAACAAACAAATACACAAAATACCATCAAAGGAGAGGCTAGTCAAACAGAGCACCCCTTTAATGCATTAATTTCTTCTTTGTCCAGGGCTTTGATTATTAGGCCTTCTCTTCTTGTCCTTTTGTTTTCCTTCAATGAACCTTACTAGCCATTTAGGTTTTCTTATTTTAAACACAACATATCCCAATGCTAATCCAAACAAAAAGCCACATCCATAGCCGATTAACACAGCCTTCCAACCAAATCCGCTTGCAAACAATGAATCATTGTCTTCTTGGAATGTTGATGGTGGTGCTGGTTGTGTCAGCTCATTAGTGCCACATTTACTGGACAATGGAAATCCACACAATCCTAGGTTTCTATCATAGGAGTTGTTTTCAAATGTAGCAAATTGTTTGCCTCGAGGTATGGGTCCAATAAGCTGGTTTTGTGAAAGATTTAATATGGCCAAAAATGTAAGATTTGTTAGTTGCAAAGGAATTTCTCCAGTGAGGCTATTTGAAGAAAGGTCTAAGGATTCAAGTGCGGACAATTTTGCCAATGAAGATGGGATATGGCCAGTTAGGCTATTATGGGAAAGGTTGAGTAGTCGAAGGATTGTAAGCCTTCCAAGTACCTCTGGAATCACTCCTTCGAATTTGTTGCTAGATAAATCAATTGTTGTGAAGGTGGTTAAGATTCTTTGTAGTTTAATTTCCAACCCTTTCACTGTCACCACCACCGAATCTTGATATTGACAACTTTCACGCTTACAACTTTCACCCCTATAACTTTCACCCATATAATGTGGTTCAAGTATGCCTTCATCATTAATCATCATAGCATTGAAATTTTCAAAATAATTTCTTGGTAAAAGGCCAGTAAACTCATTGTGGGACAAGTCAAGAATTCTTAGCTTAAAGAAAAACACCCCACTAGTGTTATGATTTCCTATAGGTCCACGGAATTTGTTGGATTTTAAGACAAGAACCTGCAGATTGGTTAGAGCTTCAGACCAGTAAGGAAATAAATCATTAATCTTGTTGTTTCCGAGGTCAAGAACTTCCAGATTTTTACAGTTGATAAAAGATTTTGGTAATAGCCCTTTTAAATTATTGTCATTGAAGACAATAGTTCTCAACTGATTACCCTTTGCAAATGTATCAGGTATGGTACCCTGGAAATTATTCATTCGCAAATTCATCACCGTAAGATAATAACTAAAGTTACCTAAACATTGTGGAATCTTGCCTTTCAAACTATTATTAGAGATATCCAAAATTTTAAGAAAACTTACGTTGCAAATCGCTGCGGGTAATTCACCAGATAAGCGATTGTTTCCTGCAAATAAGTATGTTAGAGACTTGGCGTTTTGGATATCAGATGTAATTGGGCCTTCAATATCATTCAACGAGATATCAATTAGGTTCATGTTCGGTAATCCCCAGATTCCAATAGGAACTTTACCCGAGAGTGAGTTATTGCTGACCTTAAAACGACGTAAAGTGGAACAATTGGCATAACTTGCTGGAATTTCACCGGTGAGATAGTTCTCAAACACGAAAAGCGACCTCATAGTACCTTGCTTGCACATATCTGGTGGAATTGGACCGGTAAAGAAATTCTCAGAGACTTCGATGAAATTAGTTTTAGCCCAGGAGAGAAGGTTATGAGGCAGCGGACCAGTGAAGCTGTTTCTATACAGAGAAAGGTCCACAAGCTTCGTGAACTTGCCGAACTCGGCCGGTACCTGGCCAGATAGCTCGTTTTGATATAGTTGCAGAGAAACCAGGTTATTCAAGAACCTCAACTCAGATAGATCACCTTCAAGATAGTTATTCGAAAAATCAAACATTTCAAGCTTTGTGAGGTTTCTTAGACCGATAGGAAGTTTTCCTGTGAATGAATTGTTGTAGAGCTCAAGCTGCCACAGGTTGACTAGGTTCCCAATCTCAACTGGGATTTCCCCCGTCATGCTATTGTCGGCAAGCTCCAAGTTGATTAACTCTTTAAGGTTTCCAATCTCTGCTGGAATTGTACCTCGGATGCCGCAGTTTGATAGGTAAAGCCAAGTCAAGTTAGTAAGCAGCAACACCTCGTTTGGAAATGGAGAAGGATTAAAAGGATTGTCTCCGAGGCTCAGCCAAACAAGACCGGTCATGTTTTGGAGTGATTTCCACGGGAAAGTCCCAGAAAATCCGCTTGCATTCAAATGAAGATACCGTAATTGGCTTAGAGAGGATATTTCTGGAACCGACCCTCCTGTGAACAAATTGTTGCCCAAATCCAAGTATTGCAGTTTGACACAATTTTTCAAGTCGTCCATAATTGGACCGTGCAAATAGTTGAACCCGAATGAGAGCTTTTCTAGTGATTGGAGCTGGCATATGGAATCAAGAGGAAGAACCCCGGTTAAATTTTGGTATGAAAGTTCAATTTCTGTAATGGAATCGTCGGAATTGCAGGAGATTCCAGTGAAGTTGCATATGGAATTTCTGGATTCCCAAGAACTGAGGACATTGGTGTTTGATGTTTGAAGGGCGGATTTTAGTTTCATGAGAATTTGAAGGTCATTGGATTGGATTCCAGAGGGAAGGTGGAGGAAGCAAAACAGGAGAATGAAAGGGTAGATATGCGGACGCAACATGTCCTATGGTGGACTGAATGGCGTAAACTTTTGTCGGTATTATCTATTATGATCTTATTTAGAGAATAATGAATTTAAGGCTGAAGATAGTGCCATTTTATAGCAGAATGGTGCTATTTCACCTAAAAGTAGAAAGTATCGTCGTGAGTCTCGTGACATAAACATTGTGACTGTTCAAGTTTTAATTAGTATATGGCCGTGACTTGAGGACTGGGATATGCCGTTGCTTTTTAATCTTTGTCATCTCACATAACCAAAAAAAAAAAATTGTTGTATTTATTATTATTATTATTAGGAAGGTAAATTTCATTCACATTCTTGAGATTTGGGTTTATACCAACCAAGTCTAAGATTTTTCAAAACTAATCAATTTGGTCTTTAAATCCAACTTAGTCTCTAAACATTTAATTATTTTTTTTTAACTGTTTTAGGGACTAAAAATTAGTTTTGAGACCAAATTGATTAGTTTTGAAAACTTAATGAGCATTAGTACAAACATTAATAGGTATGAATAGAATTTACCCTTATATTTTCCCGTCTTCACTGCATTTATGATTGTTGTAATGGCTTGAATTGCAATATTGGTGGACTGACATTCCAAGCAAGCATTAAATGCCATCTTGCATGAATTGTCAAAGAAAAAGGCAAAGAACAACAGCGACATGAACTAAATTCATGCATTCTTCTAAATGGATGACACTTTGGCAAATAAATGCTTGCCGTTTTCTTTGACCAAGTAAGTCTCATGCCTATGTTAGAAAGTGTGGCTTGATCAACAAAGCCAAAGACATGCAATTCAGCATGTAAGCATGCGTGAAGAAATCTGAATCTTGCATTAAATGTTGCATGAAGTCATGGCCGCATTTATTGAAGTCTTGCATTATTAGTTTCACGTCGGTGTAATTAATATTTCGGCTAAACTTTAGCTATAAATTAAAGATCATGCTAATGAGTAACATTAATAAGTGTGAATAGAATTTACCCTTATTATTATTTTCCCATCTTCACTACATTTATGATTGTTGTAATGGCTTGAATTGCAATGTTGGTGGATTGACATTCCAAGCCAGCATTAAATGCTATCTTGCATGAATTGTTAAAGAAAAAGGCAAAGAACAACGTCAACATGAACTAAATTCATGCATTTTTCTTCGTAGCCGAAATGGATGACACTTTGGCAAATAAATGTTTGCCGTTTTCTTTGACCAAGTAAGTCTCATGCCTATGTTAGAAAGTGTGGCTTGATCCTATCAAAAAAAAAAAAAAAAAAAAAAAAAAAAAGTGTGGCTTGATCAACAAAGCCAAAGACATGCAATTCAGTATGTAAGCATGCGTGAAGAAATCTGAATCTTGCATTAAATGTTGCATGAAGTCATGGCCGAATTTATTGAAGTCTTGCATTAGTTTCACGTCGGTGTAACTAATATTTCGGCTAAACTTTAGCTATAAATTAAAGATTATGCTAACGAGTATTCTTAAGGTACTGGTTAAGAATTTATTTTAGAAAAGTTTTAATATCGCTTTTATAGAAAATGAAAAAAACTGTCAAAATATTAATTTTTTTCTTTTATTTTTCCATAAAAACTTTCTTTAACTGGATTCTTAACTAGTACTCTAAGGGCACTCGTTAGCATTTCCCATAAATTAATGGTGAGTATGAGAGGGAAAATTATTAGGTACTCTTAGAGCACTATAAATGCGTAGTTCATTTTCTCACATGAAAGGTGGGTCTCAACATAAATGGTGGGTTTCACCATGAATTTAATTAGTAGGACTCACCATTCATGTGAGAGGAGAGAATACGCATTTATGGTACTTTGAAAGTACACAATAATTTCCCAGTATGAGAAAAGAGAAGCAAAAAAGAGTTCCTACGGGAGATAAAAAAGAGAAGCAAAAGAGAGTTCCTACGGGAGATAAAAAAAAGTGTCTCTACATGAGATAGAGAGATAGCAAAAGAACTTCTTGTGTGTGTGCACCAGAGATAGGAAGCTAGACTATCCTGCAACTCTTGTCTAAATACAATAGTGTGTTCTCTATTTATTTGTGAGAGAACCAAGGGTGGATTTGAGGTTTGGGTTTGTGTGAGAGTGTCTTAAAGGCATTGTTGTAATCTCCACAATTATAGTGAAAATTTATTCTGTCGCCTCCTGTGGACGTAGGCATATTACCGAACCACATAAATTCCTTGTGTCATATTTTTCTCTCTCTTCTTTAACCTTGTGTAAACAGATTATTTCACCAATTTTCACAACAATGATATGGCCGTAAGCACAAAAAATATCTTGCACATTTGTGAACAGCTAACACCCTACTTTTCTTGCATATAAAGGCTACTTTTTTCAAGTATTTGATATTTTTTTAGTAGTATTAATTACACAAAAACTATTTTATACAGTTTTATACACTCTCCAAAAAGCAACCAACACAGTACTTCCAAGTTGGATAATTTATTTTTGGGTATGTAAAATAGTTTATGTGCTATGGTACATTAAACAAATGCCCCAAAAGCACTTGTTAACCAGACCCCTTAACGGGAAAGTTAACAGATGCTCTAAGAACATTAGTTTAGGAAATATTTTTAAGAACTTTTTATATTATAAGAAAAAAATAACTAGGTTTTTGTCAACTTTTAATATTTTCCCTAAAATTAGTATAAAAATTCTTAAAACAAGAATAAAGCACTTATTAACCGAACTCTATATCTATATATTACTAAAAGCTGAAGCGTAGCATTTAATGTTGTTACGCTCACGTAGAGCCACATTAACAATCACATCATCATTTTTCGTTTCCAATTTTCTTATATATTTTTTTAAAACATTTTCTCATTTAAGATGACTTAAAAACTCCATTATTTAAAAATTAAAATATCTTTTAATCATTATTTTTATTATTAATTTTCCAAAACTCTTCCTCCCTTTTACCTCTTCATCTCTCCATTACTTTCTACTTTAATATCATTTTTTCTCTACCTTTTTATCTTTCTTTATTTTGACTGTTCTTATTCTCAAGATCTTACTATAAATTTAACATTTTCTTTTTCATTCTATGCATAGTTTTCTCACACAAAAAAGGTTACTTCTCTCTCTCTCTCTCTCAATTTGTTTTTCATTTTTTGTTTATTTTTTTTATTGCATCAATTCTTTAGGTTGATGAATTTTAGTGTTAATTAGAATTCTACTTTGGGTTGATACAATTTAGTTTTGTGTTTTAAGTTGTTATCTTTTATATTCTTTTTGATTAAATATTATCCTACTACATTATACATATAGTATATATAATGTTATTATATTACATAGAATGACTTGGATAATTTGATGTTTATTGCTATATATTTTATTTTTACTCCTTTTTCCTCTCATCTTATTTTATTCAACATTTAAATCCAAACACATCCTTCATACTATTAAATTATGCAGCACAAATCAAGAAAATGGCTAGACACAAACCTGTCTTCCTTTACCATACATTGGGAAAATCAAAATATTTTTGTGATAAATGGTCATATAATTTATAATTTAGATAGCACCGTTTGAATGTGTTTAGGCCCTTAGATTGAGCAATTTGTAGACTTAAAAGGCTATTGAGAATGAACTTTTTGAATCAAGTCTAAAAAAATATGAACACTATATATCATTTAGATAAAAACTTTTATCATAGATACATTAATATTTTTTTTGCCACAAATTTAAATCACGCAAACTTAATAATTTTATATTATGTGTTAGCATCATCTCTACTTCTTCTTCTTCTTCTCAAAAATATTATGTATCATCTTTAAAGGATGCCAACAATATTGATCTTACGGGAAAAGTTACATAAAATATTGAGAAAAAAAATTTTATATTACAATCTACTAAAAATGTTTTTTTAAACATTTAAACATTTTTATTTCTCATATCACTAGTGTGTTTTACAACTATCACATGTGTTAACTTAAGTCTTAATATTCTTAAGTTGTTTCGGCAACAAAAAAAAAAAAAAAAAGAATGTTGTCAAAAAGAGTTCATGTTAAGTTTTTTGCAAAATGAAATATTTGTTTTGTAAGGCCACCAAACTTGATAATTTGCAAATGATGGAACCATTTGCAACAATATTTGCATAGTTATATAGTTCCAACTAAAGCAATTGTGTATAATTTTAGTCTTCAAAAAACACGCATCTACCAGTGGTTAAACGTTCATCTTGGGTAGTTTTAACCTTTCATATAATTTTACCTTTACATATTCATTTATTTTAATTTATATTTTTTTTTCAAAGAAAAAACTTTAATCTAGATATTTATAAGTAAACAATGAAATAATGATTCATGAATAATACAAAATATATATATATATATATATATCTATACATATTTATCTTGTGGCGGTTGTAACTTTACATATAATCTTGCATTTATATATTCATCTACTTTAATTTAAATGTTTATAACTTAATAATAAAATCTATAAACAAGGTAATTAAAATATTCATATTTCTACAATTCAAAAAGCCACAATTTCTTTTTTCAAAAAAGGGCCTTTTACATTTTCTTGGATTATATATATATATATATATATATATATATATATTTTTATATATAAAACCTTTGACATACCTCTAATTAACCTAACCACTTCATACATTAAAAAAATTTCAGGCTCATTATTACTTCCGTTAATATATTACAGATATCTTAATTGATTGAGACCAAACTAGAGAAATGCCTTTTATATTTCCTAGAAAATTCAGAAGGAAAAAAAAATAAATAAAAAAAACATTTGACATACCACTAACGTAACTACATCTATAACTATTTAAGCCATGATATCTATTTCTTATTGATAACCATAAAATTTACAACTAGCAAGGGAACATACAAAGTAATTAAGAATAAATGAAGGAAGAAAAAAAGAATGAAGTCAAACATCAATTAATAAGCATTATTTGGAAAATAAAAAGGTGGTCAGGAGGAGTAAGAAATAAAATAGAGATGGCTATATAGAGGACATTGAAAACTTTATAGTGCAATAAAATCAACCATTACATTCACTTAATTAAATCAATAATCAACAATTAAATATAATAATACAAAATTTAAACTTAAAACTAATCAAATACTAACTAGGGAAATTATATATATATATATATATATATATATATATATAATCATAATCTTCATACACTATGACTTAAAAAAAAAATTAATGAGTAGTTCTACCTCCTATTTAATGTTTATGCTATGCAAATCATCAACCAATAATAAATATATGATAATGGTAAAAGAAAACCTTATAGACAAGATTATGAAAAATATTATAAAACTATTTTTAAAAAAACTTTTTATAAAATCTAGGGACTAAAATAGTATTTTATCTAAAAAATTATCACGCGCAACGCGCAAGTCTGTGACTAGTATATATTAAAGCTATTTTTTGTCTTTTTCTTTTTTGTAGGTTTTAAAAGGAGTTCTGATTTTCATGGAAAAGAGTCCTGATTAGGCTGATTTACAAAGAAATTTTTCCCCCCGCAACTGATATGAAAAATTGTTAAAAATTGTTTTGTAAGGTATATTTGGAGGGCGAATGGGCCAAAATTTTGGGTGAAAATCAAGCTCGTGGTGCTTTCTTAAGTCCATTGAATATCCAGTGCAATCGACACACTTTGAGAGACAATCCCGAAAATGAGAACCTCAGTGACAGCTGCATATAAACTTTCCCTGTGAGCTCTCCATTAAGGAATGCATTTTCACATCCATCTAAAATAATGGCCAGTTCAAGAGCTAGAGATTGCAATGATTGTATGAAAAAGAAAAGGTGAGCAACTAGGACAAATATCTCCTCATTATCAATCCCATATATGCTGATCAATTGGCAATCAGACAAACCTTCAAGTGATCAACAATGCTATCCAATCCACGGTTTTTAAACTCGGACCGGACCGTACGGTCCGACCGGAAAAACCTCGAACCGCTCATTTTTGCGGTTCTTTTAGCCTCAAGAACCGTTCTATGTGAAAAAATCCGGAACCCGTGAAAACCGCGGTCGGACCTCACGGTTTTGAGAACCGTGATCGGACTGTTCCTCACGGTTCCCAGCTTCCTTTTGAATCTGAACTTATAAAAAAAAAAAAAAAAACAAAACACAACACAACACAGAAGAGGAGAGATTGCTGTTGAAAAGAGCGATCTGGACGAGCCAGTGAATGATGGCGAGAATGGAAGGCCAGTGGTGAGGAGTACCAGGGGCTTTGAGAATGGATTTGTTGAATTTGAAAGGGTAATTTAGGGATTTGAGCAAGAAGGGAAGATCTTCGTCGAGTTTGGAGGAGGAAGGGAACTGGAGACGAGTGGGGAGATCTTCTGCCTTTCTTTTCCGCCTGTGATGTGTGTGACAGGGTGAGACTTGAGAGCTTGAGAGAAAGAGACTGAGAAAGAAAGCTAAAGACGAAGAAAGAAATATAAAAGTAGAGAGGAGTCAGATGAGATTAGTGGGATAAGGATGGGATGGGGGATACGTGTGTGGAGGATAAAACATAAGAGAAAAAAAGAAAAAAAGAAAAAAAGAAAAAAAAAAAAAAGAAACGTATGGTCCGTATGAATGCAAAGAAAGAAAGGAGAAAAAATAAATAATTTAATAAAATGTTACCACAATATTTTCACAATATTTCACAATAAATTTTAAGTAACAAATAGTTATTAGTTAATATTGATAAGTAAAAAAATAATTTTAATAATGGGTTCAAATTAGAACTAATGATAATTTTTTATATAAATTTTGTTGTGAAAACATTGCTAAAATTATTGTAAACTTCTTCACTGCTTTGCTGCTGCTGCTGCGTGCTGAAAAGTTTGCTGCTGCGTGCTTTAGTCTCAACCACTTATGTTTGCTCTGCTGTCAACTGCTCATATACAATGCTTGCTTGCTGTCAAGCACTACCTTCTTGGGTTTTATTATTTATTTAACTTTAACAATTTTTAAATGCATGGACACCTTCCTCCCTTCATCTGGCTTTTGATTTTTTTTTTTTTTTTTAATTCATAATAAATGATGAACATTGACTATTCAAATGGACTTGGGAGTTGGGAAAAAAAAAATGATCCGTAGTTAAATGGGCTTGGTCATTAGCAAGTGAACTAATTTGTCTCTTAACTACTTTATTGAGTTTCATAAAATAAAAATGATTGGGTATTAAAGTGTACTTTGTTATAACTTAAAAATAATTTAAAAATTCAATAGCTATTTATGTTTTTTTTAGAATTTAATAAATCTTATTTGTATTATGAAAGTTATGTTATAAAAAATACTATTTATATTTGTTTTGAATTTTTTTAGTTAAATTTTTAATTATTTAATATATTTATTTATAATTTAAATAATTATTAAATTAATTATGACGTCATCACGGTTCGACCCCGGTTCAACCTCGGTTCGACCTCAAAAACCTTGAACCTCTCTCTTTTACAGTTCAATGAACGGTCCGGGTTTGAAAACCATGATCCAATCGAGTCTTAATCTTGTACACTCACTTGCAACCCATAACATATTTGTCAACTAATAGATCAAGCAAACCCCAATTTCATGTCTTAACCAGTGTATCCAATGTTGGAATAATAGCATGGAGTGAATAAGAAATTGATGCTTTCTATGTTCACTTGAAGATGTTATTAAAAGTGGTAAAATCTTGAGTCTCACATAGGAAAGGAAAGAGATAATATATGAGTTTATATACTCATGAGTTGGACACTGGTTTGGGCTTTTGGCATATGTGGACTGGGCCTATTTGTCCAAATAATAATATTTTATTATTTTAATTTTTGAGTCAGTTAGTCTATGCATAGAAGTTATTATTGAAATAGAGTACCTGTTCAGTAACGTATAATTATTCATAGTCCCTCATTCATAAAAACTACTTTTCAAGAAAACTCTCCTAGTGAGAATATTTTGTGCATTTCATTTTTTGTCAAAGAGAGAGAAAGAGACATTGAGTAGTTTGCAGAGCACGACCTTGTGTGCTTCGTTTTCGTGCTGTAGATCATTTTATCTTGGGAGATAGTCGTCTGTGAGTCTCAAAGCACCACAGTGATTGTGTGAGGGGTGAATCTACATTAAGGATATTGTGTCAAACACAAGACTTGATATGAATCATTCATTCTTCACGCATTTGGTTTGTGAATTTTTAATTATTTGCAGATTTCTTCTTATATATATTCAATATTTGTTTATTGCTTTTGTCTATTACATCTATTTGTGTTATTGCTAATTCTTAGATCTGTGTATTGTTCCTTTTGCTTTATCATAAAAGTAAACTGTTGAACTATATCCAACATCCAACCCTTCCTTCATACCTTGCTGCTAAAAGGGACTAAATAAAGCCTTGTGGATGGTATGGGTTCTCGCGGGGTGGCAAGTGTAGATCCATTGTGGTGCCTTTGGTCATCTAAGACCTCATTACTCTAAGTTTCAAGCATTTAAAAGAATCAAAAGAGAAGAGAAACTTAAGCTTCTTGGAAGTCGTGCTTTGCAAGCTAAAACGGATTTAATTGAAAGTGGTAAGTTGTTGAAGCATGTAGTTAATGCTCTTACCTCCTTGTCTATGTGCATCTCCGGTTTTCATTCTTCCAACCCTTGTCTCACTTCTCATGAGACACTCACTCCAAACAATCGTTAAATTTGGATAAGGAAGGGCTCCTATGGTTGAGCTTATGCTCTTTCGATCCTTGATCTGATCCTTTCGATCTTTGTAGGACCCTTCATGCATTAAATGCTTCATTATCATGCATTTATGCATCATGCATCTCTTTATATGCATTGTGTTTTTTTTTTTTTAATCTTAATTTTATGTCTTTGTTTTGTGTGTGTAAAAATCCAAAACCACATAAAAAGTGAAAAACTCAAAAAGTTTGATTGTATATGTTTGAGCACATATCTCATGTGAGTTTGACCTAGTAACTCCATACTAATGGCGTAGTGCATTTACGAGCTTAACTTGTTATATATGCACATTTTTCTAAGTGTGAGCGACATCTAGAAATCTACATTTGATTGTTGTAAATAGATTTTTAAGCTTGTCATGAATGATTGGTTAATGGCCTTGCTTAATCTTGATACATGTGTAGACTTGTACCTATATATCTCTTCACAATTTTTTTCTTTTTCGAAGAACTCTACAAATGTCAATCTCTAAAAAGAGAGAGAGCTGAAAAAGTCTTACTTCAAAAACTAGTTTGACTATGAAAAGGTGGACCAAATATGTATTAAAATATATGGTGCCAAAGCCAAAGACTTATTCATCAAAGATATATCAAAAAGTTCATGGCATCGTTTCTCAAAAATTTGAGTTGTATTTGATCAAAAGTATGAAAAATGGATGCCAAATGAAAAACTTTCAATCAAATGTAAACACATTGGTGAGGGGTCATATATGTTCATTTCTACAAGTGAGATAGATCACTTGTCTTTGTACCAGTTGTGTATGACATGATTAAATTGATCATTGAAGCTTCATATTAGACTATGGACTAGTTCATACTTGATTCGCACACACAACATACAAGTCTAATGTTCAATGAATGCCTATTTCATTTGTGTGTTTAAAAATATTCAAATGTGATGTGTGTGTGCTCAACCATATGTAGATCAAACTAAAAAGATTTTTGATTGTTTTATCTGTATTTGGAAGTGTTTTTCATCACTCTTTGTTTCTAGGTTTTGTGCCTACTTTTTTTTCAATGTTTCAAGCTTGTTTTTGTGTTGAAAAATAGGGATCAGAGTCTTTCGTGACTTTTTCGCGAGTAGTTCGAGACTTGGCTGCGAGTCGTGAGGCTAAAAAAATGCATTTTTGGTCATTAGACATAGAGTTTTACGAGTGTCTTGCGAGTAACTCGCAAGAAGTGTCTACTTGCAAAGTACCTACGAAAATTCCCAGATCAACTATTTTATGGGTATTTTGTGAATTTTGGTCAAAAAAACTCTTCATATGTCTCTATTATGACTCTGTCCTCTCCAAACCCTCTTTTCAAAGCTTCAACATTAAAACTCATCTAATTTCAATTGTTTTACACTCCATAAACATCTCTAAGGTAATCTTTACTACTTCTAATTGACTTTGATCCTTAGATTATGTTTTTGAGGGTTTTATATTCATAGTTGAGATTTTCTCAAATGAGGGTTGGAAAACTTAATTTTTACCAATCTATTTTATTGGGTTTTGTTTTAAATGACAATTTGCTTTGGATGTTGGCCTCTTGTGGAAAAAATAACATGTATTTAGGCAAAATTTTCATATGTTCATGCAGTGTTTAACATACATGTGTAGTGTGTGCACTCTAAGTGTTTGATAAAATACCTGTATGGTATTTGTTTCATTCTTTTGGACTCCACACTCTCCATTGTTGCATCCTTGAGAGGTTCTTGGCCAAATCCTTTTCTCACCATACCCACATTTATGATAAGGCTTTTTGGTGCTTTGGGAAGCAGTTAGGAAAAGACCAATGGTTATTGGTTGATGCTATGGGTTATAGCGGAATCCGGTAAGCTAGAAAAAACAAAGGTTCGACGCAACCTCGTTGATGCAAGAAGCTTGAAGGGCTTAAGTACACTAGGTAGATTAGGCTTGGAGGGTCTATTACTATTCATGTATCCCAACTACATTTTCCAGTGGATTATTGACCGCTTGGAGGGCGGTGGAGAGGTTTTATGCCGAGGACTTCGATTTCCTCTTCGATAACACATCACTGTGTTGTCCTTGTGTTTGCATCTCTCTTCCCCTAATCTTTACTATTTAATTTCTGCTGTGAATGTGATTTTATTTGGTTTAAATTATTTATCAATTATGTTATTAGCTCATGTTCATTTTCCGCACATATATTGTTTGACATTAAGCTTGAATTGATATTTTTGTAATTAGGGGTCTAAACATTCATAGTGTTTTATATGCTATTTGAACATTTAATTGGTATCAGAGCAGGTACAATTGTTGTGGTTTAAATACCTAAGTGTGATCCTTGACCCCTTGTGTTTATTTGCCATGGATAGTGTTTTGTATGGTTCTATGCATGTTTTGGATGTTGATGAATGTTGTGTGTTTGTGAAAATGCCTCTATGAGTGTTTATCTGCATGATAGTGATGACATGTTACTTGAATCATTGGGTGTTGTAAATATTCCAAATGACAAACTCTTCAAGAAAAATGCTAAGAAGTTTCAAAAGAATTTGAGTAAGTTATTTTGTGAAAATGATGATTTGACTGCTAAGCTGAATGAATCCAATAAATTGGTTGAGAAATATAAGAATCTCACTGAAAATTCTCTTGAAAAGTTGAAAGAGTTTGAATGTTTGAATATCACTACAAGAAAAGAGTCTACTAGCGAGGCTCAAATACCCTCGCAAAAATTCAAATATCGTCGCAAAAGGTTATTAGCGATGGCATACGACCCTCGAAGGCCGTCTTATTTGCTGTTGTTACTAAAAGAGATTTTGCGACCATACCTTCGCAAATAAATAATTTATGAAGGCAATCCACCATCGGTACTGAACAAATTCGCCCTCACAAATATATTATCAAACGACGAAAAAAGTCGACGACTTATTTTTAGCGAGAGAAAACAATCATCATTAACAACTATTTGTGAAAACCTTTATACCCTCACAATTAGTTATTTGCGAATTCCAAATTGACGACATACTTTTTAGTGACAAATAATGGCATCGCTAAAATTTATTTAAGAGGGCTTTTAACCCCTCACAACTTATTTTTAGCGAAGGGAAACAATTATCGTTAACAACTATTTGTGAGGACCTTTATACCCTCGCAATTAGACATCGCTGAACTTTATTTATGAGAGCTTTTAACCCCTCGCAACTTATTTTTAGCGAGAGAAAACAGTCGTCGTTAATAATTATTTATGAGGACCTTTATACCCTCGCAATTAGTTATTTGCAAATTTCAAATTAACAACGAGACAAATAATGACGTCGCTAAAATTTATTTACAAAGGTTGTTAACCCCCTCCCAATTAGTTAGGAATAATATTGACGATATTAAGCTGTCACTTAAAACATTTTTGCAAGAGGTAAAGGAGTGTCGCTATTCTATTAATTGCGAGGGACTTTGTCGTCACTATAAAGTTATTTATGATCAAATTTTTATGTCATCAATGGTAATATTTTATATAATTTTTGAATTTATTTTATATAATTTTTGTTTAACTATCATGTCACAATAGTACAATAATTACTAAAAATTAATACTGTGGGGCCAATCACCCGGAAAGCTAACGATATCCGGGGAAGATAGGCCCATGATCCAACGGCCCAGTCCGAGGACTCTCATTTGGCCGAGGACACCTCCTAGTCCGAGGATGAAACCTGTTTCCCAAACCAGCTTACGAAATGTATATAACGTACCACTCCAGTTATCGAGAAGCGTCACGGAATTGCGCACGGACCAAACTAATAGGTCACGGTCAAAGAATGAACCGGAAAAGGTAACGAATGCCTCTTACAGAGGTGTCACCTCCACATTAAATGCATCCCACCTAACTCCCTGGCCGCATTAATGTGGAGGTGATACCTGAACAACAGTTAAGCAGCCTTTACAACCACTAGACGGAGGATCCGGAAAGTTCAGGATGGGACATAAAGTAATTTCCAGAAGGGAGCCTACACGTGTACGGTGAGGACAAGACAGAGGGGATAGTATATAAAGAAAAGTAAGGATACATGATGAGGGGACTGGAAAAAAGGAGGAAGAAAAGGGACGCTGAAAGCAGGACTAAGAGGAAAGAAAAGAGAGAACATCCGTCCCCTTGACACAGAAGAAGTTCCTTTTGCCGCGGTAGATTGACGTCCTTTTCTATTGACTGGAGCTAGTTCTTACGCCTGCACTCTACAAATTTTATTGTTAAGGGTCCATTACATTTTGAGTCCCTACAGATACAATAGTCCAATAATTACTAAAAATTGATCCATTAAAAGATAAAAATTCATATAAGTTCAAACTTTAAAATATAAAATATACAAAGAAATCCTGAATTTAAACCTTGTTTTAAACTTAAACAACTAGAATTATGACAAGATCTATTAGTCTTCCTTTGAGTCACCCTCCAAGTTGTTTTCAACTTCTACGTTATTGTTTGAGTTGTCCTCTTCATCTCTGCTAGTACCATCCTAAAAGTTAAAAATAAAAAATAAAAAAAATTAAACATGAGTTAAAATGAAACAATTAAAGTGAATTTGTATTTGTATCAATGCTTCAATAAATAAGTACACATACCATATCAAATCTAATAATATAAAATATATCATAAACAACAGTAAACTCCTTATGGTCTCGGATAAGCTATAAGCAAGGAAAGCTGTATTGCAACTTACCTTTTCAAAAGAGGGGTTGATAAGGTTACCTAGATGAAGAAAGATTATTGAGTTCGGCAATGGCAACCTCGTGGGTTCTTAGTTCTTTGATGAGCCCCACTTCGATGCTATACAAGCCTATTATTATAGTAATATATAAAATTAGTAGAACAGTAGAGTGCCGATAAATGGTAACATAGGCTTGTCCATGGGTTTAATAAGAAAAGGAAACTGAGCATAATAAAAAATAACTTACAAAATTCACAACAATGGCATAATTCACACTATGAAAAATAACAAAGTTTTTTTAGAATGATACCATACCCCCTAGCCTAAAGTTCTGTGTTGAGTTTGCGAAAAAGTCTAAAGATGGTTTAATCAAAACTTATCAAAACATATTTCATTCAACATCATAACTATTAGACCACCCTCAGAGTCACATCTGCTCTTCTCCTGCAATTATTAATTCTGAGTTTCTTAGTTATTATATGAACTTACTTCTAATGTTTTCAACCATGGTACTAAAAATCAAACTTAGAAGGTTGATACAAGGACAAGAGCCAATGACATTACGGCACCATGATCGAGCACTTTTTCCACCTCAAATTAATTGTATAGAACAAAATCAAATAATTCCAAACTCTCCCCTTTTAAAGTTCATCATATTTGTAGTTCATTAGGATTTAAGCATCTCAAAAGTAATGGTCTGAAGCCACTATTAGGTGCTCACTCGTTATGTTTGTAGATGAGTATTTCATTTACGAGGCCTTTCAAAGAGCGTAGTAAACTTTCTGCACAATTTCCCCATTTTGAGTATTCTAATGAGCCCTTAGCAAGATAATAATGAGTTCACTTTTCATCTAGCACGATCAAAGTCAATGCCGAAATCAAATCAAAGATGCTCCACTTTTTCAAATAAGTAAATTTTCACATATGAAAACATCAGTAATGGGAAAATTCTAGTTTTCTAGATTCTACTTGTAAGCTGTAACATTACACGTTGGATGTATTAAAACGAAACTTGAATCAGTAATAACCCCTCAATAAGCTACTACATCAAATTAATAATTTCCCCAAAACACACTGCTAAAATACAGGAATTAGATGCTTAATTACATTCAGTAAATGCCAAACAAACGAAGGGTAAAACAATCAAACACATAATGGGCATTTTTAAAGAAGCATACCTGCGGCTTTTAAGAGCAGAACTGAAGCAGGGGGTGTCTTCAAAATGAAAGTAAAGCTTTTATCCTGGAAAAAAAAAACAATAACAATGATAAGAAAAATACTAATAACACATACAAATTACAAAAGAAATAGAACCAAGGAATGGAATAAAAAGAACTTACATCATAGACAGTGATTTCATCACCACTGCAATTCATCACCACACAAATTAACCAACTTCCTCAAACTCCTACAAATCCTCAATGTTCTATATACTATTTATACAAAAACCACGATACACAATATGTTCGGATATTCCTATAATAAAAACATATTGAAAAAATTCTGCAGTGGATAGTGTGAATTATGGTATCATACTATATCAAACAACAATGGCATTCATTAATTAACAAAATAAAATAAAAACCTTTAGAAAGAAAAGAAGAAGAACTTACAGTGAGTGTGGGTTTGAGAGATGATCTAATGAAGAAGATCAGATCGGTGGCAGTGGGTGGTGGCTGAAGTGAGAGAGAGTAGATCTATGGCGGCGGTGGCTACAGCTAGGGCGATGGTGGCGGCGGTGGCAGTGGCTAGGGCTAGGGAGGTGGCTAGGGGCGGTGGAGATGTGAGAGAGAGAGCTCGACGATGGTGAGAGAGAGATCCGCATGGTGAAAATAAAAATGGGTTAGAGAGGGGGAAAAAAAAAAGGAGTTTGATGGGAAATGAAAAAGGGGTTTTTAACTTTTAAGAGCTTGAGAAATGGGAGCTGAATGAAAAAATAAATAGAAGATATGAGTAAGTGTCCCCTTGGATCACAAATGGCTGTGATAGGGAGAGTTAACCCAAACTACTTCCTTTAAAAAAAGACATGCCAATCAAGGAAATGACATAGAATATGATTTCAAATAGAATATAATTGAGAGAAAAAAATACATATGGTCAGCTTTAACTAAGCTGTTTAAAAAAAAAAAAAACACACACACACACACACATATACACACACAAGGGAGATGGAAAGAAGTTCTAACACAAAAGTGTTAAGAATCCATAGTTGGCTTAAAATCATATGGGACTAAGGCTTTTGTCAAATGGGGAGAAGCATGATAGAAAATGGCTAGTGTATTCAAAAGATACGGACCAAGTATTTTGTTTTTGTTGCAAGTTGTTTGAAAAGGAGACGTTAGGAGAACTTGAATACAAAAATTTAATTAGTCAATTTGCATCTCAAAAGACAAGAAAAATAGATTTTAAATTAAATATGTTATAATATAAAAATATTAAATAAACATTAATTTAATTTATATATAAGTATAAAAAATGTCCCATTTCAAGTTACACCTAATGTAACTCAAAAAAATGTTACACCACCCAATAACTTATTATTGAATTCATATTTTGAAAATTCAACCGTTGGATTACATGTTCTCTATGGTCTTAACATGCATGCCAATTTTTGTGCCAATCGGATGTAATTTACCATTTGATCTATAAAGTCATCTTTTATGCATTATTTTAAATTACTAAAACTTGAATCTAGATAATTGATTGCTGACATGACTATTGATTTTTAATTGCCTTGAAATTTTGTAAGTATGAAAAATATACGAAGATAATGTAATATAACGGTAAATTTGTCAAAATTCACATCGAATTAAGAAATATAGAGCTGGGTTCAAGTTACACCTGACGTAATTCTAAAAAATGTTATACCACCCAATAACTTATTATTGAATTCATATGACTTATTATTCAAAGTTATTCCTTAGGGGATAAGTATAAGGGCGCAGAGGCGACTCAACATAATTTGGGGCTTAAGACGAAAATTCATATGAAGCATTTTATATGAAAATATTAATTAAATAAAATTATTTAATACTAATCAAATCAAGGTTAATTTAATACAATATTAAATACTTAATTTGAAGAATAATACCAACTTAACTAATGTTAATTTCATATAGAGAATTTAATATCATAGTTCAACCATAAATTTTAATAAAAAGAAATAAAAATATATGTCAATTAAAAGAAGATACTTTATTTTGGATATATGACCATGTATAGTTAAGTAAAATTGTAATCTAATTTTTAATTTTATTACTTGTTTTTGAGAGAGAGAGAGAGAGAGAGAGAGAGAGAGAGAGAGAGAGAGAGAGAGAGAGATTAATCTATAATTGGTGATTTAACACATTTGTAACATTTTAGGGTTTCAATTGGGTTAGGTTGCTATAGGTCTTGTATTTTGGAAGTCTTGATAGAAATGAAAAGGAAAAATGCATTAATGGTACTAAAAAATGTTCACAATATAATATGAAAATGATTATAATCGATAAACTTCAACAACCTAATTATGAATGTTTAAATTTCTTTTTTGTGATAGGTAACATGTCAGTTTGTAATCCTATAGTAAATTTGTGTTATCTTTAGTATCACTAATAATTATAAACAACCATTATATATATACACACACACCTACACATATATCTAATTTATGAATTATATCTAATTTATTTCATTAATTAACCTATGTATTTCATATACATACTCCTATTTATTCTTGTTTATTATAAAAAATTATACTAATTGTTTAAACTTTAAACCTTATAAACTTCAAACCACATGCCGCTACATATATTCTAAAATTTAAATTAACAAAGAAAAATTTCTTATAACACACAATTTCTTATAAAGCTTTTTTTAAGCTCAAAATGATAGAAATCTTTTATTAAATGTCAAATATAGTCATACTAAGTAAACTAGTGCATACACTTGCATAGGTGGGACATTCACTACATACAGTGTAATCCCAAATAAAATAAAACACCACAGAGAGCCATTAAGACCAAAAGAAGACAGTTCCATGCCCAACACCTCTATATAATTATTTCTTATAAAACTTTAAACCTTAGCGCCACATGTCCATCAATTCCCCTTCCCTCAAATTTTTTTTTTTTTTTAATTTTTATTTTTTTCACTTTTCCCTCTAACACTCCCAACTCACGCCAACTGACAACACGCAACTGCGCAACAAGACACCCAAAAAAAACAAAATGACCTCTGCAAAAGCGACTCAGCAACGCTGCAACAGCCACACCCAGAGCAGCCTACGGCGAGATCGGAGATTCCCTTGCCCAGATCGGAGATTGGCGACGGCGAGATCGGGATAAGAACCTCAGGCAACATCGAGGTATTTCAGTTCTCTTTCTTTTTCTTTATCTCATCGCTGCTCTGAGCCTCTAACTGAGAGTGGCGCTCTCTCTCTCTTTTTCTCTATCTCATAGTCTGCCTTGTGACTATTTTTTGATAATGGTGTATTGACATATTGGATGGAATCAAATGGAGCTTTGTACTTGTTTGCTGTGGTTTTTGATGTGCATAGCTTCTAGGAAGGGTTTTGTTTTATGGTTTATTCGTTATGCAAGAGTTGGGAAGTCATGTCTTCTTCTTCAGTTCACGGACAAGCGGTTCCAGCCGGTCCATGACCTCACCATCGGTGTCGAGTTTGGGGCTCGAATGATCACCATTGACAACAAACCCATTAAGCTTCAAATCTGGGATACTGTAATTTTTCTCTCTTTCTTTCCTTTTTGTTTTGCAATTTACACTGAATTCTATTTTGAACACAAGCACATTATAATTTTTCTCTCTTTCACCTTTCTTTCTTTCGTTCCATGGGTAACACAAATGCGAATTTGATGCAAAAATCAATCTGAGCATTTTCAGCATAGCATTAGTTCGTTATCAGAATTTGGCTTGATGATTATTATGAAATGGGTTGCTTATTTATCAAGTGTATTTCCTTAAATTTCTGTGAGCTTGTGGAGGAATTCTATTTTGTACCTTAACTGAATAAAGTTGTAGATGCTAAAGTTTCCTTGGAAATATTCCAGGGTGGTCAAGAATTCTTCAGATATATTACGAGGTCCTATTACAGAGGGGTTGCTGGTGCATTGCTTGTCTATGATATAACCAGGTACTGTTTTCATTGAAATTTGATCATTCATTTGCTTATAGTCTTGTACAGAAAAAATTAACTGTTTTAAGTTTGTTCTATAAGTGGGCTTCTCACACATACCCTGTGAATTTAATATATCTTATTGTACACCTTACCATCATTAGGAACGCATCATTGTGTGGTACCCTTATAACATTCCAGTAGTCATTTTTGATCTAGTGAATCATCAGAACTTTTACATTTCATTTCAAAACAATCTACAAATCAATGTCTAGTGAAAATAAAATCAGCATTGCCAAAGAAAGTTGAACAAAAATTCCACAATTTAGGCTTAAGACTTACTGACTATTTTTTTGTCTTTTGAAATCTCTCTTTTTCTTTGCTCTGACTTAGACCTACGCTTTCCTCTAGTTCTCTTTTGGCTAAATTGGCTTTTTGTGTAAGTGTATATATGTAAATATGTAATGGTGTATTTGTGTTGACTATTGATTGGCTATTGTCTCTTGAGTGGCATTGGATATTGGTAGTGGTCCTGGTCCACTTAAAAGCAACACCCAGAGCAACACATTATTAAAAGACAAAAATAAAAAATAAACTATGTTAGGCAGTGGGTTGAGTCAGGTGAATGATGTAGTGTATTTATATTCTTTACATTGTGCAAAGCTAACTAAACAGTAGCAGAAGCAGAAATTGGAACCCACAGGTCTCTCAAATTTTTTTTTTTTTCTCAGTCTACTGTTGGAGAAACAGATAAGGTAATTAGTTTGAAGTTTTGTGATTATATGAAATTACTTTGAAGTGATAGATTTTAATAGGATTTTCTTACAGATAACCTCTGCTCTTGAGCGCAAGTTACTGTTGGCGGGTTTCTTAGAAGTGGGAGTTCTCAAATCAACGGTTCCATTAGAAGTTCAGTCTTTTGGGGTAAGTTTCTGTCTCTAAGCCTGTTTAAAGTGGTACTATTTTGTTCTCTACCCCCTCAATGCAACCCTTTCTAAAAATTGGAGATTTTAAGATGTATATATCATATGGTAAGGAATTTGGCTTTGTTTCCAAAACTGATTATAATTGCATAGCTCCAAAGGCCATGTACTTTATTATTCTTTGAGCTGTGAAGGTGAACCAAGTATATGCAAATCTTATGGTGCTTTGATGCTTGAACTTCAAATGTCTTCCAAAGTAATAAATAGATAGTGAAATCAAAGCCTAATGAAGTTCTTCTATAATTGCTGTGGTCTAAATTTATTTGGTTATATTTTCTCATTTTTCCATATGAACCAGCAGTCCATAGGAGTCGCAAGCTGTCAGCCTTTAGCAATAAAAATGACAAATGCTACCTAAAAATCTACCAAGCAAAATTTTTACCTTTTTCCTCTGAGATTGGCAGTCCTGCACATTTCATCTCTATAAAGTTTATCTTTTTCCTTGCTTCTAATTTTGAGTTCCTCCAGTTCCTTTCCATCTATAAGCAGGATTCAATCACAGTAGAGAATGCCAGATTAACATGGTGCTAACACACAATTCTGCGAATAGATCTATAATTAGGTTATATCTTAGTAATATAACCCAAATGATCCTCATTTAGAACCTGAACAGATTTTACAGGAAAATATTTTGCATGAGAACATTCACAATTCTAATAGTTTCTTCTACAGACTCTTAACTTTAGGGACAGACACTGCATTTATTGATTTAAACCATTAAGAGTGAATAAATAAACTTTCCTGACAGTTTATCTTCAAAAAACTCCTTATCTTTCTCACCTGGCTCCAACGTCTTACTGTAAAGTATTTTTTGAGGAATGTGACAATATCAGTTCAATTATTTGTGTTTTTATTTAAGTTTTACTTTATACATGGCATGCAAGCCATCCTAGTACGAGGGATATAAGGTTCATTATAGAATGATGAATTTACAGTCAAGTACCCCTTTAAGAATCCATCTTAATTTGGTATCATAGTTTTTTCCTCATTAAGGCCAACTTTAAACTTGTACTATGTTCCAATCTTCACACTCGTACTTTTTATTATTTGGCTGTGTCAGTTTCTTGAAGACATTAAATAGAATCTAGTTATGCATATATCTCCTTTCCTTTCCCCTCTTATTTTGTATTTTGTATTTAAAAGAAGTAGATTGAGAAGTGGGTACACATTACTCCATATTACTATAAGTCGGTAGTGAAAAAATGCCCAGGTTGAGTTTGTGAAGAGAGTGAAAATTTTGTTAGTGAATAGTTTTATGTTCTAATTCTTTGGAAGCGGGGTGGGGGATTTCATAGGTCATTAATTTGTTTTGCAGTTGCAATGCCAAAAGCATGTAAATACCTAATGAATTCTATATGTTTGACAGTGCAGAATGGATCTGCAGTAATTCAAGGACTGCTGTGGGATTGGATTTGGACTTTGGGGCTCTAAATTGGTGATTGGAGAAGAACATAAGTAGAGTTGGGGCTGATGGGTATTCCAAAATATCCCTCTTTCATGGCAATGGCTTGCAACCTCTTGAGGCCAAGCTAGTCAACTTTGAGCCTCAAGGACTGATAAGTAAAATTACACTCCAAGAGGGCAAAGATGGTTCTGAGACTTGTGCATTGGAATCTACTGTGCAAGTGGGATCTATTGCTGATGATAAGTACATGAAGAGTTTGCCACTGCCTCCTAGAGACATTGTTTGTGCATTTAACTATAGCTGTTGTTGTCTCCATAAACGTGCAGAGCTGGTTTTGTATTTTAAGCATGTCCTTGATGCCTTGTCAAAGAAAGGTGGTATATTTGTGATGGATTTATATGGTGGGACATCATCAGAGCACAAGCTAAGGCATCAGAGAAGATTTGCCAATTTTACGGTATAATCTTTCTGCCTCAAATAGTAATGACATTAATAGTATCAGAAGGAAGATCGCGGATATAAATCTATTTGACCAGGTTCAGGTTCAGGTTCAGGTTCAGGTTCAAAGGAGATCTAATAATCTACTCTCCAGAGCAGTGAGTCCAACTGTGTGCCATGAGAAACATTTGGAATGATATGAAACATAATGAGGCCAAAAATAAAAAGAAATGAAATGAAATTATTTTGATCAGAGGTCCTTTATATTCTAGTTTTACATTTGTATGCAATTTTCGCTGTTAATTCTTCTACTTAGGATTTTTTCTACTGCTTCTATTCCTAGAATTCTCTTTTAATCTTTCCTTTCTTGTCCCCCCTGTTTGTTACTGATCTTTTATCAAATTGGTGAGATATCCAAAATATAGGTTATATAACAGCAATTATCATTAAGCTAGAGACTTTTAATACATGAGAAAGTGAAATCTAAATCTCTCCTTATATAGCTTAATGCTATTAAAGTTGCTAAGACATGGAAGGAGCTAATTTATTATTTTGTGTTAATTCCTATCCAGGGCACAACATAAATCAAAATATATTTGTAGGACAGTCTGGGGTTGGATATCTATCTAATAAGCATTTTCCACAAAATGGAAAGGAAACACAAGTTGTTTGTTTGTAATTGCTAAAAATTTATTAATACTTCCGTGTTAAAAGTAAGGGAGTCAATTCCGTACCGTACCGGCAAGCAAACCGGTACATGTAACCCCCTTGTTTCGTACCGGAAAAAATACTAGGCGTATCGGCTAATTTCGGGCAATACTGGCTGGTACAGAAAAAAGTTTTTTTTTTTTTTTTTTGTTTAAGTTTTGCAATTTTTGAATTTTTGTTAGGGTAGAATGGTAACTTATTTGCATTAACTTATTAATATTATTTGTTTTCTTAGTATGCAATGGTAGCTTTTAAGCTTTCTATTTTTTATATTGTGTGTGTGTGTGTTTTTTTTTAATTGATACTAAAGTCTAAAACCATGAATAATTAGTTCTAAATTGAGGAAATGTTTTATGGTAAACTTTTATATTTATTATAATACACACACACACACACATATATATATTTATTTATTTATTTATAAATATAAAAAATAGCGGTAAACTCGAAACGGTACACTGGTATTCGAAATATATCGTACTGCCGGCCAAACTGGTATAGCTACCGGTACGGTATTGACTCCCTTGGTTAAAATGACTATTTAATGTAATTCTTCTTTGTTTCTAATAAAGCATTTCTATCCTTTTTAGCTACCAAAAAAAAAAGACTTGACTTATTTGATAATGTTTATATTGTGATTGGCTTATATTTCAATTGGACAAGCTCGCTTTCCTTGATGGGAAGAAAATTTTATTCACTTTTGAGAAAGAGAGAGTACAAAAGGCTGCTATTTTTGAATTTCAAGCTACTATTTTGAAGTTGAAATTGATATAAATTTTTTATGGGTAAAATTTATTAGAAAATAAGGACAGACCTTTCATATATAAGATGTATATAAAAGGCATTTTTTTTAGGCTATAAACAAAAGGTTCATCTAAAGAATACAAAGTGCTATATGTTTATGTATTTCTTTTTTTTTTTCTTTTGAATTTTAGAATAACTAATAATTTCATGATTATTTGCGAAGGCCAATTGTGACCCTCACAAATAATTTAGTATTAGTGAGGGTTTAAACTCACACAAAAAATAAACTTTTTGCAAGGAATTTTTATTGTCCCTCGGAAATAATTTGGTGGGAACATTTCGCTCCAAATTTTATATTTTAATGATTATTTGTGAAGGTCGATCCTAGCCCTTGCAAATAATTTAGTATTAGCGACGACATTTTTTTAACCGTCACAAATAATACACTTTTTGAGAGAGATTTTTAATTGTCCCTCGCAAATAATATGGAGGGAAAATTTCCCTCCAAAATATTAGTATTTGTGACGGCTATAACACATAATTGCGACAGCTTTTTTTGTTGGTCACAAATATTTCACATTTTATCAAATATTTGCGAGGATTTTATTTTGCCATCACAAATAAGATTTTTTGAGAGGGCTTTCTGGGTCCGTCACAAATTCTTGGTCGCTAATAGATGGACTTGGATGCTAAACTTGTTTTGTCTAACAAACTTATTGATGATCTTAAATGCGATAATGAATCTCTTAAGATGCATGCCAAATATTTGATTGCTGAACATATTTCTAAAAATGATGAAAATATTTGTTGCAATCATGTTGTGGTACCCAATTTTGTGCATATTATGTGTTTTACCTCAAAGGACAAGTCGGTGTACATTCCTCCACACAAAAGAAATCAAAAGGTGGAGAGAAAGGCTCTTAAGCCAAAGCCTCTGTTTAGGTCTCAACATAAGGTTTTGGATGGATCTAAATTTGTTCCAACTTGTCACCATTGTGGTGTGATTGGTCATATAAGATCTCAATGTCATAAGTTGAAGAGAGAACAAAACCATGTTGCTAGATCCCTTCCCAAAAAGCCTAGTGGACCTAAACACATTATTTGTCACCATTGTGATGCCTTTAGTCATCTAAGACCTCATTTCTCTAAGTTTCATACTTTTAAAAGTATCAAAAGAAAAGAAAAACTTGAGTTTCTTGGAAGGTATGCTATGAAAGCTAAACCGGATTTGAGTAAAAATAGCATGTTATTAAAGAAAGTGTTTAATACTCTTAACTCCTTGACTATGTGCATCTCCAGTTCTCATTCTTTCAACCCTCGTCTCACTTCTCTTGAGACATTCATTCCAAACAATCGTTCTGTTTGGATGAGAAAGGGTTCCTATGGTTGAGCTTATGCTCTTTTGGTCCTTGATTTAATTCTTTCGATCTTTATAGGACCCTTCTTGCATTGAATGTCATATCCTCATGCATTTTGTGCATCTTGCATTTCTTTATATGCATTGTTTTTGTTTTGATCTTACTTTTATGTTTTAGTTTTGTGCGTGTAAAAAAAAAAAAAAAAAAAACCAAAACCACATAAAAAGTGAAAAATTCAAAAGTTTGATCGTATATGTTTGAGCACATATCACATGTGAGTTTGGCTTAGTACCTTCGTACTAATGGCGTAGTGCATTTACGAGCTTAGCTTATTATGTATTGTAAAGTTGTTATTTACAACTATATTTTTTGTTGGCTTTTATTCCGTACCAAATTTAATTGTAATTGATTTCAATCTTGTATACCCTGTATTTATTGTGGGATTTATTGTAAGGGTTGTGTGTGAGAAAGAGAGAGTGTGAAGACTCAAGAAATTGAAGACTGAAGAGTTTTCGCGGGTATCTCGCTACTACGCATCCCGCGAAATGGTGCATGTGCCATGCACATGCTGGAAGCTGAAGAGTCATGCCAGGCTGTCATTTTCGCGAGTGTCTCGCTGGTAAGGCCTTCTCGTGAGACAGTCGCGAAACATTCTGCCTGGAGGATTTTTATGGGTGACCTTCTTACCCTTCACCCTTTCTATATATATACCCTCATTACCCACAAATGTTGGTGTGGCTATTCAGAGAGCAAAACCCTAGATAAGTTTTCTACAACTCACCTACTCATCTTTTGAGAGAGAGCTACTCCTCATTAGTGAGAAATCATTGTAGCCTCTTCTCCATCCCTTTCCCATTATCATACCTTGAGAGGAGATTTGTACCCAAGCACAACCCACACACATTCAGAGTGTAGAAAGTGTTTTGGCGCTATTGGGAAGCATTGGAAGAAGCCAAGGATGGCAAATGCAACATGGAGCTTGTTGTGGGATCCGGAGAGTTAGACAAGACACGGTTCCGAGAAGCCTTGTGGGAATAGGAGCTTGGAGGGCTTAGGTGCATCGGGTAGATTAGGCTTGGAGGGTCTCTTGCTAACTCATGTATCCCAACTGATTGTCTAGTGGATTGATTTCCGCTTGGAGGGCGGCGGAGAGGTTTTTCGCCGAGTTCTTCGGTTTCCTCTTCGAGAACATGTCTCGGTGTTTTCTGTGTTTGCACCCTTCTTCCCTACTCTTGTTTATTTCATTTTTACTGCTGTGTTGCTTTAAATATGGATTAGAGTAGTTGTTGAGCTCATACGCTTGTGTTTACACTATTCCACATTTATCATTAAGTTAGTGTAAAATCAACCAAGCCGTAATTTTAATTTGAGGGTCTAAACCGCTCGTGTGTTTTTAACACATTTTCGAGCTTTCATGTATGCACATATATCTTTGTGGGAAAAATCTTGACATCTATGTGTGATTGTTGTAAATCGATCTTCAAACTTATCATGAATGATTAGTCAATAGTCATGTTGGTTTTGATACATGTGTAGACTTGTGCCTATATCTTCCCACTCTTTTATTTTATTTTTTTTGTTTAAAGAGCTCAACAAATGTAAATCTCAAAATGAAAAGAGACAATGAGCCGCAAAAGCCATCGCACATACTAGTATTTGACCAGAAAAAAGGGAAAGCGACTTTTATGAAAAATGTATGGTGTCTAAAAAGCCAAAGGCTTGTTCATCAAATTGAAATATAAAAAATTTCAAGCATCGATCTCAAAAAGAGATGCAAAGATGAAAAATGATCAAATGTTATGAATTGTGAAGAAGCCAAATGAAAAGCTTCAAAAATATGTAATAATTTTCTTGTGGAAAGTCATATATGTTCATTTCTATAATTGAGATAGACCACTTGTCTTAGTATTAGTTGTGTATGACTTGATTGAATTTATCATTGAAACTTCACTCTAGACTAAGGAATATTCCACATTTGATACACACACACAACACACATGCCTAATGTTCAATGAATGCCTTATTCATTTGTTCGATTGTACTTATTTAAATGTGATGTGTGTGTCCTCAACTATATATGGATCAATTCAAAAATATTTTTGATAATTTTATATGTTTTTGGAAGTGATTTTTATCACTCTTTGTGTTCATGTTTAGTGCTTACTTTGTTTTTCATTGTTTAAACATGTTGTGTTGAAAAACAAGTGTCAGAATTTTTGGCTACTCGTTCTGGTGACTTGCAAGTCGCGAGACCCAGTTACGAGTTTTGGCTACTCATTTTGGCGACTTGCAAGCCGCGAGACCCAGTCAAGAGCTTACACAGAATGGTTTCGCGACTCACTTGCGACTCGCCAGTCGCGAAACGCCCAAAAACATCTTTTTATAGAGCTTTTTCATGAGAAACCTGTTTTAAACCTCTTCCATCCTCTCTTAAACCCCTCTTTCAATATTTTTACATCAAAATCCAATCAATTTGAATGGTTTTTCATTCCATTAACATCTCTAAGGTAATTCTAAACTCTTTTCATTGTTTTTGATCCTTAGAATATGTTTTGGAGAGTTTTGTGCTCTTGATTGGGATTTTCATCATAAGGTTTGGGAAAACATAATTTTTGTCAAATTTTTGCATGGGATTGGTTTCTTTTGGTGATTTGCTTTGGTTGTTGGCCCCTTGTGTATTAAGGGTGGATTTCATGATGTTCATGCATTGTTTTACATTGTAATTCATAGTGTGCACGCTAGGTGTTTGATAAAATGCCTCTTAGGCATTTTCTCACTTGTTTGGACTCCGATGAGTACCAAACTTTGGGGTTTCTCATGTTTACTCATTAGGAACATGTTTGGTTTATTGGTTGTGTATTTAACACACCTTGTCCCACATGTGCATTTTTCATGCATTGGTCATGCATTGCACATTGCCACCTCTTGCACACACCTCTGCTACCCTTGTCATGCATTGGTCTATACGTTGTTTCTTCATCCTAGCATGTCATATTTACCTTATGCTTTGTAGCAACTTGTTTTGTTTTTTGTTTAAGTCTCATTTTCTCATTCATCTTGCACTCCTCATGCATCTTTATCCTTATTCATTCCTTCATCTCTTACCCTCATTTCTCATTAACCCTTTTTCTATTCGTGTCAAAAAGGGGGAGAGTATACTCTAGAGTAGTATACTGAGTTTTGTCATTTTTATATGACTTTTGTGCACATTCTTAAGGGGAGAAATTCTATTTCTCATACACATGTGTAGGGGGAGAGTTATTCCATAGGGGAGATGCATATACCAAAGGGGCAAAGACATTGTGTTACTAAGAAAAACTTTGTTTTGTCTGTCATTTCTTTATGACTATTTTGGCGTATGATTAAGTTGCTCATATGTTTTACATCATGATTATTTGATCGCTTTTTACTTGTTACATTATACTTGTCCTTTGATTACTTGCTTTACTTTGAGGTTCTAATGTGTTTTGTGCAAGTGTTTCAGGTTACAGGTATATATGTTCCAAGTGCATCACAGCTTCTCATCATTCTAAGGGGGAGAAACTTTAAGCACTTTTAGTTTATTTAAAATACTTTTTTGTTTTGTACCTGTTCTTTTGTAAAACAAGAATAAAATTATCATAGCACACTCAAAATATAAAAAGAAAGAGTAAATAAAAAGATGCAGTTGTAGAGATAGAGAGACTAAGAAAATAGCTAGAGAAGTTGTTTCATTTGTGGAGAGAGAGGCAATGAATATAAGTTGGTGATGTTTTTATGCAGCCAAGAATGAGAAAACAAAAAAACTAAAGGGAAAACAAAATTGTTTAGTGTTAGAATACCCCTTGATTATAAGTAAGGCTATTTCTTCCAAAGATGGCCAATCCTTATAGATTATCTTCAACAAATTTCCATGATCAACTTGTTCATAATAGTACATAATCCTACACATCGTGCTGTCAGCAACTAGTCGTATAAGAAAAAGTGATGACAGCTACCTCCTCGTTGTATTTTTTCTTTTTAAAATTATCTTGTCAACAAAGCTATCATAGACTGCACTCTTCAATAATAAAACATTTTATTAGGACATATTGGTGGATTTCTTTTGGTCATTCATTACATTTGAGTAGACATGGCAATACGGGTCAAAATTTTCTGACCCGACCCGACCCGACCCGAAAAATACCTGACCCGAACCCGATTTTTTTGACCCGAAGCAAAAACGGGTTGACCCGTGACCCGACCCGATTTTTTTGCGGGTCAACCCGACCCGATCCGAATAACCCGTGACCCGACCCGTTAAAAAAATTCACTAATTTTCTTTTTTTAATTACGTCATGATACTATGTGCATAAAGCACAAAATATCAAAACTAATTATAATATATTTAATATTTATTATAATGTTACTGTACTTGACAGTAACAAGACATCACAAATCACAATTCAATACTACTGTCACTACTCTACACAAGTGCCAAGGCCGTGACTCACAACCATTAAAAAAAAAAAAAAAAAATTCTCATTCAATGAATCAATGCTTGCTCAGTTGCTTGCCAGCGCCTAGCTGTAGTCCACTCGGCCAAAGAACAAAATGTCAAACAAATCTGAAAGTGAAAAGTGAAACCTTTAAGATTAAGTTTTAGTATTGGAAAAAAATTTCTTACTCCGTATTGTTCATGTCTTTTATCTGAAAATGTGGAAGTTATGTTATGTACTAAAAGTTAGCTATATGAATTTGTAGATAATTTAATTTTTTTTAATAGTCATAATTATACAATTTGTAGATAAAGATGCTGACAAAATTGGCCAACTTGAACTACAATTTGCAAGTATGAATATTTGCAGTGCTAAATCTACTACTAACATTGAATAGATTGAGATTGAGGTGTAATTCTTATAAAATATTTACTTATTCTTCTTTACTTAATATGTTATATTTATTTTTAAATCTTTTTTTGTTTAGTTAATCTTTCTAAGTAATCTAACTTTTTTTTGTTTAGCTAGGACTGCAACAGGGTGCCTTTTGGAAGCTGTGGTGGAAGCTAGTCTCACTGCAACTGTTTATAACTTCCAAAGAATTTTGTTTTTAAGTGATTGTGGAGGACTTTTTACAACCCTTAACAGCAAGAGAGCTTCGGATTGGCAGGATTCTAGTTCTACTAGGCTTGCTAACCTTACTTTCTTGTTCAAGGTGGCTTACTCTACAAAATGATCTTAGTGCCCTCTTTGCTAGTTAATCATATAAGTATTGTAGCTAAGCAAGCAACTCTAGTGCCTTTGAACTAGCGCTGGTTGAATCTAGCTTTGTATATGAACTCTTAATGTCGTTTGTTTTGTACTCCTCGTTTTTGGTATCAGAAAAAGAAAAAGATGCTTGTCAAAAATTTTGAGTTGGTTACTTGATGACAAAGGTGATGGAAGGCTTGTAAGTTGTATATGAAAAAATATGTGCTTAACAGCTTAAGTTCCATGCATTAAATCAAGATGTAGTTGTTTTGCTTTTGCTGGAAATTGAATATAAATCTAGATCTTTTGCACTCTCAATATGAGTTGCTCTTCTTTCTTAGTCTTTTTAGTTTGATATTAGTCTTTTTTGTAATTGAAAAAAAAAAAAAAATTTGTTTGAAAAATACGGGTCAACCCGACCCGACCCGACCCGACCCGCAACCCGATTGACCCGTAACCCGATTGACCCGTTTAAAAATGACCCGTTTTGACCCGTGACCCGTTTGACCCGCAAACCCGATTGACCCGACCCGAACCCGACCCGACCCGCCCGTTTTGCCATGTCTACATTTGAGGTGTTGGCTCACCAAAACAAATATAGTAATGGGTGCCTCTTCCTTTTTCCTTTGTTCACTATCGTCATCAATAAAGCACTAATATATATATATATATATATATATATATATTTCAATAATAAAACATTTTATTAGGACATATTGGTGGATTTCTTTTGGTCATTCATTACATTTGAGGTGTTGGCACACCAAAACAAATAGAGTAACGGGTGCCTCTTCCTTTTTCCTTTGTTCACACTCGTCGTCAATAAAGCACTAATATATATATATATATATATATATATATATATATATATATATATCAATAATAAAACATTTTATTAGAACATATTGATTGATTTCTTTTGGTCTTTCATTACATTTGAGGTGTTGGCTCACCAAAACAAATAGAGTAATGGGTGCCTCTTCCTTTTTCCTTTGTTCACACTCGTCGTCAATAAAGCACTAATAAATATATATATATATATATATATATATATATCAATAATAAAAAAATATATTAGGACATATTGGTTGATTTCTTTTGGTCTTTCATTACATTTGAGGTGTTGGCTCACCAAAACAAATAGAGTAATGGGTGCCTCTTCCTTTTTCCTTTGTTCATGGTCGTGGTCAATAAAGCACTAATATATATATATATATATATATGTGTGTGTGTGTGTGATGTTGTGATTTCCAACTATGTTGTGTTGATTTTAATTCCATACCAAATTTGATTGTAATTTATTCAATAATTTTCCCCTGTATGTATGTGAGTTTATTTGTAAAGGATGAGTGTAAGAGATCAGTGAAGAATCAATCTTCAAAATTTGAACAAGTGGATTTTGCGACTGGCTCATAAGAAGCAACTCGCGAAAAAGCCACGTGTAGAGCACGTGATTGGAAGATGAAGAGTCATGCCAGGCTGTCATTTTCGCAACTGTCTCGCGAGAAAGGCCAACCCACGAAGGACCCGCGAAAGTCTTTGTTTGGCAAAAAGTTGTGTTTTGTTTTACCAAGTCTTTACCCACACTATATATACCTTCATTACCCACAAAGTGTAAGGAGTACTTTTTAGAGAAAAAACCTTAGAAAATGCTCTTGAGAGTTAGAGATTTTTATACCCACAATCATTTACATATTTCCATGTGGTTTTCCTCAACTCCTACCTCTCCATCTCTAGATCTTTGAGTGGTTGCTAGCACAAACACTTAACACAACCATTCTGAGTGTAAAGTGAGATTTTAGTGCTGCTGGGAAGTATTGGAAGGAACTATTCATTGGCGGATGCAATTGAGTTGAATTACAGGATTCGAAAATCCAGAAAAGACAAGGCTCCTAGAAGTCAGTTGGTAACAAGAGCTTGGAGGGCTCAAGTACATGGGGTAGACTAGGCTTGAAGGGTATTTTGTTATTCATGTACTCTAACTTTATTTTCTAGTGGATCGATTTCGACTTGGAGGATCGTGGCGAGGTTTTTCGTCGAGTTCTTTAGTTTCCTCTATGATAACATGTCTCGGTGTTATCTTGTGTTTGCATCTCTCTTCCCTACTCTTTAAGCTTTCATTTTATTGTTGATAATGGATGAATATGGCTTAGGGTAGTGTTATCGGCTCATTGCACTCATTTACTCTTGTTCTGCACTTAGTCTAAGTTAGAGTAAAAGCAATCTAGCCTTAATTTTTATTTGGGGCTCTGAACAAGCTCTTGTGTTTCTGCACAAATCTGGGCTTTCAATTGGTATCAGAATAGGTACACTTGTCATATTTCAATATCCTAGTGTGATCTAAGACCCCGTGTGAGATGGATAGATCTCAATCCCTTAATGCACCTCCCTACTTTGATGGGAGTAACCATGCTTTTTGGAAAGTACCTATGCATGCTTTTTTTTGTGCGATCGATGATACGGTGTGGGATTCCATAAAAAATGGTTGGGTAAGACCCACAATAGCTAAATCCAAATGGGATAAGGCTGCTTTTGCTTTGGCAAAAGACAATAGCAAAGCAATTAATGATATTTTTTATGGTGTTTCTACTAATAAGTTTCACAGGATTTCACATGTGAAGACTGCCAAAGAGGCGTGAACCATTCTTGAGACAACCTACGAAGGTACCAAGAAGGTTAAGGACACCAAGCTTTAAATGCTCACTACTCGGTTCGAAGAAGTAAAGATGAACGATGATGAGTCGTTCGATTCCTTCTATGGGAGACTCAAAGAGATAGTGATTGCCAAGCTTAATCTTGGGGAGAAGATTGAAGACACCAAGGCGGTGAGGAAGATCTTGAGATCCTTACTTGAAAGCTTCTAGGCTAAGGTCATAGCCATAAAGGAGAGAAAATATTTGGATCAGATAAAGATTCAAGAACTCATTGGATCTTTCCAAACCTATGAGCTTGGAATGCCCTCTCACAAGTCTAGCAAATCACTTGCTCTCAAAACTATAAATGAGAGAATGAGTGATTCCTTTGATGAAGACGATGTAGAGAAGGAGGTGGCATTTCTTGCAAAGAACTTTCGAAAATTTCTCAAGATGAAGAACAATGGGAAGTCATTTGGCAAAGGAAAGTTCTCACCTCCAAAAATGACAAGAGGGAGTTCAAGAAGAAGGATGCGAAAGACTCATCATCAACCCAAGGAATTGTGTGCTATGAATGCAACGGTCATGGACACCTAAAGAAAGAATGTCCAAACTACTTGAGAGAAAAGGGTAAAGTACTTGCTACTACTCTTAGTGACTCGAGGAACTCAAACTCTGATGTGGAAGGAGAATGTGATAGTGATGGAAACTATTAGGCCTTCATGGCAATTACCACCGTTGATTCTAGAAATGAGTTGAGTGACTTGGTTAATGAGCTAGGTGTACATTCCGAAGGTGAAGAAGTTGATGATTCAAAAGATGAGGGCGTGTACCTCAATGAAGGTGAGAAGAACCTTCAAGAAGTGTATGATGCATTGCTTGAAAATTGTGGCAAATATGCCAAAGTTGCAAAGAATGTTGTTAAGAAGATGAAAAAAATTGAAGAAGAGCATAAGTCCACACTTGTGCAACTCAAGGACACGAAATGTGAAGTTGAAGGGCTGAAGGAAGAGTTGATGAATGCCTTCTCTAAAATCAAGTTCCTTGAACTTGAAATCATTCAAGCAAATGTCAAAGTAGAGTGCATTTCCACTAAGAAGCTTAATAGTGTGCTTTATTCTTTAAAAAAAAAAAAACCCAAAGCAAATGAGTTGATTTTGCATGAAATTGAAAAAAAAAATTAACTCACCCTTAATGATTTTGTTGAGGTCCAAAATGTTACAAGTATTAAAACCAAAAGCAAATGGGCCCTCAAAGATAAGGAAGGCCCAATCTGTGAGCCAAGACCTGTTTAAAATGGGTAAAAGGAAGCCCATGCCCATGAACGGGTAAGCCTTGGGCCTTAGAGAAGGAAGAAAAAGCAAAGGGAGTTTGGCCCAGCCTTTTGTAAGAGAAGCTCCTAAGGAGCCCAGAAAGAGACTGGACCAGGATATCTTGGAACTGCCGGAACCAAGGAGGGGATTCGCAAGAAGTGCAGGAAAGAATCAGCTGGGATTTGAACAGCTCAAGAAAGCATGTTCATAAACACAAGGATCGAAGAAAGACATGTCCCATCAGCTGCCTATAACTCAGAAGAAAAGTTTTGGAAACAGATGGTGAATTAAACATCCACCAAAAGAAAGAATATATATATATATATATATATAGAGAGAGAGAGAGAGAGAGAGAGAGAGAGAGAGAGAGAGAGAGCAAAATATAGATTGAATGGAAGAGAAAATAACAAATTTTTATAGTGAAAATAATAGGGAGAAGAAGAGTCATAATAAATGGAAGATGAATGAATGAAAAATTGTAAGGTTAAGGTGTAGAGTAGTGGGGAGATAAAAAGTTAAAAATAAGTAAATGTTAAAGAAGGGGTAATTGTAAAGTGGCAAATTAATAAGGAGAAAATAATTTAAAAGGAAAGAGAAAATATTGAAAATAGATTGATGATGTGGCTTAACAGGAGCGCAGCAACATTAAACGCTACGTTTCAGCTTTTAGATATATATATATATATATATATATAGATTAACCACATTGAGTAGATAAGTTTGTATATGTTTAAAATTTAAAGTATAACATTTATTGTTGTTTATTAAAAAAAATAAAAAAACATTAATTATTCTAGAGATTGCATTTTTAGTTACTAGATTAGGCACACAGGGAATAGTCTAACTGTTTATAAGTATCCACTTAATTAAATTAAGTTATCAACAATGTTGACTTGAAATGGAGATATTTATTTCATGGTTAAGTTTTCATTTCATAAATTTGATGATGGACAAAGTGACACCTCATTTAAAATTTTAAATGATATAATACCAAATACAACTTTAGATTTGTGATATTAAATCTGAACAGTGAAATAGATCCATTTCATATAGAAATTATCCTAATAGAGTACAAAATAAGTAAAAATAAATTCAAGCATAGATAATGTTTGCTTAACACTGTGACCATGAAAAGGTCAGTACAATTTCAAACCAACTATATGAACGTAGAAGTCCTTTTCTCCCCAATTTGCATTGAATTACCCTTAAAACTACAATGGCCCATGCAACCTGGTTCTAATAGAATAGGCACTAATAATTTTGTTCACTTGATATATTTTAAGATTTGAGGTAAAAGATTTATTTTTATTGGTAAATTAACAATCATAGAGTGGGACTTGAGTTCACAACCTCTGTTTTATCCCACATTCTTTAAAAATAAATAAATAATAATAAAAAAATGTTCTAGCTACTTGGCTAGGATTTTTGCGTCTTATTTCTTGTGTATAGTTTTTTTTTTTTTTTTTTTTTTTTTTTTTGGGAGAATGTAGTGTATAGTTTGTTGCATTATAATGATATTTATCATTTTTTAGGGCCATTTCCCTCCATTGCCTTATTCTCAAACTATTTTCATGTAGGCAAGCTGAGATCATAGGTCAAAATTGAAAATTAATATTGTTTGTCAAACAATATAATTAGTAGCCACTGTTTTCAAACTATATTTTTTACTAATATCTCGAGTTTAAAACACTCGATTTAAGGCCTATAAATCGAGTCTTGGGGACTCGATTTCCATGGTCTGATCACCTCTGATGTGGCATTTTTTCCACGTGACGTCTACTTGGAAATCGAGTCTCTAAGACTCAATTTATATGCCCACATATTCAGCTGTGCTTTTTTCCTATTTCACTTTCACACACACACACACACACACACACACACACACACACACACACACACACACACAGAGTTTCACTGTCACACATACAAACTCAAACACCTTCTCTCTCTCTCTCTTTCATTAAATGGGCGAATCTAGCTTTTGAAGATGAAGATCACTGGCAAGCCATAACTGCTGGCGACATTCGTGGTGAGTTTTTCCTCCAAAACCCTAAACCCTTCTCCGGACTCAAATCTTCAGTACCACAAGCCTAGTACCAACACTCATAGGTCCACTCCGCACTGAGCGACCCAGAACCCGATCTAGCCAGACCACACCACCATCGCACCACCGCTCCAGATCCACGCAAAGCATTGGGTTTGAAAATGCGCCAAACAATTATCTAGGAATTTTTGAGCTTTTCCTCATCACCGCTGCTACTAGATCCTCACTGAAGGCTCCGAATCGAGTGCTATGGACGCTAGCTTTGGTGCTCCACAGCCATGGAAGAGAGAGTTTTCTTAGTAAAGAGGGAACGAGACCCACGACCTCTGCAACTACCACAGGTAACAAATCACACAAGGAACGCCACCAATCGTTCTCCTCCTCCTTTGTCGGTTTAGGTCTTGGTTGGTTTAGGGATTGGGTTTTTTTTTTTTGGGTGACAAAGATTTAGTGATTTTTTATTTTTGATTTGGGTTTGAAAGGTGGGGTTTGGGTATGGTCATCTGTGGGTATTTTTTTTATTTAGATTTTGTTTGGAAATTTGTCTAATATAGTGTTTTTGTTGGAGTATGAATGATTATAATTTTTTTTGGCTTATAAATTGAGTTTTAGAGACTCAATTTTCAGGTTGACGCCATGTGGAAAAAATGCCACATCAAACGTGATCAGACCATGGAAATCGAGTCTTTGAAACTTGATTTATAGGCCTAAATCGAGTCTTTGAGGCTCGAGATGTTAGTAATATATATAGTTTGAAAATAGTACCTACTAATTATATTGTTTAGCAAACAGTGTTAATTTCTAATTTTGGCCTGAGATCATGCGAGTGCACATTTTAAAAGCCATCAATATAAACATTCATGCAAAGAAAGATAAGAAAATATAGAGGATTGAAATGCCATTAATCTAGTCCATTCACAGTGATTTAGGCTAAATTTCAAGCATAGAATGTGCAACTTCATTACTCTATTAATATATATTATGGACAAGGATTTCCTGGATTCAGATGCAATTGTAATTAATGGCTAAGATTGAAAGTTGAAAAAACAACTTTCAATCTCAACTATTAAATAAAATATATTAAAGGGGAGTTAAAAAGTTAAAGTTAAAAAGTAAAAAATATAAAAAAATTTATAAAAGAAAGTAGATGAATTGCATTAGGTACAATACCTAAGTATTGCCTCTAACCTCAATTCGGATTTTCTATACACAGGTCTACAGCGGCTTTTGCAAATTAACAGGAACAGATGTCAAAAAGAAAAGAAAAGAAAAAAAGAAATACATATGTTGCACATGACCCATTTTAAGAAAGGATCTATTAACCTAACATTAACAGCTTGTCTCTTACATTTGAACCAGATGGCACCAGTCTCACACAAGGCCAAGCATCTCTCTTTCACTCTTTGCCATCATTGTTGCTTCGATGAACCGAATCTCTGAACCTCCATAGCTTCGAGAACCTAGTAGAGTTACTCTTCTTGCAAAGCTCCGGCGAAGCCTTCAAGCTCATCCGATTTTGACTCCGACAAAGAAGACCCATCTTGCTCTTCAACAAACAACTTCCTCAACGATGGCTGAAGACTTAATGAATCGACCTTAGACCTCAAATCTCCATCACAAGCGCCTCTAAACAAAAGATATCAGTTAAATATCAGAAATATCAGCCAGATCTAATCGTTAACAAAAACATCATCAGCCGATTCGTACAACAAAACGAAAACTCTTCCTCTTCATCTTCTTCTTTGTGTTCTTTCTCTTTTTCATCTTCAAGTTTCGGCTTCTTCTCATCCGAAATCTCGGGTTTGCAGCTTATTTCATTTTCTGGCACCTCAAAAGCGTCGAGCTTGTTAAAATCTTCGCCACCTTTAGCGGCGACATCAAATTACAAATGAAACTTGGAGACAACAGTAAAACTAAACCCTCAAGCATTTTTCCTGAGAAATCCTGCACGTGGAGGAGGAGGACGAGAGAGAGGAGAGAGGCGGAGGGGCTTGGGCTTGAGTGGGACTGGTGCCGTCTAGTTTAGATGAAAGAGGGAGAAGCAGTTAACGTTAGCTTAACAGATCCTTTTTTTTTTTTTTGACACCTATCGTCCTTTGTAGTAGTTGTTGCAGGCTACGTTCTCCAATGGTGATAAAATTCTAAAGCCTAAGATTGGTTTAAGACCCGATGAGATTACAAATTGATTTGAGAAAGGTTTTATAGAAAATATAACTTTTTTATGAAAAAAATAAAACTATTTTGGAAAATAAAGGCCACGAAAACCTTAGGGTTACATACGCATACACGCATATGCATATGCAGGTTTGATGTATGCGTACGCATACACAGGCTTACATATGCAACTAGGGTTCCAAAAGTTATGAAATGAAGGTTTTCTGCATTAAAAACTGAGGTTTGGAATAAATCTGACATCATCTGGGAGCCGTTTCAAACTCTCATTTTTCAAATATATAAAGCCTTACATAGTATATTTCAAAAACACACAGAAAATCCGAATGGAAAACTTAAGATTCACTAGAAATAGTGAATCAAAGAGGAAGTTTTTCACAAAACATCCTCAAGTCAATTTTCTTTTTATTAGGACCTCTTCTGGTCTTGCTTTTAGAGTTTTGAAGTTTACTAATCAATATTGTTTGGTGGTAAATACACATGACTAAGGAGAACGATTAAAATCAAGCCAAAGAGCTTTTGTTTTTAAGGTATAAGTTCTAAACTTTCTTTTTTATTTTCTTACTTTAATCTTCCTATTTCCTCTTTTTTTTTTTATTTCTTGATTATTTATGCAGTATGTCTGTATAGCTCAGGTTTCCATGGTTTTGTAGTTTAAAGCATATTAGGTTGTTAGATTCGTTGTTTCAAGTTTCTACTCTGCCTTTTGTTCTTGCTATGTTTCTTAGTTAGGGTTCAAGGTGTGAGAGGATAGAAAATGATGGGAGGATAAAAAAGTGAGAGGATAAAAAATATTTAATTTTCCCTCATATGTGTTTGGTTGGAGGGATGAAAAAATGAAGAGATGGAAAACTCATTTGTTTGGTTGAGAAGAAAAGTGAGAGGATAGAAAATGTAGTTTATGTAAATCTACTCTTATACCCTTATTACTTAATATGTAAGAAATAATTTATATTATACTCATTAAATAATAATATTACTTATTATTAATTAAAATTATTAAAATAATATTTTAAAAATTTACATATCATACATATTATATTATATTATTTTTACTTTTTATTATTATTATTATTATTATTATTATATATATATATATATATATATATATTGTGTGTGTATAATAAAAAAAAAGGAAGGAAAAAAAGTTGAACACATTATAAAGAGAGAAAAAGATACTCTAAAAAAGTTTTCTTTCCTATTTTCTCTCAAAAATTTTCCATCCACCCTATTTCATCTCCAAACAAACACTTAATGATAATGAAGACAAGTTTACCTTTTTTATTATAGAGTAATTTTATGATCATAAATTATTTTACAATTTTTTGTCATAACTCTGACATAGCAGCTTGTGAGTAGTTAACTATTACTTACACATGGACCCAACATTTTTTTTCTGGAATTACACTCTGCTATGTCATAGTTGTAACGAGAAGTTGTAAAAAACTTTATGGTTCTAGACTTTTCCTTCGTCATAATTCTAAGGTCTTTGGCACATTAAAAAAATTGTAAAATACCCACTCCAGTGTATATATATTCTTTTCTTGTATATAGAATCATTCTTTCTTTAAGCAAACAATCACTGCACTGCATTCCATGTGTATGTATAGATTTGTTTCTCAAGACAAAAAAAAAAAAAAAAAAGAAAAAAAGAAAAAAAGAAAGAAAGAAAGAAAGAGAGACAAAAGGAAACACTATATATATATATATATATATATAGGAGCGGGCCTAGGATTTCAAAATAGGGGGGTGAAGTATAAGAAGGAAAAAAAAAGTCCAAATAAGTATCCATATAATACTAACAAACTATCAATCAAGATCAAAACAAAAGATTCTATATAATCATGAAAGAGGGATCTTTCCCTCAGATTTAGTCCTACCATGAGATTGACAATTTCAAAAAGCTGTTCATACTATGAACATAGTATGAGGGCGGTTGGGTAAGTATGCCCCCATCGTCTAGTGGTTCAGGACATCTCTCTTTTAAGGAGGTAATGGGGATTCGACTTCCCCTGGGGGTAGGGTACTACGCAAGGAAGTTGATCATGGATTATCAATATTCTTGGAATCGATTCTTCCTGGGTTGATGCCCGAGCGGTTAATGGGGACGGATTGTAAATTCCTTAGCAATATGTCTACGCTGGTTCAAATCTAGCTCGGCCCAATAATTCACCAATCCACCATGAAATGAATAACCCATTTGTTGATCAATACACAAAATCATTGTTTCTTAATACATTAAGATGCAATCATTTACCAACAAAAACAAAAAAAATACAAAATAATATTGTATCTTAAGAGCATCAACTGTTGCAAAAAAAATTATTTTCACAAACCAAAACTTACTTTTGCTACTTTAATATAGCATTTGAAATGTCTCGTACAAAAATGTTGTTGATATGAGATTAAATTCTATAAGGATGGAGTGTAAAACCCATGTTTTACATCATCTAATAAATGATTGCTACATCAGCATTTTACTTAAAATTCAATACATCCTACCACACCTAATAACATGTCGATAGATTCCCAATTTGGTTGGATTTATATATGGGTATTAGAATTGATTGAGTGTGATTGCGTTTATTCTTAAATATGTGATAAGATGATGTGGCATGTTAGGATTGAAAGGGTAAAACATGGGTTTTACACCACATCCTTATATAATTTAATCTCTTTTGATATTTGGTGTTCAAATTACTAAATATTTACAATTTAGAACACTTAATGCTAGTACTCTAATAATGTGCTGATTGAGTTTTTTATTATTTATTTTAAAATTTTGTCTTCTTAAGTTTTTTGAGTTGGGTAGTTGCCAGTTGGGCTAGGCTAATTAAAAGAAAGGGAGTCTAAATTTTTGGAAGAGTGAGGCATAATTCTAGAAATAAAAAAAAATTATAATCATTAAAAAAAATTCTTTTTTTTTTCTTTGGGTTTGGGGGGGGGGGGGCAATTTTTTTCCTTTTTTTTTTTCTTTAGGGCGAGGGGGCACGGGTTCCCTTGGCCCACCTGTGGATTTGTTCTTATATATATATAAAACCGAAGTCTTTGACTTTTTATTGACCTCTTTAGAGCTTACTGCATCATCATCATTTTTTTATATTAAATTATTTAATTTTTTTCAATAACAATATCAACTTCAACCCGAGGTGGACTAATCTTTAACATCAACAACCAAAGTCCAAACTTGATAAGGAGTGAAACTCTATCTCTCTAATAAGTCCAACTTAAATTCAAACTTAAATGTTGATAATTTATTTTCAAATTTATGAGGTTAATCATGTACACTATAAAAGCAGTGCAAGCCATTTTTTTTTTTTTAAAGCCAATTAGAGTTATGAGCTCTTCTTCTATTATTTTCTTCTCCTTTACTTGGTTAAAAAAATTATTTTATGGTTTTTCATGTATTTTTTAAAAAGTGATTTTTGTACATGAACCACCAAACCCTACGCTTGTGACTGTATATGATTTTTTTTTTCATCATATAAAGTTTAGACCTGTTAAAAATTATAACTTGTTGCTTTATGGGTTCGTGTACTTTTTTCTATTTCTTATATTTCTCTTTTGAATAGTCATATTTTTTGAATTGTTTCAATATCTTATTCATTAATTATATATTTTTGGTTGGCATTGTGGAAGTTTTATCATTTGAATTTGTGTTAGTTTTTGCAATATTTGAACATGTTTAGTAGATTTCAATGACTATACCATGTATTATTCTTTTGAAGGTAATCAATTTTTCTTTTATATTTCTCTATTGTGTAATCATATACATTTTTTATTTTTTTTTGTTTCAAAAATTTATTGGAAGTAAATCTTATAATTTTTTATATATTTTTTGGCCTTTCAAAAGTTTTAACATTTGAATTATTCTTTTGATGGTAACACTTCTTTCTCTTATATTTCTCTGTTGTGTAGTCACACACACACACACACACACACACACACACACACACACACACACACACACACACACAGATATATATAATTTGTAGGCTTTGAATCTTTTGATTCATTTCAATAGTTATAATCATGAATTATTCTTTTGAATATAACTCATCTTCTCTTATGTTTCTCTATTGTTTAGTCATATATATACATACATATATATATATATATATATATATATATAGATGGGTTCAAGTTACACCTGGTGTAACTTTACAAGAGTTACACCTTCTGTGAACCACTGATTACAATTAGATCTAAGGGTCAAAAAACACTTATAGAAGTACCATTATTATTCCCTAGAAATTAGTGATTTAGGCATTAACTTTTCTTATTGAAAAAAAAAATGTCCATATCATCATCTTCTTCCTCTTTATACTTTCAGGCCTCCATCATCTCTCTACAGTTTCGTCCATATCATCAGTCAAATACTTCAGAATTCTCGAATTTAGTGTGGAAAGTTCTCATCACGACTTAGCAAGCTTCTTTGCACAAGATATTTTGCGATTATTTAGTGGCATTTCACAGTAGATCAATTAGATTAGCATGGGTCTCTTTTAGCCTTTTCGTGTGCAAAGAAACCTATTTTGCATTTTTTTTTCCTACTTTGTAGTTCATAACCATGTAAAATCTTAGGGAAACACCTAAATCAGATCTCACACATGACTCTCCGAAAGTGGTTGCAGTGGACGACACACCCTACATCTGGGCTCTTACAGTTAAAAAAAAAAAAAAAAAAAACTAGTCAATTGATTTAGATGGTTTACCTTTCCGTCAAGGCGTCAACCAGGGTTGAAGCTAGGGAGTAAGGGTTTTCATTTGCCCCCAGCCCCACCAAAATCCCCGTATACATTAATGTTCTCTCTCTCTTTTGTTATCTATTTTTGATGTGTTATTTTGTTTATATTTCTTTTATATATCAATCAAGTTTCAATGAAAAAAAAAAAATAGAAAGAAAATCTTATGAAGAAGGTCTTCATTCTCCGTTAATGGTTTTTTCATAAAGGGCAGCCATGTTTGTGTATGTGTGTTTTGTGAGAGAGATTTATGAGAAACCAGAGAAGTTTTAAATAATAATTATGGAGAGAGAAACAAAACTGCTATTAATTAAGTGAATAATACGTAAATCAATTAGCATTTAATGCTATTTTTTTGACCGTTAGATCTTTAGGAAATCTATGGCTTAAAAAAGGTGTAACTCTTGTAGAGTTACACCAGGTGTAACTTGAACCCATCTCATATATATATATATATATATATATATATATATATATTTGTTTCAATAATTTCTAAGTAGTGAATTATCTGATTCTTTAATATTTTATGGTCTTTCAGAAGTTTTAGTATTTGAATTTTTGAGTTTTTTTTTTCTTTTTTGGCAGTATCTAAAACTGCCTGACAAATTTTTTGTAAGCCATTACATGTTCAAGCAATGGCTTCTTCATCAAATTGTAATAAAATTGAAATCATACAAGAGCAAATCTTGCAATGGTGTAGTTTCTTAATCAATTTAAGATTTTATAAAATTATTTTAGTCTACCTCACAAATAGGTAGTTCTCGTGCATAGCACGGATTAGCAACTAATTTTATGATTAAAAAAAATGACCTCACGTCCTGTTTCAATATAATTTGAAATTTAAATTAGGGTTGTTCACGAGTCGAGCTGGATCGAGTTTGGTACTGACTAGTAACTGACCCAATTGAATTGGGTGAATGGAAAATGGACTCACATCTGACCAAATGTTCAGGCAGACCTAGTGGCACAAATCATTAGTTGAGCAAGTTGGAGCCATCGGTTATTTTAGGTTTGAAGCACAATAAGATAGAAATAAACACCCAAAGAACCAAAAAAAAAAAAAAAATCAAAACCCAAAGAACAAAGAAATCACAACCCAAATAACACAAACAAAGACCAAAACACCAAATCCATAAGACTGAAACGAAAAAGAGAGATAAGACTAAACCCATACTACCATCACCAAATCTATCACAAAATCAATACAGTTTTAAAATAAAAAGATAAACTTTTTCTTTACTAACTCACCATCGATCAGAGTCTCAAAGTAGATTTCAAGTAAATCAGAGGAGGGATTTATCAAGAGTATGGAGTTTGAGACCTAACCTAGGACGAACGGTGGCAATAGGGCCAACTAGGTGATGACAATAGTAAAGAGGCTAGGGTTAGGGGTGGAAATAGAGCCCAACTTGGTAATGACGGCAATAAGGAGGCTAGGGTTAGGGGTGGAAATAGAGCCCAACTTGGTAACGACGGCAATAAGGAGGCTAGGGTTAGGGGTGGAAATAGAGCCCAACTTGGTAACGACAGCAATAAGGAGGCTAGAGTTAGGGATTTGAGAGAGATTAGAGAAAGTGAGAGATCACAAGAGAGAGAGAGAGAGAGAGAGAGAGAGAGAGAGAGAGAGAGAATTTTTCTAAAAGGGCGTAGAAGAATCAAGAAAGAACCCCAGTGTTTTTCCTTTAAAGTTCTAATCGGGTCAGGTCGGTTTATACGGGTAGAAGTTAAGGGACTCGAAACTGACCAGCCAAACCAATTTTTAAAATAAACAAATCTGCACCTAACCCGTTTGGGCATTCAAATTTGACTGTGGGTCTTCGAGTCGAATGAGTGGGTTGAGTATGACAAATTGATAGTCAGCCCTAATTTAAATCAATGACTCTACAAAAAATCTTTTTTATTTTTAAATATTAATTATTTAATATTTATTTTACTTTCTGTATATTATGTTTTTAGTCCAAACCTATCATTTTTTATATACAAAATTACTAATTAAATTTTTATATTTAGGTTTTGCTTTGATTTGATTCTCAATTAACAATATGAGTCTAATCATCACTTGATCTTCTAATGACATAATCTATTTTATTTACAATTTTATCCATTTTAATTTGAAAAATGTTGTAAGTGAAGCATGCATTTCGAAAAGACAATAGTCTTTTTATATTATCAATAATTTTTATATTACATAATTGAGCATTGTTGTGTATTTTCATTATTATCTTTCTGCTGTTTTATTTATTTAATAATCTATTTTTTTATAATTTCCTTTTTATTTGTGAAATTTTCATATAAATTTTATTATTTAATCCATATCTTGCCCACACAAAAATGTGACCTCTCTCTCTCTCTCTTTCTCTTTCTCTCTTAGGTTGATGAATTTTAGTGTTGAACTCTAATTTGAGTTAATACGATTTGGTTGTGTTTTAATTTGTTATCTTTATTTTATTTTATTTTCTTTCATTGTTAGATATTATCTTATAACATTATATGTTATATAATGATATAATATTATTTTATTACATAGCATGGGTAGATAATTTGATGTTTATAATTATATATTTTCTTTTGAAAATTCTTCTATTTATCTTCTTTTATATAAATTTGTATTTCTCTCATATTCTCTCCCAAACAAATGATTTCTCTCTCTCTCTCTCTCTCTCTCTCTCTCAATTATTCATTCTTTCTTGCAAATCTATTTTAGATCGATGATTTTTTTTTTTTTTTTTTTTTGTGTTTTTTGTATCTCACCTTTGGGTTGATTTATTTTGGTGGTGTGTTTTCTTATTTCCCTATCACATGTACTCTCTATCCATCTTATAATTTTGATTTAAGTTAATTCTTAGATATTTTGGAAGTGAGAATTTGAGTTTCTATAAAAAATACAATCTATATGACTATGTATTTGAATATATTTATCAATTATTTAAGTAATATAAACTGTAAATTTGTGATAAGGTTTGGTTATTGTAATAGTTTCCTTAAAATAATGAGAAATTTGAATAATTAATTTGAAACTAACAAAAAAATATATATGAAGATTGAAAACATTAAGCACTAAAGAGTGCTCTTGATAAACTTATAAGGGATTTCATCTGGGGGTCATCGGAGGAGAAACGAAGAATGCATATGGTCAAGTGGAACACTGTTACACTCCCGAAAGAGTTGGGTGGACTGGGGATTTTTTCAATGAAGCATCGGAATGAAGCCATGCTAGCCAAGCTTTGTTGGAGATTGGCAAATGAAGATGGGAAGCCTTGGGTGAATTTGTTGGCTGCCAAATATCTCTGCGCCAGCAGAATTTCTGAGAGAGGCAACAAACTTCCTTGTTCGCGCATTTGGGCTGCTTGTAAAAAGGGTGGCCCTATTTATGTGAAAGGATTGAGGTGGTTGGTGAACAATGGTGAATCGGTTAATTTATGGAATGATTTCTGGCTGCCTGGTGGGAGGCTAAGAGAGCTGGTGGAGGGGCCTTTAAACCGGGGAGAGGAAGAACTTAAGGTGAGACAATGCTTTGATGATAACTTTGCTTGGATGGACTCTTGCCTTTCTTTTGAGCTTCCAGGTAATATCCTTAACAATATCCGGGCTACGCCCTTCTCTTGTAATCCTCACAGTAGTGATAGCCTTATGTGGGCCTATTCCAAAAATGGATCTTTCTCTATCCAAGCTGCCTATCTTATGGCAAAGGGTTTAAACCCCATGAACCCGGCTTCTTTGCCTTTTAAGTGGGTGTGGAAAGCTGCTACTCTTCCAAAAATTCAGTTTTTCCTTTGGTTATGTCTCCATGACAGCCTTCCTACGGCCTATGTTCTGGGTTCAAGAGGTTTAAATCTTGAAAAAATGTGTAGTTTATGTAATAAAGACAATGAGACCATTGTTCACTTGCTTAGAGATTGTGAATATGCCCATTTATTCTGGGGACAAATCTGTGTTCCTCACTGTTACAGAGATTCCTTTAAGCTCCCCTTAAAGGATTGGTTAGAGTATAACTGTAAAGATGAATTGAATGCCATTAGCAGTGGGGTGCCTTGGAGGGTCATGTTTCCAATGGGGCTGTGGCAGCTGTGGTGTCATAGAAATGATTTTTTGTTTAGGACTGGTACCACTGACCCGCTTAGTTGGAGGAGATGTATACAAAACAGCACTGAATTCCACTCTATTGGCTGTGCAAGCAAGGCCGAGCAAACCAAAATTGTGAGACCGGTGAGATGGGAGAAACCACCGAGAGGCTGGGTAAAAATCAACACAGATGGGTCAGTAATGAAGAATCCGGATAGAGCTGGGGGAGGCGGGCTGCTGCGAGATCATGAAGGAAATTGGCTGAAGGGTTTTGTGAGAGGATTTGGCTCCACTAACAGTGCTCTAGCTGAGCTTTGGGCTTTGAGGGATGGGTTAATTATTGCCAAGGAAATGGGAATACAGCAACTTATTATTGAAATGGATGCATTGAGTGTTGTTATGCTGATGAACAATTGTACAAAAAATTTATTAATGGAGCCTCTTTTATCCGATTGCAGGAGCCTTCTGCAGGAGTTCCCAAACAAGCATGTGACCCATGTATTTCGCGAAGCAAACCATTGCGCTGATGCTCTGGCAAAAATGGGAGCGAAATCCTTGTATAGTTACCACGTTTTTTGTAATCCGCCGCCTGTGGTGGAATGTTTGTTGGCAGCTGATAAAGCCAATATGTTTTGTAATAGACTGACTAAGTATTAATATAATATAATATCATGGTTGACCAAAAAAAAAAAAAAAGAAATCAATCCAACACCCCCACGTAACGCAGAAGAAAAAGACAGTAATAAAGAAAGACAGGTAATTCTTGTTTTGCGTTTCGGCGTTTCCCATTTGATGTTTTTGTTCTCTTAGAAATTTTTTGAATATTTGTGGCCTTATCAGTCTATGACTCTTTGGTTCATGGTTTTTCAAGAACGGGTAGGGTATTGAAACATCTGTAAAGGTTAACTTTACTATTTGGGGAGAGATATGAGCCCATTAATATTTGGGTATTGATTTTTAGGGGTTAACGTTCTCTGTAATTTAATTTTTATTATTTTTCTTTTCATGGGTTCACTTAGAATCTCTCTGAATCTTTGTTATCTATTTATCTTTGAGTTAATTTGTCAAATTTTGATTCATGAATAAAAGTATATCTTGATGATTTACTGAACTATGAGAATAATATGATTTTTTAGAATAGATGGGAAGACAAAACTGAACTATTGGTAACTATGTTGCAGGAAACCGTGGATTTGGCAATAGATCTAATCATTTTGAAACATTTTTTCTGGTTGCTAATTATTTTTTGTTTGTGGAAATGGTTCTCGTGTTAAAAATTTGGAATTTGTGCGTTTAGGAATAGATGCCATTGCGGATGCCTTGGGGAAACTCCAGATTTCTTCATAATATTAGATTCTACCTTTAATTATTCTTGATCAGGGCGACACATCTCCCTTTAATTTCAGCTCAGCAATATGGTCATTGTTTGATAGTTTATCTTCATAGCCGACCCTAATTACTTTGTTGAGGGTCCATAGCTAATCCCATAATTTTGGGATTAAAGCTTTGTTGTTGTTGTTGTAGAATATTGCAAATTCTAACTGTATATTGGGAAAATGTTCCCATATCACTTTTGTGAGGCGAAGGTACAACATTATTGCCATTATCAATGTTTAGGTTCATTTTACATATTACATTTATGAGTAATAAATTTCCTTGAGGTATAGGTCCAGTAAGAAGGTTTTGTGAAAGGTTTAACACAGCCAAAAATGTTAGATTTGTTAACTGCATTGGAATTTCTCCAGTGAGCATATTTGAATAGAGATCTAAGGATTCAAGTGCTGTCAAATTTGCCAATGATGATGGGATATGGCTAGTTAGACTATTATGGGAAAGGTTGAGCATTCAATGAAACTTCAAGGTTCCAAGTGTTTCTGGAATTTTTCCATAGAACATGTTCCTCGATAGATTGATGATAGTGAAGATAGTTAAGATATTCTTGGTGCAAGTTCATTCCCCTTCATTGCTATTATGATGGAGTCTTGGTACACCTGTACTATATAGTTCTCTGTAAGATCTGTCCCTGGAAAGCCAGAGTTAAGTATTCCCCTATCTATTTTGAACCATCTTCACTTTCATTGGTTGTCATTATAGCCTTCAACTGTTCAAAAAAATGAGTTGGGAAACTACCAATAAAATCATTGTGAGAGAGGTCAAGAATCCGTAGTTTAGGAAAAAACGTCCCACCGGTCTTATGGTTTCCAATGGGACCATAAAATTTGTTGGACCTCAAGATAAGAACTTGAAACTTCGGAAGAGCTTCCAACCAATTAATAAGGGAACAAATCATTTATCATGTTATTTCCCAGGTATAGAAGTTCCAAATTTATACAGTTGACCACAGATTTTGGTAATATGCCTTCTAAGTAATTATCATTCAAGGCAAGAGTTCTCAACCTGTTACCTTTTGCAAATGTGTCAGGAATGTTGCCATGGAAGTGATTCTCTTGCAAATTCATCACTGAGAGAAAATTACTGATGTTTCCCATACATGATGGGATTGTACCTCGCAAATTGTTTCTAGTGACGTGTAGGATTGTGAGGAAAGTTGCATTGCAAGCCATGCAAGCCGTATATGGGATCTCTCCACTAAATCTATTTCTCTGCATAAGAAAGGAATTCACGGAAGATGGTACAACAGGAAGCTTTCCATGTAGTAGATTAGAAGCAAAGTGAACAGTTTTAAGCTTTTTGAGATTTTTGAACATATCAAGGTCCACAATGCTAGTCAAGTCATTTGATGAAAGATCAAGATTGTTAAGATTTGTAAGATTAGAGATAGACTTGGGAATAGAGCCATAGAGCCTGTTATGATCTAATGCTAGAACCTCTAGTGAATTGCTAAATTGAAATTCACCAAATTGACTAGTGAGTTGGTTAAAAGACAAGAAATCTGAGGTGAGTTTTGTGAGGTTGGTCAAAGTCGTTATATCTAAGGCCAACAAAAGTGAGATCCTTTATGTTTGAAAGTGATGATGGAAGTTGGCCAGTGAAGCTGTTAGTTCCATGTAAAATTTTGTCAAGTCTCGTGAGGTTCCCAAGCCACATTGGTAATGTTCCAGTAAAATTGTAATTTTATGAGATTCAAAAGATTTCTAAGGACTCTATGTTGATAACTAAAAGTTCAGGATCTTACCACTAAGATTATTGGCTCGTAGATCCAAGGAGGAGAGTTCCTTGAGATTTGAAAGGGATGACAGCATCTGACCACCAAAATTGTTAGCTGATAAATTCAAGATGGTGAGTTGTGTAAGGTTACCAAGCCAGGTAGGAATCGGCTCATTAAAATTGCAACCACTCACAACCACTCACTAAAATGTAAGCTTGCCAGTTGATTTGGGTAATTCTCCCAAGTAATTTGTGTAAGGGGCATCCAAAACCCTCAAGGCGTTGCTTGAATTTACCATTGGAAAAAATCATGTGAGTTCAAGATTATGTGCTAAACTGAGCTCTTGCAGTTTTGGTAGGCAGAAAATGTGATCAAGTAGCCTCCCACGCAAGAAACAACTGCTGAGTGTAAGGGATGTCAAAGTGGAATACAGATTCATTAAAGAACTCAATGAAACAGAAGACATGTCAACATGATCAAGATGAAGTTCCCTGATTTTCAACAAGCCTCTTGACAACAGATATTTCAAGGCTAACATTTCCATAGCCAGAAAGATCCAGTGAGGTCAATTTGGAGAGGCTTGGTAATTCATACGGGACTTGGCCAGAAAACATGGAGTAAGAAAGGTTAAGATATCTCAACCTTAAAATTTGTAAGTTACAAATTGGCCAAACTCAGATGAAATTGGCGAATGATTGAAGTAGTTGCAAGCGAGGTTGAGATGTTGCAAGTGAGGAAGATGAAATAGAGAACTTTTGGAAGGTACGGTGCCATAAAGCCAGGAGGTTAAGGCCAATCACATCTCCCTTTGTGCTATCACACCTAACCCCGTCCCATGAGCAACAATCAGTGTCCTCCTTCCAAGACTTCATCTTTGGATAAGAAATAACTGGCTTCCTCACAAACGGAAGAAGCCTCTTTTGAAAAAGAAAATAATTGCTTAAATTGCAGCAATGCGGAACTCTGGTGTTGGGAGCACAGTAGTGCTGAAGAAAAGGAGGAAGAAGAAGTTGACGATGAAGAAATGAATTGAGAAAACAAGAGCAGCAAGATATAAAAGAGTTGAGAGAGCCACATTAGTCTCCTCATCATTCCTAATGAGATAATAAGCACATATGACTTTCGTGAGTAGGGAGCTGGAAGGTAAGTATTTTATAGGAAAAACCCACGAATTGATGATAACTATCTCTTGTTCACGCAGCATGCCTGTTGTGCACGCTTCTATGATAAATCATTTTCTATCTTTGAAATACGGTGAAATTATGACTTTGTAAACGATGGGGGAGGCGGGCGGGACATTAGGTGTGTTTGGAGACTTATTGATAAACAAGACTTGAATTTTTTTTTTTTTATAGAAGAAAGCCTTGACTCTGAGTACGAAGACTTGAATTTGTAAGTTGGTTTCCTTTTTTTGAAAAAACTGATGGGTGGTTATTAGAGACTAAACAAGCACTAAGGAAGGGACTCAGCTGGGGTCCTATCATGGAAAAAATGGGGTGTATGATCACTACAAAAAATTTTATTTAATTTTTTTTTCAAAGGTTGATACCATTGAAAAAAGTACTAAAAACCAAACAAATTTAAGGCTTTTAGTGACTGAAGATAACAATATGTTGAAAAAACTCAAGTTTGTTATAGTGGACTACAGATATTTGACTAACAGTGAAACACGCACCATGTTGGGGAAGAAAGCTGCACATAAGTTTTTTAGGCGATTACCACTGCTGAGTCCCTTTCTTAGTGTTCATTCACTCAAAAAATTCAAGATAATACTGATAGCAATTAAAAATCATAATAGAGACTTATTAATGTTCTTATACTTCCATTTCATTGATGTGTTTCTTCATAACTAAAAAAGTACCCACTACTCAGTATATGCTAAAGTGTGTCTATATGAGAAAATATATCATTGCATAGTTTTATAAGGTGTTAAGAAAAAAAAAAAGGAGAGGAAGAAGAAGAAGAAAGAAGAACCAGTACAGTTTATGTGACTAGTTACTCCAATATTTACCACATCTAGTTTCACGAGGATACAGATGAGGACCTTTATAAAAAAATGAAAAATAGATTATGGTAGTGACTCGCATTTTTTCACCTTTTAAAAAATACTAAAATCTCATTCTGCATAAATGGTTCATAATTTAATGTGAGTAATTTTTGGGCTTCATTGGCTATATTTTGGACAATATGCTATTTTACATTAGCTGGCGCTAATGCTCTAATCCATATTGAATATCTTGCTAGCTTAGCTTTGGTAATTCTTGTGGTTAACAGCCATTACCTTTGTAAATTCACACTTGCTTGACAATATTGGGGAAGACTTTGATCTCACGAATGGTGGTTTTTCTCAACACATAAGACCTCCTGAACGTAAAAACAACCGTGGATGAATTGTTAAGGAAGATGAATAGATTTTGGTTGATAAATGTCTTGAGTTATACCATAAATGATAGTATTACATTTCAGGTGGAGTTCTGAGTATTACTGTTGGCTTCTTTAATCCCTCTCTCGTTCTTATAATTACTAGGAGTAAAATAAAACCCACTGAATGCATTTCTTTTTCAATTTCTGAATTCTTGTTTTAGGAATTTCTGTTAAAAATATTCTATTCCGGCATTCAGTAGAGAAGACCAGAGTATGAGAAATAACGCAAGGCCGACCTTAGAACTAAATCAAACATGCCAGACACTGACAGTCTCAAAAGAAACAAATAAACACATGAAATACCCTCAAATACATAGATAGAGACCATGAGAACACAAGATACCCCAGGGCTAGCTATGTCCAATTTGTCACACAATCTCTTGACAAACAGACACAGAAAAGTTAAAAAAAAAAAAAAAAAAAAGTTGAACATATCTATCCTAAGAAGAAGAAAATAGCACCATAATTCATACAAGCATGATCCACTCCCTCATTAGCCACCATTCGAATGCCCTGATGTAATTTAAAGGCTCACAATCTTCTCTCACTGCTAATAGAGAATAGGGTCTTCATCACTTTCTACTTACCTTGCAAGTTTATAACACAGAAAAATTATAGAATACACAAACTACTAATATTGTTTCTTATTCTAAGATGTGTTTATTTGAAATCATAACATAATATAATTCTAAACAGAAGTTTGTCAAGCTCACCTAAGACCACCCTTGAATGCATTAACTTCTTCTTCGCCCAAGTCTTTTATTATTAGGCCTTCTTGTCTTTCCATTTCGTTCTCCTTCAACAAACCTTACAAGCCAATGAGGTTTTTCTGTTTTAAAAGCAACATATCCCACAGCTAATCCAAACACCAAGCCACATCCATAGCCAATTAACACAGCCTTCCAACCAAATCCACTTGCAAACATTGAATCATTGTCTTCTTGGGATATTGATGGTGGTGGCAGTGGTGATGCATCTTTACTACATTGCTTAGACAATGGGAATCCACAGAGTCCCAGGTTACCATTGTAAGAGTCATTTTGAAATGTAGCAAATTGTTTACCTTGTGGAATGGGTCCTGTGAGATGATTTTGTGAAAGGTTTAATAAAGCCAAAAATGTTAGACTTGTCAATTGCATAGGAATTTCCCCAACAAGCCTATTTGAAGAGAGGTCCAATGATTCAAGTGCTAACAAATTTTCCAATGATGATGGTATAGAGCCAGATAAGCTGTTATGGGAAAGATTAAGCAATCGGAGAAACTTAAGACTTGCTAGTACCTCTGGAATCTCTCCTTGGAATTTGTTACTTGATAAATCAATGGTTGTGAAGATGGTTGGGATTCCAAGTGGTGGAGTCTCCAAACCTTTCACTGTCACCCCTACTGTATATTTATAATAAGTTGAACCCGCCATATCATGAAAATAATTTTCACCCAAATATTCCAATTCTTGCTTACCCTCATCATTAATCATCATGGCTTTCATGTTTCCAAAATAATGACTTGGTAAAAGACCAGTAAACTCATTGTGAGAGAGATCGAGAATTTGTAGTTTAGAGAAAAACATCCCACTAGTATTATGAATTCCTATGGGGCCGTGAAATCTATTGGATCTTAGGACAAGAACGTGTAGCTCAAAAAGTGCTTCCAGCCAATAGGGAAATGAACCATTTATCTTGTTATTTCCAAGGTCTAGAACTTCAAGACTTTTACAGTTGACCAAAGCTGGTGGCAATAGTCCTTCCAATTGATTTCCATTAAAGCTGACAGTGTTCAATCTTGTGCAATTTGCAAGTGTTTCAGGGATGGTTCCTTGGAAACTATTCATACTCAAATCTATCACTGACAGAAAATCGCCCAAGTTTCCTAAACACCGTGGAATCATACCACAAAAGTTATTATCGGAGATATCCAATATGGAAAGGCCACTTACAGTGCAAATCCCCAAAGGGATTTCCCCAGACAATCTATTGTTTGAGATCGAAAAGAAGTCCACCAAAGATGGTGGAATAGGAAGCTGTCCTTGTAGTAGATTTGCACGAAGGTCAACGAACCTTAGATTCTCCCATTGAAGTAGCTCTATACTTGATAAAAAGTTGTAAGCAAGATTTAGGAACATCAGATATTTCCCAGTTCCAAACTTGTATTCTGGGATTCGGCCAGAGATCTTATTATCAGAGAGGTCTAAATGTAGAAATGATGTATTTAGGAAATTTGGAAAATTAGTGATGTTGCAAGAAGCTAATTCCAAGTTTCTAAGTGCGGGGAAGGTATGATTAAAATTTTTGTTGATGCTTACTGACAGACTATTATGTGAAAGAGCAAGAGTGCCTATTTTTTTAAGCTTTGTGAACATTTCAAAATTCACAATTCCACTCAAGTTATTTGATGAAATATCAAGTAGTGAAATATTCACAAGATTGGAGATTGACTCTGGAATACAGCCATATAGTCTGTTATTATCTAATGTAAGAAACTGTAATGAACTGCCAAACTGGAATTCACAAAAGTTACCAGTAAGCTGGTTATCAGACATGTAAGCATCCGTGAGTTTTGTGAGGTTGCGGAAAAGATCGGGAATTTCACCTCCAAAGTTGTTTTGACGGAGGTCAATAAGAGTGAGGTCCTTTAGGAATGAAAGTGACACGGGTATTGGTCCTGCAAAATTGCAATTTTATGAGATTCAAAAGATTTCCATGAACTATGCATAGCCAACTAAAAGTGATGATGAGATCTTACCACTGAGATTGTAGTTAGATAGATCCAAGCGAGAGAGCTCTCTGAGATTTGACAGTGATGATGGTATCTCACCACTAAAATGGTTATTTGATATATCTAAAAGAGTGAGTTGGGTAAGGTTACCAACAGATGCAGGAACTGATCCAGTAAAATTGCATCCATTCAATACCAATTGCCTCAAGAATTTAAGATTGCCAATTGATTTCGGTAATTCTCCCGAAAAAGCCGTCTTAGATAAATCCAAGAATCTTAGGGGATTGCTCCAATTTGACAATGGAAAAATCCCCGTGAGTTCAGAATTACCAAATAGATTCAGCTCACGTAGGTTTGGTAGTCGGAAAATGTTATCCGGTAACCTCCCTTGCAATTCACAACTTTTGAGAGAAAGGGACATCAAAGAAGAAGAGAGATTCATGAAAGAAGTAAGCGAAACAGAAGACATGTCAATAAGATCAAGATGAAGGTCTCTTAGCTTGGTCAGATTCTGAACAAGCCTTTTCACAACAGAGGTTTCTAGACTAAGATGAAAGATGGATAAATCTAGCGACGCCAATTGGGAGATTTGAGATAATTCATATGGGACTTGGCCAGAAAATGCAGAGTTAGAAAGGTTAAGATAACTCAAGCTAGCAAACTGACCAAACCCAGAAGAAATGGATGAAGAATTGAAGTCATTCAAGGCGAGGTTGAGATGTTGTAGGTGAGAAAGAAGAAAGAGGGTACTGTTGGAAGGGATGGTGCCATAAAGCCAGCTACAACTGAGGTCAAGGCCAATCACGTCCCCCCTCACACTGTCACAAGTGAGCAGCAATCAGTGGCATCCTTCCAAGACTCCATCTTTGGATAAGAATGATGACCAACTTCATCACAACCGGAAGAAGCATCTTCTGAAAAAGAAAACAATTGCTTAAATTGGAGCAACGCAGAGCTCTGGTCTTGGGAGCACAGTAATGCTGAAGAAGAGGAGGGAAAAGATGATGATGTAACTTCAGAATGCAAGAGCAGAAAGAGATGCAAGATTTGAGAGAGCCACATTAACCACCTCATCATTTCTAGTGAGATAATAAGCAGATATGACTATCGTAAGTAGAGAGCTGGAAGGTTATTTTATAGGAAAACTCAGGAATTGATGATGAATACCTCATTTCTTGTCGGCCTCATTTTTAATATGATTGATCAATTTCTGAGGATAAGTTGGTTGATTTTTTTACTTTCAGAACGATGGGACAGGGAGCTGGATTCGTTTGGAGAATTAATTGCAAACTACTATACATTTTATGAAGTTTAGGACATGGAAATAGACACGTAATTGAGAAGACTTGGTCGGTTTGCTTTCTTTGAAAAAATGACAACAGAGGAGTGGTTAAGATGGGGCATGTCAATTTTGACTCTTAACAGTGAAACATGCATCAATTTGGGGAAGAGGGTTGCACAGTTTTTTTAGGCTATTGATGACATTGTGACGTAAGATGCCTTTCAAGTTTTCCTTGGCTAGCAAGGGCCTTGCTGCTGAATACATCTCTCCATCACAAAGTGCCCGGCGACTAAAGAGGAAGAGTTCCTAAAAGATGAAGAGTTCCTGTGAGATTAGAATCATGTTATAATTATCTCTAAGAAAAGAAAGAAATCTACTTACCATGCTCCCATAAAAAAATAAAAAAAAAGTTTACTTGTTGAGCTATCTACGAAATCAAGTACTTTCTAAAAATAAAAAAATAAAAAACCCTAAATCAAGTAGTCCCCATTCAATAAAGAAACTCAGGCATAGTAATAAAAAATCATTTGAGACACTTGTAGTTGTAAGTGTTCTTTTAAAAAAATAAAAGAAAGATACTCCATCTTGCAATGAATAAGTGGAGGCATGTTTTTTTATCTAATTAAAATTTATGTGATTTCATAACTAAAAAGAGTCCAAAAATCCACTACTGAGTATATGTTGTGTGTGTCTATATATATATATATATATATATATGATAATCAAGATTCTGTGTTTAGAAGTATAAGGGAATAACACCCTACCCTAATCTTAAAGTGAAAAATGAAGAAAATCTCAATAAGTAATAACTGAGTTACAGTGAATATCACGATTTGAATCACAAAGCACTACTCAAGATCACAGTAAAAGAAAGTTTGAGAAACTGAGAAAAAGTGTGAGAAAGTAAGAGAAAGACAAAGAGAGAGAAGAAGAAGAAGAAGAAACTTGTATTAATCACACTGAATTACATAAACAACAATAGTGCTCACTGAGCTGTTTACATACAATCAGATCACTTAAATTAACTGCCCACATTTTGCGGATCAAACCCCTGAAAATGGGGAAAGTTTGTTAAGCTAGTCACCCAACTGATTTTCGCGCCAAATACCAACGTCCCTTGAACAGAACCAAACGCACCGTTTTACTTAAATTCAGGCGAAACTTATTAATCAAAACGTTGCGTTTTGGTTGCCACCTGTATTAAATAAAATGACGCGTTTAACTAAAGCGCTGTCGTTTTATTCTCCTTCTTCACAGAACTGGGCTTCTTCTTCACAGACGCAGGACTGAGTTCAACAAAAAAACACTCAATTCCTTGGAGATTTGAAGAAAATATTATTTCCCTCCTTCCATTAATATTGGTAACATAATATATTCTAAATTTTAAAAAGATTCTCTTTACAAAACTTTAAACATGATTAGTGAAAACATAGCTGATTGAATTTAGGATAAAAAGACAAAGGTTTTCCAATATTAATGACTTGTTTGAATTGAACGGAGCAAGGGAAAGTAGAATAAAGTTAACTAAAAATTAGGCTATTTTCCATTCAACTCTACTCTACTCCCCTCTATTCCCCCTCCCTTTGCTCAATCCATAAAAGACTTGCAACAGTGTTTGGTTAGCTAGATTTCATTATATTGACCCACAAGGTGTTCACTGAGGTTTTGAGAATGGGAATTACAAGTTTGGGGATGGGTTAGGATCCAATGCTTTATTCATCCCAAAATATAAATATTTAAAATTCAAACAGTGGGATTTTTTTATTATATTTTATAGAAAATTCAAACAACGGGATTTTTTTTTTTTTTTTTAGGATAAACAACAGAATTTCATTAATAAACAAAAGCTGTACAACTAGAACCATACAGTTCGAGCTAGAAGAGACATCTCTAAACGAAAATAACAACTAAGACTACATTATAATAAAACTGCTAGATCTAAACCATCTGCCATATTTATCTAATTCCCCATAACAACAAACAAAGACAAAATGAAAGAAATCCTATGCAGAGCAACGACCAAAACTTTTAGAGAACCTCAACTAAAGCTACCAAAATTTGCTTCTAAATATTCTTCAGTGTGGGCAGTAGCAGATTTGGCTAGGAAGACAGGCTTAGGTCACGGCATGCCTTGTCGAGCTTCATTGTGCTTATTCCAAATCATCCAACTAGTTATAAAAAATATTGTAATCTCCTGGTATCAATTGTTGTGCTTATTCCAAATCATCCAACGAGCTTCATGGTACTTATTCCGAAGCTACCAATTGTTTGATTAATTGCATAGTATCTGAGTTATTTTGTTACTCTTTTACTGGATTTTTTTTTTTTTTTTTTTAATTTTCTACTTTTCCTTTTCACTAATGGTTTTTTCCTTGATCATTGGTTACCAAAGTGCAGTCTCTATCACATTGAAATACAAAATTGATCATATGTTCTCTTTTTTCATCACTTTGGTTTGTTTTGAGTTATGTTTAATATTTAGTTGTATTTTGAAGTGGGTATTTGAATTTCACACAATATTTGAATTTGTATTTCTTTTTTTTGATAATTTTGAATTTGTATTTCAACGAGCATACCAACTAATTGATCAATTTCTAAATATAAACAATAGGCTTTACATATTAAAACCACGACACCATATTAAGTATGACCACAAAAATTATTATATCAAAAGAAAACAACATTTTTTTTATATAGTTTTTTCAGTTTTTTTAATTTAGTTTTTGTTGGTTTTAGGTTTTCAATTTTTTTTTTCTTGAATTTATAAAATTTTTAGATACAATTTTTGTTTTTAATATTATTAAGAGAAAGGTTGGATTTTGCTATGACATTTTTATGTTTTGGATATTAGAGAGAAAAAATTTGAAATAATTTTTCTAGAGTGTAATTACCAATTTTAGCGATAAACGTTATTTAGGAAATGGTATTTTTCCTACCCTACCTTTTAACTTCTTGAGAAAGATTTTATTTTTATTTTATTTTTTTATTTTCACATTGTAGATTATTAATTAATTATACATATATATATACATGAAAAAATGAAATGAAAAGTATATTTCATCTTTCGACTTTCATACACATATTTTTATGTATCAGTTATCTCAACGATTAGGTCAACATACAAAATCTTCACTTGAAAAGCTTGATAGAAATATATTAGGAAGGCAAATCTCAAAAACAAAATACCTATTGTTAAATAGAAAGGAAAAAAAAATGTTTTCATAAAAAATGTCAAGAAAAGAAAGCTCTTAAGACAAATAAATTGAATTTTTATACTTCAGTGTTTTACAAAAAAAAATAGATTCTGGACGTTATTTCTTAATTTCACCAGCTATGGAAACCAAAGTTCTTCTCTATTGTTTGTTTTTGTTCCATCAGCTCAATGTTTGCTTTCTTTTCATAATTGGATGTAGCTCTACATAACAGAGTTTAATTAGCATACACAATCCTAGGAATTTTTAGCATAAGTGGGTGAAAATTGAAAGGTTAACTTGAAAATAAAATCAAACATGAAGAGTCAAAATGAAAATTTTGAAATATTAAGGGCCAAAATGATAATAATCCTAAACTTTGGGGGCAAAAGTATACTTTAGTCTTTATTTTCAAAGGATGGTTAAGGTTTCATGAATTTGGAAATTTTTTTTCTAAGTGATGAGAAGCTCCAGGGATATCATAAAAACAAATTTCAAGATTAAAAATTACATGAGTTTTAAAAAAGTGTTTTATTAAGGAAAATTCTCATGGTTTTTTTGAAAGCCATTTCCAAGAGGAAAAATCCCACGTTTTTATAAATTCATTTTCCAAAGGAAAAATCTATGGTTTAGGAAAGTGCTTTTCAATGAAAATTCCGTGGGTTTTTGAAAGAGAATTTTCAGTAGGAAAACACAATGAATTTTTAGAAAATAAGTTGACAAAAGAGAATCCTTGAACTTTTGTACAATCATTTTCTGGAGATGGCAGAGATGAGCAAGTTGCCTGGCCGGTTCGGCCCATTTTTCAAATTTTGAGGTCACATTTTTGTGCACTTAATTAGAGGCCTTTCCAAACTCTAATTTGCTCACTATTGGTACCGTTGGAAAGCTTGCGCATCATATTTTCTAAAGATACTAGTTTGGTGTGGTGCAATTTAGTGTTTTGGTTAGACAGTTATTCAATTGGGCTTGGTTTAAACGGGATAGTTTTAAAGTTGATATTTTGTCATCCTTGTGCAAAACTTCGGTGAACATCCAACAAAGCTATATGTTCTATGGCATAGTGTAACATGCCTAGTGTCCTAAAGTCCCGACTTTTTGAATCACCTATGCATGAACTATGGGAAATTTGTTTGCAAAGTTGTTAATTCAAGCTAGTTTTGGGACACAATTCATGAGTTTTGCCTTATTCTTTTGTTAGGAATCTGGTAGTTCCTAATGGAGATGGATAGGAATTATAAGGGGATGGATGAGAATTGTAGGAAAATTGACTTAATTCGAGATAATCACCCTTCATAAAGAGAGAGAGAGAGAGAGAGATGCAATAATGCACTAAGAAGTTGGTTTATTTTTCAATTGATGTCTCATGTTGGATTATAATCATGTATTTATAGGAGACTAGCTCTAATGTCATTGGCCCACATGGCCTCATCCTATTGGTTCTATTATTCCCTATGTGCATTAATAATTCTAACATGTGCTAAATATGATTATCATGCTTGGAATTATAACTAACTAACTAACTAACTAACTAAATCTCAATGCAGCAATTATTATCCATATGCTTATAGCATTCCTAACATTTCCCTCCCCTTGAAAACACCTTACCCACAAGGTATTGTTGTGAAATAGCATTTTCATCAAAGGAGATCTTCCAATGGACCAATACTATAGTGACATTTTGATCACCATATTCATGCATTTCTCTTTGACAAGCGGTCCCATGCACATGAAGGTTTCTTCTTTGTAGGTCTTCAAATTTTGCTCGAATTCTTGAGCCTTCAATAGTTCTTCAATCTTCAAGGTCTCATTGGTTTTTTAAACCTTTAAATGTTCTTGAATCCTCAAGACCTCATTTGATTCTAGAACCATTAAAATTATTGGCGCTTGTATCTTGGATTCTTGGATCACCGACACTTGGATTGCCAATTCTTGAATCATAGACTCTTGAATGCAAGCCTCCATTGGTGCATCAAGAATTGGTTTTTGGAAGATCATCATCACCTTCTTTGTTGGTTCTTTTGACTGAACTTCAAGGGCAGCGTGTACATGTATATCATCATCCACTTTGACACAAAGATCAACATTCCGGCTTGCAACAACAGCAGTAGATTCTTGGAACTTGATTTGTTCTTCAAGTTTCATTGAATCAAGAGATTGTAACTCCTCTTCTGTCATGTTCTCAAGACCCTCTTGCAATCTTTAAAGCTCTTCCTTCATGGCCATGTTAGATTCATCCAAGGCCTTGACCTTCTCTAAAATGGTATTGTGAGATTCGTACAAAGCCTTGAAATTCTTTGAAACTTCATTCACCATTTTCAAGATTTCTTGTGGGTTATATTCATCCGTATCAAGATCAACAACTCTGATACCAAATGTTAGGAATTTGGTAGTTCTTAATGGGGATGGATAGGAATTCGAGGTAGTCACTCTCCATAGAGAGAGAGAGAGAGAGAGAGAGAGAGATGCAATAATGCACTAAGAAGTTGGTTTATTCTTCAATTGATGTCTCATGTTGGATTATAATTATGTATTTATAGGAGACTAGCACTAATCTCATTGGCCCACATGGCCTCATCCTATTGGTTCTATTATTCCCTATGTGCATTAATAATTCCAACATGTGCTAAATGTGATTAACATGCTTGGAATTGTAACTAACTAACTAAATCTTAATACAACAATTATTATCCATATGCTTATAACATTCCTAACATCTTCCCATTTTTACAAACTTCATTCTCACCCTTGCGAATATTGATTTGACTCAGATGGAGTGTCATTGTTGTTTGTTCATTTAGACCCCTGTACACTAAGATTATTTAACCTAATTAATTAACCAAGTAAATACTTAGGTTTATTATGCAGATCTATGTTAAACACAAACAATCATATCACTAAGTGAGGAAAAGTAAATAAGACAAACGATATGATGACCTAGAAAAACCAATGAAATCGTCCAGTTTCAAGGTAAAAAACCTGGAGATGATTTAACTTAAACTATCCTCAAGGCAACAAATTCATATATAGAATGGAAGTTTAAATAATTCCAACATGTGCTAAATGTGATTAACATGCTTGGAATTGTAACTAACTAACTAAATCTCAATACAACAATTATTATCCATATGCTTATAACATTCCTAACATCTTCCCATTTTTACAAACTTCATTCTCACCCTTGCGAATATTGATTTGACTCAGATGGAGTGTCACTGTTGTTTGTTCATTTAGACCCCTGTACACTAAGATTATTTAACCTAATTAATTAACCAAGTAAATACTTAAGTTTATTATGCAGATCTATGTTAAACACAAACAATCATATCACTAAGTGAGGAAAAGTAAAGAAGACAAACGATATGATGACCTAGGAAAACCAATGAAATCGTCCAGTTTCAAGGTAAAAAACCTAGAGAGGATTTAACTTAAACTATCCTCAAGGCAACAAATTCATATATAGAATGGAAGTTTAAATAATTCCAACATGTGCTAAATGTGATTAACATGCTTGGAATTGTAACTAACTAACTAACTAACTAAATCTCAATACAATAATTGTTATCCATATGCTTATAACGTTCCTAACATCTTCCCATTTTTACAAACTTCATTCTCACCCTTGCGAATATTGATTTAACTCAGACGGAGTGTCACTGTTGTTTGTTCATTTAGACCCCTGTACACTAAGATTATTTAACCTAATTAATTAATCAAGTAAATACTTAGGTTTATTATACAGATCTAGGTTAAACACAAACAATCATATCGCTAAGTGAGGAAAAGTAAAGAAGACAAACGATATGATGACCCAGGAAAACCAATGAAACCGTCCAGTTTCAAGGTAGAAAACCTGGAGAGGATTTAACCTAAACTATCCTCAAGGCAACAAATTCATATATAGAATGGCAGTTTTACAATTAGATTTTTCCCTAAATCTATAGCTACCTCTTGTAGTGCTTACTCATGTGATCACATGCAACTCCAAATCCAAACTCTTCTATATGAATTTGTCGCACACAAACACCCCCATTTGTGACTTTGAGATCCCACTCAAAGTTTTAGATCATCAACAGTTGTTGATCATGTAGCAGCAACTTCTACAACACCGGATCTTGAGTTTCTTCAAAGAGTAACACCGGTAGAAGATTTTAGAGAGCTTTCGGTACGAAAACCCTGGATCTAAAATTAAATGCACAAGATACACTCTTCTCTCTCTAAAAAACTCTTTTACAACGTGCCTTAGGGTTTCCTTAAATACTAAGAGAATTAGATCTGAAATCTTAATCACAAGATGAGCTTAATTAGCTATTGAGTCGAAATTAAATTCTGCAGAAATGCATCTTGATCGGTTGAGCCTTCTTCTCGATCCATCGAACTCTTCAGAATTTGAATTCTTCTTTTTACAGCTTGAATGTTCTTGTGTTCTAACTTGTAACACCTAGAGTATTGTCTAATAAATCATATAGACTCTATGATCTATACCTAGACAAGTTTGTGTTCATAGTTTACCAATTGTTCTAAACTTTTAGAACCTAAAAATCTCCCCCTTTAGCAATCCATGACAAAACTTGCATACAAAATGAAATACTCAAATACAAGAATAACCCAATTACAATAAAATGTCCAAATACATCACAAATTCCAATCTAATACTTCTAACCCAAAAGTTGCAAGAAGAGGCAGAATGTCTTGATCGGAATGTACCTATCTTTCCTGAAACACTCAAAAGAGCACATCAAATGCATGTGTGGAAATAAAGACAGATAAGTAACAAATAACACATGTGCAATAACAGCAAATAAAAAAACGTGCAAATTAACTCTCCCCCTAAGTTAGGTATTCCAAAAAAAATACTTTTATTTTCTCCTTCTTTCAAAAACAATTTCATCTCCCACTAAATAAAAACAGTTAAAAACCTTTACAACATGATTTCCAAATTTCATCTATATCTTCCCCTTTTTATCATGTATTGACAAAGACAACCTAATCAAAAGGTAGACTGTAAACATATGCAACATAGGACAAAAGAAAATAGAGAATCAAGGAAACACAAAAAAAAAAAAAAAAAAAAAAAAAAATTCAGCTCTATAGAAAATAGAAGCAACTCCCCCTATGAAGAATATAGGTTTTGAAAATAGTTTTCTCCCCCTATAAAAATAGGAAAAAAACAAACAAGTTTTGGGAAAATTTTAGGAGGTGTAGAAAAATAAAGAAACACAAACCAAATTAAAAAAATAAATTGAGGATACACATGGATACAAATATTCTCTCTTTTAATATGAACTTGACACTATGTGACTCATAAATAGATGCATACAAACACTTTAGGCACAATCAATTAAGACTATACAATATAGATCTTAAAGATATAAAAATTCAATATGCAATGTGTTTTAGATAAAATATTTGCAAATGTATTATCCACCATATCTCAAAAAAAAAAAAAAATCAAATTTTCTGCAGTTCACAAATCAAGTAAAACAGCATATACTAAGATGTACAGAACTCAAAAATTAATCAATTGATTTTTAAATCAAGTTGAGTACCCAATTTAGCAAAGTGTATGCATGTTGTGTGTGAAAACAATGAGAGATATAACTGAAAAAATGCAAGATAGATAAAGAAAACAATGCAATGTATGTCCTAATCTATATGTGCAATACATGTGAATCCAATCACAAATAATGCATGAAAAGACTGATCAGTCAATAACCTAAAATATGTTTCTGGGTTCAATTTAGAATTTTGCAAGAAAATCAAGAGCAAATAAAATATGTTATCAACACCGACTGACTTGAATCAAAGTCCCACTTATCACACATGTTTCACTTCTTAGATTTTGGACTCGTTTCTCTTCTAGGTTGAAATTCACAAGTAGCCATGGTCTTCTTTACGTTGATGTCCAATTTCGGGCTCGACTTCTAATAAAAAATAAAAAAAAAAGAAAGAAAGAAAGAAAGAATTCTAGTACGATCACCCCCTCAGCGATTAGCACATGGCCACACAGGAAAAAATCCCATGAATAAGTGTCTAAGTTACTAAAAAATTAAGAATTCCTATTTTAGGGTAATCTTGGATTTATTATTGGCCACATCAATCCAAGTCCCTTAAAAATTACTTACTAAAAAAAAAACCACAATGAAATTTTCCTTTTCAAAATCAAAATTCTTGTGTTTAGTATAATTTACAATGAGAAATACTTCGTTTTAGATTTTTTTTTTTTTTTCATAACAATATATTAGTAATCTAACTAAGCAGTAAGCAGACGACCTCCCTCAAAACTATGTCCAATGTGCCACAAAAGATCGAAACAAACACAAATGAACACACGAAATACCCTCAAATATAAATATATAAGGCAACTGAGCACAACACTAGCTCCAAAACAAAGTCCAAGACACGATACAATTTTAAAACAAACACAAAGAATACCATCAAATATACATACGTCAAATCTGAACATGATAATTAGATGAATAGGAAAACAACACCATAATTCATATAAGCATGATCCACTCCTTAATGACCAACATTCGGATGAAAAGTTGCAAGTCAAAGCTCGTAATCTTCTTCAACTCATAGTAGATAGTAGGGTCCTCATCACTTCCAACAATACCTTGCAAGTAAATAGAGAAAAGTTATGGAACATATACGAAACTACAAATGTTGATACTACTTCTAATATAACTTAATATAAATCCATAGCACAATATTAATGCAAAGAGAAGTTTGTCACGCTCACCTAAGAGTACACATTAATCCATAGCGCTGTATTAATCTACATAGCATTAACTTCTTCTTCGCTTAGGTCTTTGGTTGATACGCCCTGTCACCCTTCCCTCTCGTTCTCCTTCAATCAACCTTATAATCCATTGGGGTTTTCTTGTTTTAAACACAACATATCCCACAACTAATCCAAACACAAATCCACATCCATAGCCAATCAACACAGTCTTCCAACCAAATCCTTCTGCAAACATTGAATCATTGTCTTCTAGGAGTATTGTTGGTGGTGGCTCATTAGTACTACATTTAATTGACAATGGAGATCCGCACAATCCTAAGTTCCCATCATATGATTCATTACCAAATGTATTGAATTGTTTACCTTGAGGTATGGGTCCAATAAGGTAGTTTTGTGAAAGGTTTAACATGGCCAAAAATGTTAGAAGTGTCAATTGCATAGGAATTTCACCAGTGAGTTTATTTGAAGAGAGATCCAATGCTTCAAGTGCTAATAAATTTCCCAACGTTGATGGGATATGGCCGGTTAGGCTGTTATGGGAAAGGTTGAGCAATCGGAGAAATTTAAGCCTTCCAAGTGCATCTGGGACCTCTCCTTGGAATTGGTTGCTTGATAAATCAATCATTGTGAAAATAGTTAGGATTCTCAGTAGTTCTATCTTCAATCCTTTCACAGTCACCTCTATTGAATCTTGATAAGAACCTACTTCAGTAGAAGTTTCAGGAGTTCTATGACTTCTATCATATGGATCTTTTTTAGAGTAATCTTGTGCCAAATATTGTGGTTCTTGTGCTTTTTCATTGCTAATCATCATGTCCTTCAAATTTTCAAAATAAATTCTTGGTAAAAGACCAGTAAACTCATTGTGAGAGAGATCGAGAATTTGTAGTTTAGAGAAAAACACCCCCTTATTTTTATGATTTCTTATAGGACCATGAAATCTATTATTACTCAAGACAAGTAACCGTAATTCCGAAAGGGCTTCCAACCAATAGGGGAAAGAATCATTAATCTTATTATTTCCGAGGTCAAGAACTTCCAAATTTGTGCAATTGACAAATGATTTTGGTAATTTCCCTTCTAAATGATTTCCATTAAAGGCAATAGTTGCTAGAATATTATCATTTTCAAATGTATCAGGAATAGTGCCATGGAAATTGTTCGTTCGCAAATCCATCACTAAAAGGCTATGACCAAAGTTTCCCAAACATTGTGGAATCTTACCACTCAAATTGTTGTTAGAGATATCCAAGATTTCAAGGTTACTTACATTGCAAATCATAGACGGGATCTCCCCAGTCAGTCTATTGTTCGACATGAAAAAGGCAATCATAGTAGAAGGTGGAACAGGAAGATTTCCTTGCAATAGATTGGCATGAAGATCAAGAAACTGTAGATTCTCCACAACTTTAAACATCCATTCTGGGATTTGGTTTGGGATTCTATTATTAGATAGGTCCAAGTACATTAAATATTTTGACGATTTTAAAAATTTTGGGAATTCAATTATGTTGCAAGAAGACATGCTTAAGTTCCGAAGATAGGGGAAGGTATGGTTAGAGTTGCTTTTGATGCCTAAGAACAGACTATTATTTGAAAGATCAAGAGTGTCCAGTTCTTTGAGATTTGTGGACTTATCAAATTCCACAATGCCACTCAAGTTATTTGATGAAAGATAAAGCTCTCTAAGATTCACGAGATTAGAGATTGAATTTGGAATAGAGCCATAAAGCCTATTATTTTCCAATGTAAGACTTTGTAGTGAATTGTTGGGTTGGAATTCACACATTTGACTAGTGAGTTGGTTGTAAGACAAGTCAACTACAGTGAGTTTTGTGAGGTTGGTCAAAAAAGGAATTTTACCACCAAAACCTCCAAAGTTGTTGTAACTAAAGTCAATAAAAGTGAGATCCTTTAGGTTTGACAGTGATGATGGAATGTGGCCAGTGAAATTGTTATATTGGAGTGTAATTTTATTAACTTTTGTGAGGTTCCCAAGAGACACTGGTATTGATCCTGTGAAATTAAAATTAGTTTGTTATAAAATAACTTTGGCAAGTTTTCATAGGTTTGTAAAAAAGTCAAGAGTTCTACCTTCAAATTTGTTGTAACTAAGGTCAATAACATTGAGATACTTCAGATTTGAAAGT